>VWZS01009505.1:2447418-2580481 GCA_013397075.1 Rhabdornis inornatus
CCCCCCCCCCCCCCCCCCCCCAAATTGTTGTTAGACATAAAGTACAAACTGCTAGGGGTGGCATTGACATACATGCTTCAGTTTGTGACCAGGGAAGTGATGCAGTAAAAGTTTGTATTTTACTAGTATAGAGTACTAGTACTGGAAGGGCTGTCTTATGTGGCTGTTGACTTGTCAATCAGTGTGTCATAGAGCATACTTTATGCCAGTCTTCTAATTTCTGGCATCAGCTGCCAGTGAGTTTCAAGATGATATTGTGGGCACTGAGAAGTGCGTGGACTTTGACAAAAAGTTTTTATTTTTATGAGCTCAGTGCTTTGCATTATTACTTGATTAGCAGAACCACTCAAGCTGGAATCACTACTCATCCAGAATCTATAGATGGGCTCTATAAGGCTTTCTTTCTCTGTCTTCAACTTGTTTTGGTGCTTTTTTTCCCCCTTCCAACCCAACTAAAAAGTCTTTTTGCTTTCATGGATTATGGAAAAACATGAGAGACTTAATACTGTTGTTGCTAAGAAATCAGTAATTAGGCTGGTATTATGTTCATGTTTGCTGTTTAAAATGACTTGAAAGTCACATAATAACTCTGTTGCTTTGTAAAGGTCAAGTTATTTGAAAATACTGGTCAGCTACATGAGTTGAAGCCTAATAAAATCGTTTTAATTGAGAAGGCAGAGAGGAAAAACAAACATTAAGCACTCTGTTACCTGTTTTTTGAAGGTTATTTTAAATAAATTTCCAACAAATATGTAAAAAACTTTGATAATTACTTAAATTTTCTTCTGTCTTGGATTTTCTGGTGTTTTAGTTTGCTTTCCTGATTTCAAGGATGCCGTGGAAGGGAACTGAGGAGTAGTTACTAACCCCAGCTGGATCTCCCATACCCTAGATCTGAAGTGTATTCAGCTGTGTCATTAAGCTTCAGAGTGAATAATTCTTGGTTTTATTCATGTCTCAGTAACAAGGAAAAAAGGTAATCTCGTACATTGATTTATACTCCTTCTATTAAAGAAAAGCATCTCAAACAGTCTGTGAAATCACAAACAATATTCAAGGGGGCTCTTGACTAGAGGCAAGGCATGTGGGTTGGTCAGTCCCCTTACTTATGCATAAACAGAAAATTTACTACTTGCTGTGCGTCTTGTGTGAGGGTTTTTTGATAGTACTAGTTTGTGACTGCTACGCTTGCCTGGTTTGTTATCACTTAATATTGCTGTGACAACTTGGCATTTCATGAGGAGAGTTAAAGAATTTGGAAGGTTCCTGATATACTTAGCAGGTTGAGAAAAGAAGCCATAAGCTGTGATCATGCTAATTTGGGTTTTATAGCTAATTTTCTACAAGCCATTTTGGTAATTCTTACTGGCTAAAGGAATGTGTCTTTATAATGCATGGTGCTGCAAATAAGAACGCATATCTCTTCAGTGATCTTCTATTCCTCTTTTCTGTGGTTCTTTCCCCCTGCCCCTTAGCAGCTCTAACTTTCCAAGTATTATTCCCAAGATAATTTCAGAAGTGTGTGTGTTAGCTACTGGATGCTGTTCCCCCAAGAGCTAAAGTCCTGCCTGTTAACGATTAAAGATCTTAGAATTTTCGTAAAACATCCAGAGAAAAATTTCATGTGTAGTATGCTTTTGCTCTGATGGCAAATTAGTTTCTTTAGTTACGCTTTGTGTGGTACTGTTTCTGTACCTGCTTCTTCAGGGGCAGATAAGAGAGAATTCTCCTGCTATAGAGGAAGGTGGTTATCTAATGGATACTTAAATCTCTGGAGATCTGTTTGCAGGAGGTTTAACTGAATATTCTTTTTCCTTCATTTGGATAACATAAATATCCAGGAATTAATAAGAAAGCTTCTTACAGGTTTTTTACACTGGACAGTATAACAGCTGTAGTTTTAGAGAGTACAGCTGGATAGGCAGGCTGGGACTTCTAAAGATGCTGCAGTGGTCTTGTTAGTGCTGCAAATCGGGAGTTTTTTATAATGTAAAAGCTGAGCTGTCCTTGAATGCACGTTAAAAAAAAAAAATCATGTGCTTCATTCTGAGCATACTGTATTGATGGTGTTCTGTGACAGATTGTTCTTCAGTGATGGTATGACTTTCAGATAAGATCAGTTGGAATATCAAGTCTGTGTGAACTAATGCAGCTGGAGCAACAGGTCAAAAGTAAATCCTTCTGGAAAATTATCCAGGAATGATGGCTGCAGTCAGGGTTATGCAAATGAGTTATATTCAAATACAGTCTTATAGCCTCAAGGGGGCTGATTTTTCCTATGTGTGTAAGAATTTCTGGGTCATTGCTCTTTAAAGGATATGGAGCTCTTCAGACCTGAGCTGTCCTTTCTAATTGGATCTGAGAATATTTGCCATTGTTATTAACTATGCAATCTAATACAAGCTAACACAAGAAACTTTTATTATAGAAGGACATGTTTTTACCTCTTCTGTGAAGAAAGAAATGGACTGATAGAAACTCTGATACCTGGAAGCCTGAAATGCTGATTTTTTTCGTCTTTTGGGTGAAGGCATCCTACAGAAATATGAATAGCCTGAATGCCAGGAGATCAAATGAAAATGGGAGATGGTGAGAGGACTGTCTAGGGGACAGGCAGAGAGCTGGGCTATGTCATGGGAGATGGAAGAGTATCCTGAATGGCAGTGTAAAGGGGAAGAATACTGGTGATGTGGTGACTTGGGATGGCATGTTGAGTTTTTGTGAATTTTGGAGTTTAAGTTCTAAATTGATGTAGATCATGTGTAGGAGTACATAGTCCTTTAGTAGGGACTAGATAGAACGCAGCATTGTGGAAAAATTGAACTGTGGCACACAGATGTGTAGATAGCCCAACTGCAAAGTGAGTGTTTCATGCTAGAGTGCTGTGTGAGCACCATAAAGACTCCATTCCCCAAACAGCCTGTTAAATAGCCATCTGTGGCTGCTGCATGATTGGCAAGTCAGTCTATCTAGGTCATGTTTTTGTCAGTGAACTGGTAGCAGACGCTCTGAAGGAAAGTACAAGGAATGGAGTAGTACCCTTTTCCCCAGTAATGAGAGATTGAGGGAATTCAGAATAGTTCAGATGGAACATATTTCATATTTGCCTGGGAGTTGACAGGTATTTTTTCTTAGTATTATGGTTATGGTCTCTGCAACATCCTTTGACAACAATTTGTGATACATGGTATCATAAATATGATACTGACATATATGAAATGTATACAGGTATAGCTATTTTGCTGCACTTGTTGCTTGAGCATCTGCTTTATCAGGAGGAAATAACCATGCTGGAATATGTATACCAATATTACATGGTCTGTGTGTGACAGACTTAAAATATGTCAACTACTAATTGTATAGCCCATTTCCAATTCATTATCCAATTGGTTTAGACACATCATATCTATATATAGTGGTGCTGTAAGTACAAAAAGGAAATGGGGGCATGCAGAAAGTAAAAAAGGAATCCTAGGACTGAATGTGAATAAATGTGGGAAATTAATATTTGTAATTAGAGAGCAGTGTTATGCTTTTTAATTTCACTGAGTGAGATAACTTACATGCTGGGATAGTGTTGTCTTGTATAATTATGTCCAGACCTTTATGAGCTTGTGGATAAATTTGTCAAAATCTTATTTGGCGTTTCTTCTTTCTGAATAAAATATAGCATCTTCATGCTGTTCGTGACTTGTAAAAGTAAGTTATCTGAGTAAATAATGCTTTACTTGGCATTCATGTGTCACTGGTAGTATGTAGCCCTCTATGCAGTGTTCTGGGTGCTGTAACAATAAGCCTATCATGACCAATTCTTGGTTCAGTTTAGATTTTGTGGTCCATAACTTCTTTTTCTTTGCCATATAACTGTCTTGAAATCGTTTGTGTTTACATTGGGTTTATAAAGAATGATTAGTTCCCTTTTCATTTAGCAGGTGTCATCTGACTATTTTTGTTATTAGCTGTTTTGAAGGCATTAGGTAGAAACTTCTCAGGTGATTTATTGGCTGAGTGCTGAATATGCTGCTTGAGCAGTTGCTGCCTCTAAATGCTTATTTCTGTGTTTTCACAATACTCGAGCAAACTTCTGTATGGCTGTGTGATGAAGGAGATGGAGGATTGATTTAGTTAAATATGACCATGTGAAGATAGTTCTATTTTGGTCCTTTGGTTCAAGTGATGGTATAACTGCTTACATTCTGCTGGCAGAATTCAGTCTGAGACCATGAGGGTGAGCTCCCTAGGCACCTGTAGGGAGACAAAAGCAGAGGAGTCTCTAGAGGCTTCAGTTTTGACCTCTGAGCTAAATAACTTGGGGATAATCCCTAACCAGTGTAACAGTGTTTTTAGAAATACTGAGATGACTGATTCCTGGTCATACTTTCCAAACATTTGAGACTTTGTCAGCGTCTTAACTTTTCTTAGATGTTGTTTGTACTGTGATCAAAATGTAGCTGCAGATCACAAACAGAGTAATAAACATCCCAGAAAGAGGACATGGGGAAAATGGACTTTGTAATTACTGGGCATGATTTTACAATCAGTAGTACATTCTGCTTTGAATATTCAGCATAGTCAGGAAGTAGAAGTAGGAAGTGAACTTTTCATTGGTCTGAAATGAAAATTAACTTAGACGAATTCAGGTGCCTCCTTGCTTGCTGCTGAAATGTCTTTGTTCCCAGTCAGTAACAGAGCCATAAAACTCAAAAAAGCATAGCAGCTTTTCAGTACTCCTGAAAATTTTGGCTGTCTCATATGTCAGTGTTGCTAACCAGGTGACTGTAAAATATCACTGTATTTTCATGTGAGTGAAGGGCTGGTGGGAGAAAGGTACCCCTGTTCTTTGGTAGGGCTCAAAAAAAATGACAGGCAAATACAGGGTAGCATGTCAAAGAGATGGAAAATTCTGTGGAAGTTTCACAGAGTTCTTCTGAATTGTGTGGATGACTTCATGGAAGCATCTAATCTTGTGTCTGTTACAAGGATTTGGGATGTGCATATGTGAACTTTCTGCCATATCGGTTATCAACTAACTCACTGAATTGCCCTCAGTTCTGTGTGCTTAAATCAGTAAAAATGGGCTTTTCTTTGTAGTGTGCCTATGAAAGGTTTTAATGTAAAGCTTCAAGTGGTCACTGCAATGCAATGAAGTGATAGCCTTTCTTACTTGCAGTCTGAAAAAGGTGGGTGTTGTTTTCCTTCCAGCAGTCACTAGTGAGAGCAGGTAGTCTTAAACACGTCTCAGCCACTGTTGCCCCCATGCTGACCAGGAGAGTGCTGTGCTGACAGAGCTGCTGATTCTCCTCTGATTCAAGGAAGGGATGACCCATTATAGTCTGCTTATCTTTCTCCAGCTTGTATGTGGATCAACACACAGGTGAAGGGTAGAAAGGGAAGTGATCCTTCAGCAGAGTGGGAGCAGGGGTCTTGGCAGGGGGAGCGGCCTTCCCATTAGCATTATGGGAGCAAGCATCTACATACACGGAGGTTTTGAGTCTTCTCATGGCTGATGAGTTTCAAGAGATACAAGGCCATGGAAAAAAGCATGGGTTCTGTTTGCGTGAGTTTAATGAGTTCTTGCTAAAGGTTCAGTGCATAGACTCCGACCTGTTTTACTTCAAGTGTCAGGTATGTTTGAACTTTAAGTGAAACATTAGCTAATGCATGTCTGGATTTTTTCCTTCAAGAGGCCCTAAGTCTCCAAATAATTTCTGGGATGTAAGCCTTTACTGAGGTTTTTCATTACTAGATTTTGAGAACTTTTGTCTGTGCCACCTGTATTTTCTTAAAGCAAGTAACAAGGCTGGATTCAGTCCATTGTGTGAGAATAAGAATGTGTCTGTATTCCCTGGAGCTATCTGCCCTCTTGGAGGAGAACTTAAGCTTTAAGGGAGGTGCTTACTAAAATGAACTGCTAGCAAATGGAGATGTTCTTGTGTCTGCTTTGGAGAGAGGAGGAGTGTGTGTCAAGTCTCAAACTGTTGAGGAAAAAGAAGGCATAACAAGCTAATTTTTTTCCCCTGCCTCCTCCCCTCCCTTTTTTATGACCCCTTTTAAAATTAAAGAGGGAAGATAAACTGCTGGAAGTTAAACTTGCTCACCTGAAGTGCAAACGGGAAAGGCAACAAGCATCTGCATGCTAAATGGACTGAGATCACTAGGTATGTTAGAAGTTAAATTGTGTTTAGGTGAGTACGCTCAAACACTAGGATCGCTTTTTCCTCGACTGCAAAATATGGCGGATTTTATCAGGTGCTTCAAACAATTGTTTGGTGAAGCTGATTAGACACAGCTGTCATCTGCTAAGTAAGCACTTAAAGTTAATAAAAATTTATCCTTTTTTTTCATTCTGTATATGTTTGGAAAATAACTTACTAGCTGGTAAAGTAGAAAGGGTAAAGCACACAACTTCGTATTTCTGTAGTTTGGATATTACCTTTTACAAAATCACTACACCTAAAGCATGCTGCTGGACCTTGTTCACTTCTGCTCCATCCCTTTGTGAATGTTTTGGTATAGTGTCCTGTAAACAGGATGTGGAACTGTTGGAGCCATGTTTGACTTCATTTACTGGAGTTTTGGAAATGTATGTACAAATTCTAGCTGCTTATAAAGCATATGCACATGTGCGCCATCTTCCTTTTCTTCTCCTGAGACACGATTAATTTAATCTCTCTGAATTTTATCCTAAAGACTAAATACTCTGGATTAAGCACAGTACTAGTACTTGTAATACTACTTTTTGTTTATTGGTCTTGCTGCATTACTTTTCCCATGCTGTTAATCTGGAACTGTTGAGAGTAGCCTTAGAGCTACCTAGTTATTCTGTTTCTTGGTAGTGCATGAACTTGTATGCAGAATGCATTTTTGATGCCTTACTATGCAAGTTATTCCCATTTTGAAAAAAACAAGCACTGTTCCAGTGCAGATTTCAGACACAAACCCTGGTATATAAACCCTTCTGAAATGGAGACACACTTCAGTGGAGAATCTCTAAATGGGATGCTTGAATGGTCTGTGGCCAAGTAAATAAATATTTCCTCAGTTTCAAGAAACATGGCACACAGCTGCTCCTTACTCCTTGTTATAAAAAAACGGGCCATTTGCTGACTGAAGCAAGCTATTGGCATTCTTGCTAGCAGCTGCTGAACTCGTAGTGTTAACTTAAACAGCTCATAAATGTTAATTATGTTGCAGTTTTATTAGAGCTCATCTGCATATCCCAGAGGCACTAGCTAATATGTCATGCTTTTTTTCCACATGAACTGATGACATTTCTTAGTGGAGATTCCAAATAATAACTTCTTAAGTAAGTTCAGTAGTACCACTGTAGCGGTGAAAGTTTCTTCGAAACTGCTCTTTTGACTACAGTTTCACTAGTACTAGTATAGCTTTACTTAAATGTGTTCCAATGGGCTCAGAGGTGCTGAGCATGTGGTGGAATGAGTATGCAGCAGAACGGAATATGCTGGGTGCATACTGACTTGTTGTTGGGAGGTCTGTTACAAAGTTAAATCCAAAGCCAAACTGAACAAAATCTGTTGAGTTTATCCCATGCTTTGCTTTAAAATCACCTTCATATTTTTATCGTTTTGCTCCTATACAAGTGTGAAAAGTTTACACAAAATGTTTACAGGCTACTGTAAAAATGTGTGTAACTGCATAATAACCACTTAAATGATGTTTTGGGGCCTTGTAACAGTCCCTCCCTCTCTTCAGCCAGTGGGGATGTGTTCTTAAAAAAAAGCTCCCAAACAAACTAATCCTTTTTCCCTTCAGGTCAGATTCTGCTAGTGTTCTTTGTAGAAAACACTGGTAAACTTCCAGAACTTGGTTTTGAGACTTTTGGTTTGTCAAAATGATTGTGAATATAGCATGAATGAAAGCGTAGATAATGAAATGAAAGCTGCTGTATTATCATAGTTTAACTTTTTGATTTTAGTCATTGTGACGATCAGAAAGAGGACAGTGTTGTTGCTAGTGCATCCTATATAGTACAGCATCTAAAAGTTGTTCTCTTGTCCTTATTTTGTGGTCATCCAGTGGAACTTCTTCTCGCAAGGGCAGCAGTACATGTTTACCAGAACTACACCTTATGCTTAAAGGATATACTCTCTATCAAACTAGTTGGAATTGCAGGTAGTCTGGGCTTCTGGTATCAGCATGTTAATCTGGTGGCAATGCAGCCATTCCCATACAAAGCTATATCCTCTGCTGTGTATTTGGATGGTGATTTGTTTGCATGCATGTGTGTTTCTCCTTCTCAGGGTTCTTTCCTGGCTGCTTGTAGAGGAATTTCTGTTCCTGAAGTGGTATGCAGACAGGCACAAGTATTGCAGACTGATGCTAAATGGATCTAATCCTGTATGGTGGGGGATCCCAACTTGAACTGGAACATCTTGGTCTTTTTAAGATAGATTTCATGCAAGGAAATATGGTAGGGGGTGAGGAAGATCAAAATATGACCACTTGTTTGGTTTTTCTGTTTTTTTGGGGTGGTGAAACTATCAAATCGATGCTGTGTAAGACTAACATCAGACCATACTGAAGTCTGTGAGCAAAGGTTTGGTCTCACAACATTGTCATCTTATTTCCAGGGACAGAATTAAATACTGCTCTTCTTCAAATAGATGGGTGTGAAAATTGGTTTCTGGATTTCCTCCTAAAAGCCTGGAGAAATATTGGATAGTACACAATCTAGTAGCTTTTGGTTAGAAATTAAACAGAAAACTTTTTGGGAAGGTGGAGGGGGACTCCAGACTGTGTGAGGTTCAGTTATAATTTAGTTATTGATGATGTGAGAAAAACATGATTGCAAAAAGAATTCTGGATTTAAAAAAACAACTTTAGGGTTCGCTTATTTCTAAAGTAGTGGTATAGTTCATTAGAGCTGTTATGGCCATCTATCAATTCTGGTCACATTTTTTTCAGTATTTTTCAATGGGTTTTTAGTTTTTGTTCATTTTTTCCTTTTATTTTTCTTTCAAAGGTCCACCTAAAAATTCTGCTGTTGCCCTTGCTTTCTGCCCCATCTGCGTGCATGTCTCATGCAGCAAATGGAGACAGCTTGTTGAGATTAGATAGAATTTCACATATACAGAGTGGTACTTAAATAAGAATGAATTTGGGTGTTTTTTTCTTTCTCAGTGGTGACCTCAAGTGTCTTGTTTTGAGTCTGAAAGTAAATTTCCTGTGCTGCATCTTTAAACTGAGAATAGAAGCATACTCAAATGAATTCAGGAAATTAATTAAGAAAATGGTGACTTGGATATTGGCCTTCTTCAAAATTCAGGTTCAGAAATACCTTGTTGTGGCTGCACTCCAAATTGCAGCTTGAGTTTTTTCAACCACATTGCCTGTATTTTGGCTTTGGTGTGAATTGAGTGCTGATGAAAAGTATAACTGACTTGGATGAAATTTTGACACATGTAGAAAGATGTGTACCTGAAAAATCATTGCTAATCTCAGATCAGTCTCTGGACCAAAACAAATTGTAAAAAGAAACAAATTGTCCTGAGTAAGAAGCTTTCATTGTTTTTGTTTGTTAATTCTGTAACATACTCAAAAGTCTGAATGGATGACCTAAATACTACTGCAAATCTTGTTGTTCCAAGTCTCTGAATAAAGGAATAAATTGATCTTAAACATTAAGTCCTGCATTCAGGGATTTGACTTTAGATTTGTAAAGGACTTTAAGAAAGGAATAGTTAAGGGAGGTTAACATACATAGCGTACAGTGTAGCATGCAACAATGTATAGTATACAGTGATTTCTTTGCAATCTACATTTTGAAACCCAAACAGGCTAGTGAACTGCCAAATTGCTTGTCTGTCCAGATGGGGAGGGTGCAGCACCAGTACCATTTTTTGTATTATTTGTGAGGCTCATAAGTAGGAAAAAAACAATCAAGCTGATTTGGTAGAAACTTGTGTTTTAGTAGGCAGCTTGTGTGGGAGAAGAAAAATGATGAAAAATTGGAATGTTAAAAGGTGCGAAAGAAAAGTTGTCAACAGTTTTAGTAACGTTTTCTCCTTTTTTTCCCTCTTGCAGACCTTCAAGTGCTGACCTTCTTGGTCTATTAAGTTATTATAAACTTTTGCTGCTCTGCGAACATATAAAGATGTCTCGCAGCCCTGACGCTAAGGAAGACCCTGTGGAATGCCCTCTTTGCATGGAGCCTCTGGAAATTGATGACATCAATTTCTTCCCTTGCACCTGTGGCTACCAAATCTGTCGTTTCTGTTGGCATCGTATTCGCACTGATGAGAATGGACTTTGTCCTGCTTGCAGAAAGGTAAATCCCTGGAACAACGGCTTGTCTTGCATATTTCACAGGGCTCTTGCATTGTGTTGGTACCAAAGACATCCTTTTCCTTGAGGAAAGCAATCATCTAGTCATGGTATAGATCAAGGGTGAGGTGTTGGATCTTTCAGGTTCTGTCTGCGTGTGTATTGAAGCTGTTACGAAGCAGCCGATCTTGGTTTGTTCAATTCGGAACCAGATTGATAGGGGAAGCTGTGGATCAGAACCAAGGCATATGCTGAGAGAACTGGCAAAAATAAAAATCCTTTGGGTTGGGGTGTTCATGCATTAACAAACTCTTCTCAGGAAGAGCAGTGAGGTTTCCATCAGGGTTTTGCAGAGAGCTAAGGTTCAGCTAAACTGAACAGAGCTGACTGAGAGACAAGTTTATAAAGCACCTGCTTGTTTTGTTTGTGGCACTGGAGCTTTAAATCCATATTTTGGTGGATAGGAAATGTGTAAAACCTTTGGAGAGATATCCACTGGTGTTAAATTTTGAAGCATTTCAAAATCTAGACTGTCTCTTTGTCTAGTATTCTGATCTTGTTGCCAAATGCTTGAAGGTAGTACTTGGTATCTCCCTGTGTCTTGATGTCTGGCTGATTTGGTTGGCCACAACTGTAAACCTCAGCTTCACTAAGTTGCCTGTTATTTCCTTTGAATTATTTTATTTCTCCTTCTAGTGTTTTGTTTAAACTCATTATTTCCTTATCTTTAGTGTTTAATAAAATTCTTTTTCAGTATCTTCTTGTCTTTAATGACTTCCCTTGATTATAACTTTCTTGCCTGGCCTTTCTCTTCTTGTAGTTGCAGCTACTTATGTCTTCTCCTACTAGTTAATCATGATCCTGTCCCTAGTTTATGCCTCTCTGTCTTCCTGTCTCATGTTGCAGCTTCCTTTTCAGACCCCAAGTAATCTTACTTGGTCTCACTACCTTTATTCACTGCCATAGTATTTTATAAGCACTTCAGTCATATTTTCTTGCTGCTCTTTTGGGCTTTGGCTATACTAGAGCCGTTACTGTTCACCTGTGTTTGGATGCCTCTGCAAGCCTGAAGGCTCTCCCACAGCAACATGTTTGTTTAAAAATTCTGCGCATTTGCTGCAATATTTGAGCTCTGTGTTCTACAAGGAAGATCCACGTGTCATCAGCCAAATCATTCTCCACTTGGGATACCTGCTGTAGATTACACATGGTGTATAGTAATTTCCCATAGTACAAGAAAACTTCTACTCTTCTGATACAACATGAGTTTTCTGGGATTTCCTTGTCTGTGTAAGTCACTTTGTTTTCCTGGATTTGTTACACTGCTTTTTACCTGTTTGTTATTGGAAGCTTGTGAAATGTATTTGAAGAAACACAGAAGCAATGTGCTATTCACTGTCTTTGGGTGTCTGAATTTTTTGAAATATACTGAACTCTTAAATGTGGAATACTCTGCCCTATGATTGGATGTAGAAATATTTTGCCTAATTGGATACAGTTTGCTCAGAAAAACTGTTTCATGAGGAAACGTCGAATAAGTGCTATGGTTGCAATGAAAAAATACTGACCGTTCCTGGAGAGAAAGGAGACATCTTTCAGAACAGACGGGGATTATGCTGGTACTTTGTTCATCCATAGACTGCAAGATATTCTTGAGTAGATTTGGAGTTGCGTCGCTGGGTTGTAAGAGGTTGACATGAAGAAGACTGGCTGAGGTTCTTCTGTGGCATAGACAAAGACATTGTGATACAGAGACTGCACCAGGATTTTGGAATAAGTCATCTTGAGCTACAGAGTTGCAGCGTTAAATAAGTGAAGACACCATCTTTTGAAGTGTGCTGGACAGAAGGAACCAGGTATGTGTACTTGTGTTCAGTGTGTCTTGAGTAGTCCCTGTCTGTGCATAGTAGGGCTTCTGGGGAAAGATCTGAGCATTTTTCTATTCATAACTACTATGGTGTGCGTTGATTGTGGCCACTTAAACTGCTGAAGCACAGAACATGGCAAAGCAACAAAATTTTAGCAAGAAAGTTTGTAGTAGGTACAATGGTTTCAACAGGTATGCCGTATTTTTATAATGAGAATACTTACTGTGAAATGGACTGTAGATAAACATATATTAAAACAAATCTGCTACTTGTGCCAGTGTTATTAATGCGGTGTGACTTGCCCAGTAATTTGAGCACTAGTCCATGGAGAGGAGCAGTGAACAAGTTCCCTTTCCAGGGGTTTTGGTGGAAGTGTTTGGGAGAGATTTTGGAGAGGTCTGTAGTAAAATAGCTTGGCTAAATGCTATAGTGGCACCTTTGCCTTTAGATCTTAACTGTGCGCTGCATATATACCATTATTTTCCTAAACTTCTTTAATTCACTTTGAACTGAAAAGATGTTAGCTTGTGGTTTCTTTTACCTGGGAGGGAGTACTTCTACATGTTTGAGCTATTACGTAGCTTAACATCTGCACGTGCAGAATATGTTCATGTGGTTGCAGTCCATTGATTTAGTCTGCCTTAAGTTTCCTCCTGTCAATAATAGTAGTACACAAACATTTGCTTTAGTAAGGTGCTAGTGTGAATTAAATGCTGGTTGGAAACTGGTACTTGTTAATATTAACATATTAAAAGCTTTCTAAATTTTTTAAATCTTCTGAAATAGACTCAGAAAATAGTCTATTTCTAGAGAAAATTTCTATTTAATTAATTCACTGCAAAAATATCTATTTAAAAAAATGGAACTATCTTGCTTTGGATTTCTGATGCCCTTCGGAATTGTAGGTGTAGCCAATTGTAAGATACTAACCAAGGCTTCCTGTTTTTTCCGGTTAATTGATTTCTTAACTGTGAGTGAAATAGCTGCTAACTAGTCAAATTAGAATGAAAGTATGCTGTCTTCAGAAGACATTTCTGTAGCCGAAAGCTGGTTTGCAGGTCGGCGCTGGTTCTGATTGTAAAGCCAGTGATTTTTGTCTTTGCAGTGATATTTCTATTTTCCTTTCTGTAAAATTAAACAGTCTAGGTCCTGTTTGTCATGTGAATAATATATACCATCTCAGTTGCTTAATTAGGACGTGCCACTCTCAGCCATTAGTGTCAGTTCCTGCACTTTTTAAATCCAGCAACAGAAAAGCCTAGCTTGTTCATGTTTCTCAATTACTTTGCTCTTTCACCAAATAATATAACTTGATACACAGTTGTTCCTGTGGTGTCGCTTTGGCTTTTTCTCCAGTTCCTTGACTGAGCGACCTTTATTTCTCCTAGCAGCTTGTGTTAGAGGTGGAGGGAAATAGTGTACTGTTAGATGTATGATCTAGAAATTAACGTGCTTTAAGCATGTTTTTGTCCATGTTTCTCTATTTCTACTATTTCTGTGTAGAAGGAACACTTAGTCTTAATGCACGGTCTCCAAATATCAGTGTTTCCTCCTATGCTTTTAATCCCACAACTGAGTAGTTTGGTGCAACAATTGATATTTTGAAATAGATAAGAAATTGCTTTTTGAAATATGTAAGTATAATGGTGTATACTGTGCATAAACCTTACTGACTTTGTATTTCTTGTTTTAGGACCTACTTGGTAGCAAGACAAGTGGGAAATGTTGGTGCATCCATTGTGTGGAAGGAATGTGACCCATCTGGGAATGACAAAAGCAAAGTGCTTGATAAATCACAGCTCAGCTTTCAACAACTGGGAAATGGGGAAAAAAATCTGAAAGAAAACAAACCTTAAATAACAAGACAAAATTAGTCAGGAAGACTGAGAATGCATCAAGGACCATCTCTGATTAGAGAAACAAAGACTTCAGAAGAGACACTCAAACTTTTGCTGAAGTTCTTGTAGGGACTACCTTGCACTTAATGTAAAGAAAATTTGGTCATATTCCATGATGGCACACTTGTTTGGGGAACCTCAATGTTTTTTTTTTGTGAAAAGCATTGGTATAACGTAAGTGAAAGGTGTCTGCTAAACTTAGTCAGTGAATCAGTGATGTTGATATCTCCGAATGTCTTGCATCAGAAAATACATCAATGCTGATAACATTTGAGGTTTGGATCTCAGATCCTTTATCAGCTAAGGCATTAGAGACAGTACGTTAAGGAAGTATATTGTTTAAAAATTAATGAGATGTGGGCATGTCAGTAGCGTTTCCACTTTAGTTGTTGCAAGACCTGAGGGCTTCTGATATGTATAGTCCCCTCTCTGCTTCTGATTTGTAGGGTTAGACAGCGTAAACAACACACCAAATGGTGCTGTGAGGTACACCAGCTGTCAATCCACCTTGCTTGGCTTTCAGAGACTTGTTCCAATAGTCTTCAGTGCACACACCTGTTTGTGTTGAACCATCATCCAAGTTCATGACCTCAGCACTGTGGGAAGCAATGACTCTGAAGATGAAATAATTTATTTCCCTATCTGTAGACTGATTTTGTCCTTTATTTGAAAGGAAAATGATTTCTAATACTGTTTTTTAGAATTAGTTTCTGAAATGTTGATGCTGTGCTTACTTGCCTTCCACCCTCTTTAAATGTGCAGTGTCTCCTAATTTGATATAATGCCACACACGATACATAGATTGGAAAATCATCTACCCCTCAGTTGTGTTTGGGTTGCTCTTGGGGTTCAAGAGATGTGTGCAGATTCATTTACAGGTCCTGCAAGTCAGTGAATCAAACTAGTTCTATTCCTTGGGAGCATTATAAGTATGTCATATGAGTGATATACATGCAAAACATGTGTTTAATACAGCTCTACAGTATCTAGTGAGAACTTTGGAAAATCATTGCTCAAACAAGTGTGGTTATCCATAGTGGCAAACCAATTGCTGCTGCTACTTAATGATTGAAATTCCTATTTGGCTAGCCTCAAGCTTTCTGCTGAGATGGAGACATTTCTCTTCCCCTGATTCTGAAGCTGCTGCCTAGTTGTGTTCCTACTAGGAGTTTTTATGCTTTCTTGTAGAAATGCAAACTACTATTTGGACACATAAATGTTCTGTTCAGGGCTGTGCTTGAATCTACCCAGGGTGTTTCCTGATTCATGTTCAGGACCTCCAGCTGCAAATAGCAGTACAGAGAAGAAATAGCCTGTTTGACTTGCTACTCACTCACTTGAGAATATGCTCTGAACATGGCTATACTTGGCAAGAAAGAAGCTGATAAATTTTGGCACTGTTTGCAGTTTCCTTGGACCTTCAGGAGCCTTACTGAACGTTCTGAAAACCAGTAATCCAGTAATGCATTTCTTGTGCAGTACCAGAGAGCAGCACTCTTGCTAGTTTTGCCTTGCATGGGGTGTATGGGATGTGGAGTAGGAATAAATCTTTGAAAGAATGGATTGTGGATATGATAGGACATCATTTGATGTAGGGCAACCCATATTTTTGGAACTATATCTGTTATACTAGTGCACTTTTCTTCCCATTGCTACCTGAACTCACTGATAACTGAGTTAACTCACTCTTTGCCCTGAGTAGTCTTTTTTTCCTGTAAAAGCCCAACATTTTTATTCTTTAGTTTACATGATTGACTAATACAGATTTTGAGAAGCTCATTAAGTGTAAAATTATTCTGCATCTCAGAAGTCCTCACATGTAGATGTGTTAAAATACAAGATAATTGTCTGTAGCAAATCTCAGATGACCTTACTAGTTGGTCATTGGTATTCATGAAATACATTTTGAAATCTATATAACATATTCAGTGTTAACTCCAAATAACATATCTTTTTGAGAAATGTTATGATTTTGATTGTTCTTCAAGGGTAACTTGAGTCGTTGTTGTGTTTTCATGTTAAGGACACCTTCTGCTACTGCTGAAGTATCTTACATGTTTAAATTCCTTTGTGATACTGAAACATGTTCCAGAGGACTTGATGTTTGACTGTGAGATGCCATCTGCTCCAGTCAACTGTAGCATATTTTCAGAAGGTATCTCACGTGTAGCATAATGATGCTGAACTTTAAACTGAAAAATGGATCTTGATTTGTTGGGGATGTACTCAGAAGACTATCAGGTCTGAGCACTTGGTGGCTCTTTGAGTAACATCATGCAACTATGAAGAAAGATACGTTTTTAATTAAACATTTTCATCTGCTGTAGATTTTTCTCAGGTTATTTAGTATGACAACTAGTTTTGTACTCTTGTCATTAACACAGGAGAGTCAGGAAAAAGTTAAATTCATTTTTGTTGGGCTTGCACACTGAAACCTTTGGTTATGGTAGTACAAGCAAAGACCTTAGTTCAACATACTGGTGAGCTTGAGCTGTGCTTCTTTGTCTTAAGTCTTTGTCTTAATTCACATCTCCCATACTCTTCTCATTTTTTACTTTTTGGTGTTTAGAAACTCTTCTTTTTGCTTGAGATATTTTATGTACTTGTTTTTATGCTTAGCGTTGCTTTTTGTGTACAGTGTGAAACTTGACTTTTCAGTCTGAAAAAACTGGGACAGGTAAGGAATGTGGGACTGCTTTGAGGAGTAATCTGGGGCAGAGGACAGTGCACTATAGTCTGCAAGACCCAGCTAAAATAGTGCCTTTATAGTATGAATAGAGCAGTCTTTCTAAGTAACTCTGAACATACTTGTACTTCTCTTGTATACTTTTGAGATTAAAATATACAGTGTTATATCTGTGTTTGAGGAGTTATCGGTAGGGAGGGAGAGACCAAATTTCCAACTGGTTCATAAGCATGGCAAGAATACTGTTAAGTTAGCATGCATTAATTGTGTTGAAATCTGTCTCTTCACTAGAAATTAACTGTGTAAAATTTGAGTAGTATAATTGTGTTACTGTCTTGAACTTAGTGGGCCACTGAAACTACATTTGTATTTTGATTTCTTACCTCAGTCTTGAGTACATTTAAGTACCCAGATCTGTATTAATAATACAGATAAATAGTAAGACAATAAATATAAAGTGCATGCTTTCATCCTGCTTACACTAAGCTCTTGTTAATGAAATTATAACAGGATGTGTTGGCTGTCATGTTGCAGCTGCTTATAATATTACCACATTGACTAGGCAGCTGGGTTAGAATCTATGTGGTTGTTGCCCAAATCAGTATTATGCCTATAAGTAGAAGAATTCTGTGAAAATATGAAAGATGTTTACTTTTTCCAAAGGACTGAATATATGCCTCTCTAATGTGGGTGGCCATAAAAATCAGAGCAGTATAATAAAGAAATCTTTGCATTAAAACATGGTGACTAATGGTTTTCAAAGGTGTTGTTTCTTATATGGGTTGGTTTTAATGCTGTTTGTTATGTTTAGCCATATCCAGAAGATCCAGCAGTGTACAAACCACTCTCCCAGGAAGAGCTGCAGAGGATAAAAAATGAAAAGAAACAGAAACAAAATGAGAGGAAACAGAAGATATCAGAGAATCGCAAACATTTGGCCAGTGTACGGGTTGTACAGAAGAACCTTGTCTTCGTGGTAGGGCTATCTCAGCGCCTAGCAGATCCAGAGGTGAGCAGTTCACACTTGTAGATCTTGCTCTTAGCTTGTTGCCATGAAACACTGGAATACCCTAGTGTCTCCCTGAAGGGTACAACATGAAGCTGTGTTGAAAAGGTTGCTGCCATGAAGCCCCCTCTTCTTAAGGGACCTTAGCTTCTTCCTCCATAATAACCTCAATAACTGGTTTGTCTCTGTTTTCGGGAATACAGGTGGTCTGTGTTTTTTTTTTATTTTTTGGGAGGGGAGGAAGTTGTTCTTTATTTAATAATGGGAGTTTGGTTTTAAGCTAAAAATAAGCATAAGGACTTTTCAGCTACTCATTTTCCTAGGTTGGATCTGCTGGCACTATACAGCTGTGTCATGAATCACCCATTCTAAAATGGGAGCTTGGTTTGACTACAAAGAACTGATATACAGTATCACACAGACCTGTAGGGACAGAAGAAAAAAGCCAACACTTGGAAGTATATACTAGGAAGAACCATGAGGATTATGTCCTTAAGAAGTTATGGGGAGAAAGTTAATAAGAGGAAGACCCCAGGAAAATTTGGCTTACTACTCTGCATCATCAAAAATAAGGTTTTCATTTGAGAAAATTGATTATATTTAAAATGCTTTATTTACTTCCATCATCAGTGATAGCTACGGGTGGGCAATGGAGTAAGTGCTAATGCATAAGAGTATCGTGAATTAGAATATGGAGGAAATGTACTACAGAATAAGATAGATGTGTTCAAAATTATGGTGCCAGATTAAATTCACATAATCAGACTAAATTATTTGAAGAACTCTCAAACAGAAGTGGCTGTTTCTGAGGTCTCAGAATATGGTCTGTATTTTGGCAGACTGTTAAAGAACAGATGTAAAAAGCTGCTTTTAGTGAAGGAGAAAAAAGGGATAAGGAGGGAAGAGAAAAAAATCAAGTTAAAACTGATCTGGTGAAACGTATTTCAGTATATACTAAAATACAGCAGCAAGTATTTGCAAGCAACTATCAGCACTGACTTGGGGCTATTTATCATTGAAAAATGCACTATGAATTTATTATTGAAATTTAATTTCTTTCACCAGATGGAGGATTTGTAATTAAGAATTTGTAATTAAGAAAAATAGTTGTAAATACAGTTGTGTTTTTTGTTTTTTTGTTTTTTTGTTTTGTTTTTTTTTTTTTACACCTCAGATAGTTTTACACTGAATACTTGAAGTAACTAGGAATGGTTTATTTAGGGGGTGGGGATGTGCTGTACTAGGTAGCAGTATTCTCAATGACGTACCAGAAAATGAATGTTGCATATATCACAAGGTGACTTGGTCTTCAGGAAATCTAGCCTGAGAGAGATGAGCTAAAAAGTATACAATATATTCAAGTTTTCTACTTAAGTAGGCAAAAACTCCTTCATGAATTGCAATTATTTGGAGTAGGAGCTTAGCTGCTATGTGCCGTTTCTGGAAAGGGAGCTATGGATCATAATGGAATACAGGTGGATCCTCTTCTGTTGACATGCTCTTAGGAGAATTGTGAATTGAGAATATGACAGCATATCATATTGTACCAGGAATATAATCTGCAATATGATTGGGTAAAAGTGAAGTTTGTTTAGGATTGTCACTCTCTTCTAGAATGATGCCTGGAGGATGGGTGTAGTATGTTTCAAAAGGGTCTAGACCAAGTGAAGAGCAGTCAGAAGAGACCAGTGAATGACTGGTTGTCTATACAACATACCCTGTAGTTCTTTGGGATGTTCCAAGTGTGATGCTGTTAGTTCTTGAAGGCAGTGGTGCTTGCTTGGGAGGGGAGAGGGGTAGTTCAGTTCTTGGATCAGTACAGTTTAACTGCACTATCCAATGCTGATATGAAGATGGAGCATGGGAAACACGTTTTCCTTTATACCTCTCAGGTTATTATCTAGAACTAGGAATGCCCTTATTTTGTCTAGCTTCATTCTGAGTAGTCAGTACTTCTGTACTTTTTTCCATTGCAGAAATGGGAAAAAAAAGGCTTTTGGTATAAATGTGTCAAATATGTTGCCAGTTTCGTTGGCACACAGGTAACGGTTATTCAGCAGAGTTGCTTAATATGCTGGTGATGTTCTTGCTTTGCACAAGATCCCTAAATGATGTGTTAGTATTGATTCCAGGAAGGGCAAGATGAGTATTTTTTTTCCTTTATGGATGTGATAGTCACTCATTCATTTCAACATGATGTTGATTCTGAAATGTTTGTTCTTGTCCCTGGAAACTTTCCTTTATTGTCTTCTTCAGTCTGATCTCTGGAAAACTTGAGATTATCTTGAGCTAATTGGTTTACTCCCTTTTTCTTTGGAGTGTGGGGCATGGCAGTCAGGATTCAGCATTTTGTGCCTAGTAATTAATATCGTTGAATGCAAGTTTAAGGTGTATGGCTATTTGGAAACAGCGAATGAATGTGATTTTTATTTTTTAAATCAGATTATAAAACAGATTATACAGGAACTTTTTATGCTGAATGGGATATGTTTTGCCAGGGCGGGATTTGGGTAATCAGAGTACTGAAAGAATTTTTTAAAATGCAACATGTAATGTGGGATATTTGTCAGTAAAGTTCAACAGTGACAACATACTTTATATTACAAGTAACCATGTTTTTTATGTGGGAAAACAAATCTAAATCTTTGTGCTCTTCTTTTTGGAGTGACCTGGTTTTGATTAGTTAAAGATTTTAGCTGCATGGTTTCACAGAAGAATAAGTACATCTCTGTATGAATTATAAGTATACTACTTGAACTTTCTTTTCTTGTAGGTTTTGAAACGACCAGAGTATTTTGGGAAGTTTGGTAAAATACATAAAGTTGTCATTAATAACAGTACATCATATGCAGGCTCACAGGTAAGTCAGAGGTCTGTGTAGTTTTTTTAATTTTAATTCCTTTAGAGAATACATGTGTGCAGAGTGAATCTAGGGCTCCCTATTTCTGATTAAGCAATAGGTAAGAGTGTAAAAAGAAAGAAGGCCTTGCAAGAATCAAATTACTGTTAGGTTACTGAGGCATTTTCCAACCAGACTCTCAAGTTTGGATGCAAAATGCAACGTAGAAGGATTGCAAATTGGGAGACAGGATGGGAGACTTTAAAGAAGCAGTGATATGACAGTCACTAGTCTTAATTTTGGGGATAAAATGCCTTTTAAGTATTTTTAGAACACTCATGCAACTTACTGATGCTTTTTTTCATTCTTTATGCATCACATACGAGTTTTTATGGCTTCTACCTTTTTTGTCAGTTCCTTGTTAAAAACATCAAGCTCTGAATGTACCGGTTTATGAAGTGAGCGGCTAAAAAGGTGACTTAATGATCAGATCTGTCTGGGGAAAGAAAAACAACTAAATAGTGTATGTTTTCTTCCTAGGGTCCAAGTGCCAGTGCATATGTAACCTACATCCGGTCAGAAGATGCCCTCAGAGCCATACAGTGCGTCAATAATGTGGTGGTAGACGGCAGAACACTTAAGGTGGTAATATTTCTAAGGAACCTAGAAATATACACATAGTGTATATGTTCTAGAACACTAATATCAGGGATTAGTATACAGCTTTGTGTGGATATGCTTGTATTGCTGAACAAGAATGTCCAGTGCATTGGCTTTTGACTTCTTTTCCTGGTATTAATCTCAAAATGGAAGTTCAGTGAGCATCCAGCATGCAGTATTTTGGTGGGTTAGCAGATAAATTCTTAAGACCAAGTTTGAGACAAAGATATGTATCTCCTCCCTGTGTTCACAGTGGCTTTTTTATTGTATAGCATAATATAGTGTGAATGCCCACTGTTTGCTTTTACAGAACATTTCTGTAGTCCATACACCACATCTCTCGAAAGCTCCCTGGGAAATCAAAGTTTTTTTCCTTTTGGTGTCTGTGTAAACAGGTGTTCAGGCTGATTTGGCCAAATTGGTGGCAATAGAAGGTCTAGTTACTATTCATTTCCTGACCCTGTTACTTGTCTCCTTATCATTATGCAAATATTTATTGAGGCTCATACTTAGGCATTTATTTAGATTGGATGAGAATAAAAATGCATCCTAATTATCTAATCCTCAAGAATATATAGATTTCTTACAAATGGACTTTTTATTCCATCTGCATCAAAAATGCATTAATGGAATTTCAAAATCTTGAGGTAATTTTTTTTTAAATATAACTTTTTTTATCTTATATGGTTAAAGGCATTCTTAACCTCCAGTACTTATTTTTTTTTCCCTTCAGGCATCATTAGGTACAACAAAATATTGCAGTTATTTTCTAAAAAATATGCAGTGTCCAAAACCAGACTGCATGTATCTACACGAACTAGGTGATGAAGCAGCCAGTTTCACAAAAGAAGAAATGCAGGTAAGTGGAGTGATTGGGAAACGCATGAAATGTGTTGGCATGTATGTTTTACTCTCTGTGATTTAGCCTAATATGTGTAACGTGTTTGCTGTATGTTATGGCAGCAGTGAATTTTGAAATCCAAAAGGTGAAATCCAATTAACCAGTTGGATATTGCAAAGAACAGTTAGTTCAGTTTTTTCATTGCATGCTGTTTTTAAAGTCAAGAAGTCTGGTGAGTATTCATGAGGCAAGAAGATGGTGATAAACTCTTAGCTCAGAATTCAGATAACCTGAACTAACTGCTTTCTCTTTTTTCATACTAAATTAAGACCGTGCCATTTTAGATCTTTGAACAAAGTTAGTGCAGATCTGGGTTTTGCTGTAAAATTGGTTTGGGGACAATTATCGTGGATTGACTCTTATGCTGTGTCTGACCATGTTGTCTGAATACCGATGACCCTTCTAGCCTGTGAGGTGTTTAGAAACCGCTTACAAATAAAACGTTGAGGGTAACTATAGTGGCACATAAAAAAGGTGCTGGGATTTTTTTTTATTTTTTACTATCTTAACATCAAAATGCTTACCTAGGGTAGGGAACCAAATAAATGGATAGCTTTACAGTTTCAAATGTGGTGCATTCTGAGGTCTTTTGGTCTGCCTCCATCCTTCTACATGAAGTATAGTAAAGCTTTTAAACTCAAGTATGCTAGCATTGCATCCATGATGTAATTTTTGCATGTGGTCTGTCCCTGAAGCAGAGGGTCCCCACCCTTAGTGCCAGCACAAATGTTGTTCTAGCAGAATTTTTGATGTGTTAGGCTGATGTAAGCCAAAGAATAAAGAAGAATGTCTATATCTATTAAATACTTTTCACAAATTATTTCTGAGAATTTCAGCAGATAATTGTAATAGAAGGAGAAATTCAAGGCCAAGTTGCAAACCAGGCCACCTTGCCTGTTTGTTTGCCTGTATTTCTCCCACCCCCTGGTTCTGTTACATATACATGTTTGAGGGTATGTTCCTGTCTAGTCTTTTTAGTTTTTTATGGACCTGTCAGCCATGAATTAATTTAATCCATTTTGAACCTGTTGATACTGCCAACCTTTTAGTCTTTTGTGGCAGCAAGGCACAGAAATTCACTAGCTGTTTTGTAAAGTGCTTTCTTTTGCCTGTGTTCAAACTGCTAACTAGTTGGTTTTGTCAAGTGTCCCTTAATCTTAGCTTTGTGTAGTGCTTGCTGAAAGCAAAACCCCTTATTGATCTTATTCATTGCCTTTGTGATGTGGCAAAACTTGATCTAGTCTCTCCCAACTTTCTCTCCAAATCATAGTTTCTGGTCTTTTAAACTTTTTTTTAAAGCAGTTGTTCCATTTCTGTGATAATATCCATTGCCCTTCTCTATATTTTCTAGCTGTGTCCTCCTTGAGATGCGGAGCTCAGATGCGTGATGTGGGGGAAGCCAAGTTTAATTTATCAGTTCTCAGTGTGTTATATGTAGTGCAATATGTGCTTTTTTTGATTTTGTTTTAGTCTATTTGAAGTGGCCTTCTTAGTGATGCCCAGCACATCTTTTGTGGCTAGTGTATAATCAACTAACAGTTTCAGAAGTCTGGTGGCAGTAACCTCAACATCTTTTTTCTGAGCTGTAACAGCCAGTTCACAGATTAGGAGTGGGTTACTTATGGCCTAGACTGCTTTTTCCTTCTTGTGTCATCTGACATGTCCTTGGTGAAGCTTATTTGCTGCCACCATTTGCATGTTTGCCAGTTTCTCTGGGATTCTTTTGGAGCTCCTCATTATCAACATAGCAGTTTATTACCCAAAAAGTTTGATACTGTCAGCAAAGAACTTGTTTTTCAGTCCTTTCTCATGCATGCCGATGGTGTTGCATAGAACTGAGTCCTCATTGCTTGTTTCTGCACCCTAAGAGTTATACTTTGAACTATCTTCAATTCACACTCTCTTCTATGGCAGGTTAATAAATAACTGGTGTGAAACCTTGTAAAAAACTTCTTTTTAAGTTTTGTGGAGCTCTTAATTTATGCTTACTGACTCTATGAAGAATTCATGTTAGTGAAGCAGGGTTGCCCTTTACAAAAGATATTCAGATTCAATCCCAGTGGCTTGTGTTTATCCATGAACTTCTATTTTAAAAAATTGTTACCGTTATTACCTTTGTAATCATTGGAAGGATGGAGGCTTACTTAGCAGCCCGTAGTTCACAGAATCTTTTCTGCAGCCCTTTTTGTAGCAGTCAGTGGCAAACTGTCAGTCCTCTGGCCTGACTGCTAGTTAAAATTGATAGGCTACATACCTTGGTCAGGATTTAATTTTCATGTATGAGTTTGTTCAGAAGTCTTGAGTGGATTTTACATCATCTTGATGACTTACATCAATCTTCCTTCCCTGTTCCTTGTTATATTGCTTAAACTTTTTTTGAATTTCATATTGTTTTCTTAAAAGTGATTGGAAATTACACATCTGCTAAGTATATTGCTCTTTCAGTGTGCCAGCTTTTTTGCATTTGGGTTAGTGTCAGTGAATTTCCAGGTCCATTTACTGAGATTGAATGTTCATTGTTTCAGACTTTGACTCTGTATTTAAAAAAAAAAGTCAATGGATGAATTTGTATTCTAGGTTAAATAATTAATAGATCTAAATATTGTGGCAAACTAAAAAGGATTGGTACAACTCCAGGGAGTCTCGGAAAGAGAAGTTGGAAATTTTAGGTGGGTTGGAGATGCCAAGTTTGGCCTCTGGGTTGTCTGTTATAGATAAAACACAATTACTGCAAGCACTGATATAGGATTTTAATCTTGTTTCTTTCTTGCATTTATGTGGCAAATAAATGAACTTAAGGCTGACCTCTGATGTACCTGGCTGTGATATTCAGTCTTTAGTCACTGAAGCAAGTTGAGAAATCCAGAGGTTTCTTCTTACTCAGCTGCTTAATGTTTGCAAATCATTAATTGTGCAAATCTGTGCATCAACCTAGTTGCTACAGTCATAGTTGGATGGGTGAAAGAAGCATTTCCAAGATGCAGAATATGTCAAGGTTAGCATTTAGGTGAGCCATACTGTAGAATCACACTTTTTGCTACTATAGGTAGCAGCTTGGGTGTAGACACTGACAGAGTGGGTAAGATGATGCATACACCAGATGTTTCAGTCCTTCCTGGGAGGTGTGTAAGTTGACTCCATAAGGATGTGTTCAGAATCAAACAGTAATGGAGAACTGGAGAATTAAGTAGCAAAAGAATGGAGGCATTGATAGAGTTTGACCTGAAGTATTCCAGTGAGATATGCAGTTGGCCTTCTACAGGTACCTATAAGGGGAATGTAATTTATAAACAGTAATATTTTGTCTATTCATGCTTAATTAAAGAAAAAAAAAAGTTATATTTTTCTTTTAGGTTGTAAAATTTTTCTAGGGGTATGTCCACATTGCACTAATTCCTTTCTTGTTCCAAGAAAATATTAAGGAATTAATTAACGTAAAAAAAAGTTAAATTTTGTATGTACAAGGAGTGAGAAGTGTGAGAGCTTCTAAATCAATACTGAAGATATGATAGATAATAACTTCAGTGTTTCAGACCTAAGATTCGGAAGACCTGACCATAAATCTTGGCAGTTGTTTCCTTTGCTAGAGGGCGTCTTCTAGTATCTGGAAACTGTAGAGAAAAGCTATTAACAGCTTCAAAATCACTGTTTTATTTTAGATCTTGATTCAGCTCATAAAAATACTTTATTTGCAAGTAGTAATTCTTAGGTTGGAGTGTCATAACCTACAAAAACCATGCATGTTCATCTTGAATTTCAGATGTTACTTCAAGTGTTGGGGGTAGGAGTAGATCTTTCTGGTTTTGTTCTTTATATTAAGCCACAGGATGTTATCTGCAAGCTAGACTGAAAAATACTCTCTTCCTTCACTTGCCAGATTCTAGTACTCTGGACTTGGATTTGACCTCCACAGTTTCTGAAAGCAAGAAGTTTTTCTCAATTGATTCAAATTGCTGAAAGAATATTTCAGTTTTTCAGTTAAGAAGTGATTTCTTAGTTATTGCTTAGAATGTACGTCTTGTTATGTCATACACCTCAGCTGTTTTATTAAGCCAGTATAAAATTACTTATATTTTGGAAGAACTTTTTGTTTAAAAGGAGTTCTTTGTTCTTTCCCATCTTCTGAAAAGCTTAGTATGGTTGAAATATGAAATGCAGACTGCCTTGGAGATGTCACAGTTGGTGATTTCTATGGTATATTTGTGAAGCTCTTGATTAGAACTGAGGTGCAAGTTCTAATAAGGTTGTAGGTGCTTTTCTGCTTTAGAAGTCTCAAAAAATTATAAATAGGTAGGTACATCCAAGTGATTTCTAGGCAAGCTTCCCAACAGCCATTGAGATCACATCTGTGCTGAGAGAGTGAGAAGCACTGTTTTGAGTTTGACAGGAGTGACCTGATAAGTTGTAAAGGCTAAATTACTAAGTTTTGGGACATATTATATATATAGGCATATTATATACATAAAAAAATTACGACTATAAATATATGTATTAAACCAGTATTCATTCATTGTGAGTTTCTCTTTCTTTAGGCGGGTAAGCACCAGGAATATGAACAGAAACTACTACAAGAATTATACAAATTAAACCCCAACTTTCTCCAATTATCTACGGGTACAGTTGACAAGAACAAGAACAAAGTGACAGCACTGCAGAGGTATGATGTGTAAGTAGTGATGCTGGACTGCCTGGTAATTCTTTTTGGCTATTCCAAAGAAAACTTTTATTCCTATTTGATCTCCCAAATTGCCTGCTGGTTTTAGCATCTCTTATATGATAAAATAGAATAGGTTTTCTCTGTGGAGAGATGTATTGTTTAGGATTGATATTCTTCAACTTGTGCTCCCTCTGAAGCCACTGCACACTCCTCCTCCTTGCCCTCTCCTGTACTAGGCAGGAGAGAAGAATTAGAGGCACAGAAGGTAAAGATCAGAACAATTTACTGGAAACAGCAGTGAGATAAGAAAACAAGTAGTAGTAGCAACAATACAAATGGCAGAAGGCACGAGAGTCAAATAATTCACAAGTGATTGCTCACCCCACAGAAGCCCCCACAGTATTCCTGTTTCCTCTGCTAGGCTATGCTGACCCATAAGAGAGCTCTTCCCCAGTCCCCAGAAAATGACTTAAGGTGGTATAGAATTGATGCCTCCTTGTCCTAGCCATGCCTTCCTGGCTACTGCAAAAATTAACCCTGTCCTGGCTGGAACCAGGACACAAGCACCACTTTGCTCTAAAACTGAGTGTGTGTCTTAGGAAAGAAATATATTTCTGCATTTGGATCAGTAGTTCAGAACAAGACATTCTGAAAGAAGACCTATTTTATATTTGCAAAACCAAATGTATTTGTTAAAGGCTAGATATCTACTTTCTTGGTATAGTGTCATTAGGAATGCAGTCTGTACTTTTATGTCTGAGATATCTTATAACTTTAATATGTTTTTTTACATCGTGATTTGTAGTGAGGTCCATATGTATTTTACTATGTTGTAATTGCAGATAGCACTTTTTTATTATGGCTTGCTAGAATAATGTTCCATTAAAGTAGTTTGTTCAGTAAGTTGTGAAAAGATTTGTCCATATGGGTATATAGTCACACAAAGATAAATGAAAGTCTGAGGTTGCCAGTCCTTAATTATTCATTCAAATGTCATATTTAAGATAAAGAAATAAAAACTGTTGACAACTTCTTCCACTCTTTTTTGTTGGAGTTTGATAAAGGAGATCGCAGAGTGGAATGTGAAAGATTGCACTTCATGTGTACCTTGGCCTTGTGTTCAAGGTTTGTGTTGTGTGCCAGTTCATGCACTGCTGAATTTTTCAGACAGTAGTTTGCCAGTGGCAGCATCCCTGCAAAACTGTCTAAGCAAGAAAGTGGGTACTGTATCTAAAATAATGTCAATGGCTCTTCAATGATCAGAATACAATTCTGAGAACTGGTATTCCAGCTAGTGTACTAGGACTATTTTCTTTAATTTCCGGAGGCAGTTTCATATGCATTTTGACTGCAAGTGGTCAAGCCTTTCAGAGGGATCTTTTTTCTTAAGGACCGAGCTGGTTCTTACTTCTCAGGCACTGGTTCAATATTGACTTCAAAGGTGAAGTGCAGCAAGCAAAACAAATATACCACTTCTTGAATTTGGGTATTGATTATTTTATCTGAATTAATTGTAATTTGAAACCTAATTAGATCCCAGCAAAACAAATTATACCAGTACAGGAAGAATGCGCTATCTGAAACTGCAGCAAACTTTGAAGCCTTTAGGAAGCAATTGGGGGTTGGAGCTTGGCCAGTCTGTGGTGCTAACATTTAGCACTTACGGAAAAAATGGCATGTTACTCTAAAGGCAGCAAATGGTAATTTCTGGAGGTAGTTTCTCTTGTCAGTTGAACAGCATAATCACAGCTCAGCCTCTGTTCTTTGCTAATGACTAGGTACTACCTTTAGGGTTGCAAAGTGAATTTCTTGCAGCTAGGATTTTGACATGTTTCGTCAAGACCCATCTCATCAGTATAAAATGTATCTTTTGCACTGGTGGATGCATGTTGTTCTTTCACCATTTCTATCGAATTGGGTTCTTGTAGGATTGTTTATGTAGGGTTAATTGATAGGATACTCATATTTCTAGCAGTTTATCACAGCCTCTGACAACTCTGAAGTAGTTCTTGTATTTCTGGGGTGCAGAATTTCTGTTTCATAGTGGAATGGAACAGAAGTTGAGTTTGAAGTAGTAGATGCTTAATTAAAAATACCCAGTAGTAGAAAACAATTTGTTAAACTCTGATAATTGTTTTTCTACAGTTGTTTTAATTTGAAAGGTCCTACTTGCAGACCTTTTCTTCCTGCTGAAGGCAACTATTAAAATCTCCTAGGTCCACTTGTCTTAGAATGGATAGTCATGGTGTCTGTATTATATTAAAATTGGAGATATATTCCGCATTTAAAACAGATCAAGCTTTTTGTATTTTCTTGATGACATTTTTCTGAAGAACTGAAATGATTGTTTTCTTATGCTACAAGAAGAACCAAGCACGTGCTGCAGAGGCACGCAGCCTGAACTTAACTAAAACAAAAAAACCTCACACGCACAAAACCCCCCACCTCGAAACATAAACTAATTTGTTTCCCTTTCTCCTTGGGTGCAAAACTGACTTTTAACTGGTGTTTTAAAGTTAGATTTAGTATAGAGATGGCTTTGTGCTGTAGTGAACATGAACTTAGATATTTAAAATAAATCTGTTAATGGATTGACAACTTTGGTATATCTAGATTTCAGTTAATTTTTGTACAAGTGAGGCTGTTAAAGGGCAGATATTCTGCTGCTGCTGCTGTGTCTTCATTCCCCAATGTTCTGTATCTGATCAACTCACTAGCTTTAGCTTAATCCAAGTGTGTGCAAAGCCAAGATGTGATCTGTAAATCAGGTCAAGATACTTGTCTATGTACATATTGTATAAGTAGTTAAGAAAAGATGGATACAGAATAGTAAATCTTAAAATACTGAGATTTGAGGGGAGCTACTATTACTAATTCTATCTGAATAGAAGTAGAAGTTTGTGTTGCTGTAAGCAGTTACTGAAATTTCCAGGTTCTGACTGTGAAGTTAGTAAATTGACCTAAAAATGTAGAGTAAATGTTGGACTATGTAATAGGAACATACTAATGTAGGGGAGCATCAGATGTTTAAATTTTTTTTTGGTGAAAGTTGCTTCCTTATGAAGACAGGACTTGGACTTGCTCCTAATAGAAGCAATGAAAAGCTACAGGTAACGTAAAGGAACTTGAGAACACAAAAGCAGGTCTCTTATAATAAGATTGCAGGGTTAGCAGACAACACTGTATTTGAATCCGTTTGGTTATAGACTATATTCCATTTTGCTTAAATTTGTACAGAATGTGAGTATTTACAGCAGAAACTTGGGCTTTGAGTCCTCTCTTAAACTTATTTCAGTTTTAATGTGCACTCTAAAATGAAATTTACTATTACTTTATAAAAGGGAAATAATGATGGCTTTACACTAGAAGTGAAGGGAGCAGTAACTTGAACAGTGTGTTTGTCTGACTGGTCTTAAGATTTGTTAGTAAAGCTGTGGACTCCTGTGTAGGTGCAAAACATAACTTTATCTGTTGTGGCCAGGCTTGATAGAACCTGGAATACAGGACATATACTAAAAAAACAATGAGTTAGCTCATGACTTACGTAACTTAACAATACTTATGGGCTAAAGCAAGTAATTTTAAATGAGGTATGCAGAGGTCTGGACACTTGAACCTATTGATGGCATTTTTCATTTTTATTTTTGTTTTTTTTCCTCCCTGAAACGGGCAGGTTTGGACTTCAGGATGGGCAAAGCAGCTATCTATTCAGGAAAGAGAATAGAATTCTCTCTGGTTTTCTCTTTACCCTACCTATGCCACTAATTATTTTTTCCAGTCATCACCACTTAAAATCTGAAAAATAATATCCAGATAAATCTATTCTTATGGATTGTCTGGCACAAGGATTTATTTCCCCGGTGTTTACAATTTTTAAAACACTTTCTTCATAACTTGAACTCTTCTTTTTTTTTTTTTTTATTATTATTTTATTTTACTCTTGCCTTTTTCCAGACCCAACAGTAATAACAAAGATGCCTGGCCATCATTACAGAGTTCAAGTAAATCAGCCAACGGTTTAACAATGGAACACAGGAAAACGCCTCCTATATTAGAAAATGGCACAGACTCAGAACACATGACTCCAGATGGTGCAGACTCAGATTTCGGGTAATTGTGCTGCCTTTTATACTTCAGATAGCTTGCTTTCTCTCTCACTGACTGGTGTGGAGGGAATTATTCTTCAGTCTCTCTGGTTGGAGAGCTGGATATAAATCCTAATCAGGTCACAGAAAGCTGGGCTTGGTATAGCCAGTGTTAAAAGGACTGATTGGCAGACTGTGCAGGAGAACCTTAACGTGAAATTAGTAAGTGACAATACAGGTAATGGCTGTGGGGAACAGAATAACCAGGGGATCAACAGCTTTTACAGCTGCACAGTCCCAGTCAGAACTGAACCCTTCCTTTTTTTTCTATACAGAAGCTTCCACAAAAGTGATGTGCTATTTGCTGTACATCAGGAGGCTTGTCACTTGGAAAAGCTTCAATAGAGGGAAGTTAAATGTTGGGGCTAAAATATGTCATTTCCTTCCAGTGATGTGTTCCAGAAACACAGCACAGAGGAAAGGGCTTCCCAATTACCACTTAGAGGGCCAACATGCCAGCAGATTCAACTGAAGCTTCTTTGTGTAGAGAAAGTAATTCATCTGCTTACAATAATCTCTTATTGCCAGCCAACATTTTTTCTTTTTTGATGCCCTTCTTGAATAGAACTGGTGTCCTCTTCCACCTTATGCATTACTTGCAGTTACAGTCTTAGTCTCTAGTCATGCTGGTTTGTTGTTCATGATTTAGGGAATAAACATTAGGCTCGTCAGAGGTGGGATGGGGAAAAAAGCAAGGTAAATGCTAATATTTCAAGCAGTGGTGCTGCTGATTAGGTAGACCATCTTCATTTTAAATCAATATTGAACCAATGCATTAAAATGGAGAGTGTTACTGAAAGTGGTGCCTTCTTGTTGGGCTAAATAGCAGTCCCATTGAGGAGTGATCAGAGAGCCTGTGAATTGCATCTCAGTAGTGATGTGCAATCCTTTTTTTTTTTTTTTTTTCCTGAAAAGAATGTATTTAATGTAAATAGAAATATTGTCGTCAATAGATAATAAGCCTTATTTGTTCCTGAGGGCTGGAAATCTGTCTTGCAAATAAAGGCTCCTTAGGCAGGTTCAAGTATAATAAACATTTTCATCATTTAGATTGTCAGTAAAAGTTGTCTTACTTATAGCTTTGTAAACTGCAATATTGTGACTGTTAGCTCTGTAGGAAAAGAATTTGACTGGAATATCACTTCTTCCATCAGAATTGATTGTGTAATGAAGAGTCTACACCAAGCTTTTGTGGTATAGGTATTTAGAAATTACTAATCAAAAGCAGTGTGTTTCAAATGGAAGAGCTTTATTCATGGTGTTGGATTACTAGCTAGAGTATTTGTAAATCTTCACTGGAGTAACACAGTGATTTTTTCTTTTATAGTCATAAATATTTCAGATAAATTAATCTGTTTGAGATAGTGACTCAATCAGTGCTCCTTTTTTAGCAAAAATGTATTGATGATTACTCTTACACAGTTTCTCTTAGAATGGAGAAGTAATACTGCTGGGTTTCAATTCATCATTTTGGGGTGAGGGGAAAAATTACAAGTGGAAGAAATCTCATGAATTGTTGACATTACTATATGGCTATATGCAGTAATTAAACTTTGCAGCAGCAAGGGCTGTTTGAAAAGAAGGTGTATCTAGAATCTGAAGTCTGCACCCAGTTAAAATAAATTGTTACATATATTTTTCAATGTCATGATTGTAATTTGATTTGTATCACATTGTGGCCTCTTAGTGGAACTGAAATTCATGTTCTTACTTCTGAGGCTTGTTTGTAGAATCTGTGTATTGGCCTGCGCAGCCTGATGCTTGTGCATCTTTCCTCATAGGTAGGTGAAAGAGTACCTTGAAGTTGCAAAGCAAATATTTTAGTGTGAACTTCAATAATACCATTTCATTAGTGAGGTATTTAACGTGATGGAGGCAACTCACAGACACCCATAAGAATCTTGAATCCTGAGATGTGCCATTTCAGCCAAGTCACAATAATTTGCAGTGAATGGCTTTCTGAGGTGGTTTTCTGCTGTATCTTATGTTTTCCTTATTTTTGGCAGTTTTTTATGCTATGTTTTTTTCCCCCCCTTCTGTTATCTCAAACCTCAGTTTTTTTAACTTGGGACTAATGTCTGCAACTTAAAATCTTAAAGGCTTGTGGGAAGATTAACTTGCCACCAAGACTAAATCGTTAATTTAATGTTTTATCTCTCCCAGATTTATTTAGGATTTGTATGGAAACTGAAAACTTGTGTGTTTGGAAAATAGATCTTTTCCAGTTTCTTCACAGTAGTATCGTAGATGGAACTGACTGTTACAAAATACCATCACAGCATAGGGTTCTAGGGTTTTGTATGGCATAGAGTTGCTATGAACATGTTCAAAACTTTTCTTTTGTTCCTCAAGGCTGTCAGCAAGCAGAATGGAGAGTGGTGAAAAGAACTATTACAGTGTATGGCAAATGGTTGGAATGCTTATGATTAAAAAAGCAGTCTCATAAAAAATAAATGGACTTTTTTCCTTCTTAATTCCTACCTCTTAATTTTTGTCTTTATTTTAAGGCTTTTCTTCCACTACAAAAGAAAATGTTGATTTTTTCCTGTTAAATACTTGAGTGTCTTACTGTCTTTTTCCCTCCCACTTTTGCAGCCCTATTGATAAACCTTCAGATTCCCTCAGTATAGGAAATGGTGACAGCTCTCAGCAGGTAAGGCACAAAGATAAGTGCTCTGAAAGTAACAGGTGGGTTTGAGGACTTAGTGCAACTTGCAGTTGGAGAAGCAAGTATTTTCTGAAGTGTATCATAATTGGGCATTGGAATGGGCTGCCCCAGGAGTTGGTGGAGTCTGTCTCTGGAGGTCTTTAAGAAAAGACTGGATGTGGCACTTAGTGCCATGGTCTAATTGACAAGGCGGTGTAGTCATAGGTTGGACTCAGTGATTTCAGAGGTCTTTTTCAACTCTAGTTGGTTCTGTGAAAATTTTAAAATGCTGTTGCTAAGTTGATTTTTTTAATTTGACCTTGTGCTGAGCTATATATTAACAAATGTAATTGTGGCCAGAAGTTTTGAGGAAACTTTTCATCTAAGTAAGTGAACAATATTTTGTATATGAACTCATATTCTAATTTCTCTATTTCTCTCTTGCTTGTAGATAACAAACAGTGACACACCTTCACCACCACCTGGTTTAACAAAACCCAATCCAGTTATACCCATCAGTTCATCTAATCACAGTGCACGGTCCCCTTTTGAAGGGGCTGTAACAGAATCACAGTCACTCTTCTCTGACAACTTCCGGCACCCTAACCCCATCCCTAGTGGGCTTCCTCCATTCCCCAGCTCTCCACAGACTTCAAGTGACTGGCCCACAGCACCAGAACCACAGAGCCTCTTCACATCAGGTACATCCACAGTTTACATGGCTGAGTATTGCTTGCTTTTGCAGTTGCTTAAAACTTGTACAGAGTTGTACAGAGCTTAAACTCTGTAGAACCTAAAACTAGGGCTTGTTCCATACTGTGTTTTTCCCCATTACAAATGGTTAAAATTTGTCACTTAGGTCAGTGCAATTCATCTGCAGTTAAGGGTTTCTTCTTAAAGAAACTTTGCGGAGCTTTCAAGCTGCATGGCTTAATTATCAGAGTGCTTATTTTAGTTTTTCTTAGCAACATGCATAGGACGCGACATGTATGCTTTAATACTTAGTGTTAAAGGTTTTTATTGAGAGTGGGGAAAATACATGGTATCAGTATATATTGGTGTGATAATCTGTAATTTTAATATCAGAAGCTGTTCTGTAGAATTCAGATTTTTCTTAGTGTCCTGAATAATTATCTGAAGGTGTCTAATCTTTCTCTTTCTGACATGAAATTGTATAAATTCGGGCAAGCTGCGTTTAATTTCATCATCTGAAAGATACCTGTATTTTTCAGGTACTCTTCTATGAAATACTTTGTCATATGCATGAAACATCATTGTAGTTGTAACTGTATAGTCTAAAAGTCTCTTGGGAATGGTTAACAGTATTTAAGAGCTCACAAATTATAAATCTGAGGGAACTGTTAGAAAACTAAATGAAACAGTATCAGTAAAAAATTGAATGTAAGTAATATGATATAGTTGGTTTACTTAGTGATGAGTCATCTTTTGATGTTTATCTTGTTCCTGGATATCATAATTGTTTGTGAACAATATTTATTGCCAAGGAAATTCCTTTCTGCTAAGGTACTTGATGTAGCAGTTTTGTAAGGATTAAGACGATTTGGGTGACAATTTCCAGGTAGTAGAGATTGTAGCAATATAAAGTGTATGGTTGCTGTTCAAATAAGAATGCAAAGGACAAGTTGTTGTTGGTCTAGAACTCTTTATCATCATGGATTTTAGAGTGAAAATATAAATGTAGAATAGAAGTGTAGATTTCTTCTTTGAGAGAATACTGAACCTTCTTAAAGTGGCAGACCAGGTCCCTACCAGCAGAGGGAGTTAATGTTGTGATGCTACCCTGTACTTAGCAGCTTGCTTAACTACAGTTTTGAGGAAAAATAATGAGAAGATAGACCAGCATTCACTGAACCTGAATTAGAAACTTAATGCAATCATGAAAAGAAGTAGTAACTGAAAATGAAGACAAATTCTGGTAACTTTTTTTGCCACACTGCCTCAAAATATTTAACAGCATCTTGTAATGCAGTTCCCTATTTTTACTTTATCGTTGTGTCTCCTCAAGAATTTGACTTGTTTCTCTTCCTAATGGTCGACAGTTGGGGATTTTTTGTGAGTTTTGTTTGTCATTGTTGCTTTTGGTTTTGTTTTTTGAATTACTGCTCTGAGGTTCTTTCTTTTGAAGAGCGAACATCCTGCTTATCTTTTCTGCACAGCATTAATAGTGAAAGCAAGTATTGAACTGAGTAACAACCTTATTTAAGTTCTGCTTGTTCACACTTCCATGAAGTAATATGGGGTAAAGAAGGTTCTAAGCAAGTGGTCATTGGTCTCTTTCTACTTGTGACTATTCGTGAAAATACTTTCTGAAAATAGCTTTTCTGTAGTTCAAGAACAGAGCAACTGTGCAGTAAAAATGTTGTTTACTAATTCTAGCACTTCACCTTTAGTAGAAGTCTATGACAGTTTGATCCAAAAATGGCATTCTAAGATGATGACTGTGTCTTTGGGGAATGTGTAAAGTAGTATTATATGAAAGATAAACGACCACAGTCAGATACACAGGTTGAAGTTTTTATATGGAACAATGATTTCTAATTCTGGTTCTAAATCCTGTTCCTTTCTTCTCCAACAGAAACTATACCAGTATCCTCCTCCACAGACTGGCAAGCAGCTTTTGGGTTTGGTTCCTCCAAACAGCAAGAGGACGACTTAGGGTTTGATCCCTTTGACATCACCCGCAAAGCCTTAGCAGACCTGATTGAGAAGGAACTGTCAGTCCAAGACCAACCTTCCCTTTCGCCCACATCTCTTCAGAACCCTACCCCACACACTACAACTGCCAAAGGGCCAGGTTCTGGATTCCTGCATCCTGCTGCACCCACAAATGCCAACTCTCTCAGTAGCACCTTTCCAGTCATGCCACAGAGGTTTCCACAGTTTCAACAGCATCGAGCAGTTTACAACTCCTTCAGTTTTCCAGGCCAAGCAGCTCGCTATCCTTGGATGGCCTTCCCACGCAATAGCATCATGCACTTGAACCACACAGCAAATCCCACCTCAAATAGTAATTTCTTGGACTTGAATCTCCCACCACAACACAGCACAGGTCTGGGAGGGATCCCTATATCAGGTAGGTGAATAGGGACAGTGGTGAATATGACTTAATTCATGCTCTCAGCTTCTAGGAGTCAGAACAGGAAAAGGAAATAGCCAGCAACAAGCAGCAGATTTTTATCTCTTGACTGTCATACTATGTTATGAACAGAGGGAAGAATATTGTTTTAAATAGGTCCTTTGTATTAAAAAAAGTAACCTGATATTTAGCCTTGTATATATTGAGCTTTATAAGGAAGGTGGAGTATTATGTGCCCGCTTAATTTTGTGCCAAAGCAGATTGGTATTTTGGTTCTTGCCAGACTGGCTTTACTTAAAAATAGGCCCTGGAAGTGCATTGTGACTTTCATGTTGGCATGCAGGTGTCGACCAGAGTTCTTAAAGTCGTGCAAAATATTGTAATGATGGTAATTTGTGCCAGATGTCTTGGCTGGGTTGTTCCCTCTTGCGCATAACCGAATGGCTGCACAATAAAACATTCAGTGTTGTTCATTTCTGTACTTCAGATGTCCTTAATATTATGCTAATCTTCACTGAATGGATGCTTGCAATGTGTGTAAGAGGATTCATCCTGATTCTGAGGGTTGTGATGTTGGAGAAAAATAAATGTACAGTCAGGCCAGTTTAGGCTGCCTTGAGTAGATTGACAGGCTCTTGCATCAAACATTACAACTGAGCTAATTGTAACGATAATTGTCTTGATTAAAAATTCACTTCTGGAGTTTGAAGTCCTTCCATACTTCCAATTTATCTTGTCCCAAACACAGATTCTCTTCTTGTAGCAGAGGAAACAGTTGTATTACATGAATAATGAACTGCAGGTAGAAAGTCTCTGTTAGCTCTTTGTAGCCTTGAGGTGGAGAAAACTGCTCCTTGAGATGTTGTCAGCATTATTTTCTTTTCGTGGGTTTTTCAGGTACTGGCTTTACTGTAAGAGAATGACCTAGGAAAAGTTAGTGGTTTTTTGACGCTCTAGTGCAAGAATCAATTTTGGCTGTTATTTTGCTGTACTTTGTCTTCTTTGAAGGCTTGTTGCAGCTACTGTACTGCTCTACAGTCTTTAGGCTGATTCAAGTATAAACACAGTCCATACTACAAATGCAGGTAGTTCAAAACTCTTTATACTGGCAGCGGCCAAGTTTTAAGCCTAAAATGACTGATACTGGTTGCACAAAAAAATAAATTGTTTCTGGCGTGGAGTAACAAAGTGCAGCTCCAACAAATCCACAGCTGCATTGTTGCTCCCTTTCCCCTAAGCTACATAGAACTTTCAGAAAAACAACAGGACATCGCTTTTCAACTCTCCCACTCAATTGTAAGAACTTCTACTTTGATGGGTTGGTAACAAGACTGTCTTATGGCTTGGGGGACCAGAAAAATCCTTTAGTGTTGAAAAAGATCTGTTCATAGTACAGGTTGATTCTAGGTTTGCAAAAATATTGCATTATTTTAATTTTAGTTAGCAGTTTGAAAGTGAAGCTTTTTGTGTTTGTAGAAGACTTGTACATATTTTTTTCAACTTCTGAAGAGCAGGTTGTGTGGTACTGGCCGATGCACAGCCCAGGCCATGTACTTCCCCCATGTGTTTTAAGGTAACAGAATCGATATTTAAGTATGTCCTTTTTTTAATGCGACTGCTACAACCGATTAATCTAAAAATATTTTTGGCAAATACCATGCTAAAACCAAAATAAACATCTGCTGTAGTAACCGTGGAAAGTTCCTTTGCATTGGTTTTAATCTCTCCTTATAGAAAACTGTTAGTTGACTGGCTGACAATTAGATAGCAGTTGCTGCAGTGCAAACAATTCTCAGCTGATATATGTCAGCTTTGATATCTCTTGAAAAACGAATAATTTGCACAAGGATAGTTTACTCCTTTTTTTTTTCCTGCTGCCAAAAATCAGCTGAAGTCTCACTTCTGGTTTAGTTTGCTGGGTAATGGATTTGTATTATTTATATTTATTTTAGTGCTCTAACTGCTTCAGAAGCACAAATAATTTGAACGTCAGGAGGTGACTTTTTTTTTTAATCTTCATCTATAGTACTAGGTTTACATCTAGGTTTCTCAATTAATCCCTTTTATGTTCGGTTTGAAAAAATAATTCCCATTCTTTGTTTGCTTTTAATCTATCAGTAGCAAGTATTAATTACAGAACTTTCCTCCTTTCCTCATGTAATTTACAGATACATCTGTCTGGTGAGGTTGGAGAAAGAAAGTTGTGTCCAAGTACAGAGAACTCATGTGTGTTAAGACTTTTTTTATAGTAGTTTATAACAAATCCTAGCTCACCTGCTAGAAAGGCAGTGCATATCGTAACAGCTGTTAAGCAGCATGGAACAGTTAGCTGTAGTATACCTGAAGCTCCTTTTTCTTGGCTCTTTTGTTAGTCCATATTAGGGTGTTCTAGTAAATGTTACCAACTTGGCTGGTTGAGATGTAACAGGAAAAGAAACAAGTGCAGGTGAAACTTCGCATTCTGTCTTGTAGCAGAGACCCTCTACTGCTGTAAAAGCCTCATGTTTCTTAAGGTCTTTGATCACAGATTTTTGCAGGATTATAAATTCCTAAAGTAGCTAATACTGGACCAGTTACTGTTAAAAAAAAAAAGCAGGGTGAGAGTATAGTCAACCCTTTTGAAGCTTTTTATTTATGTGAAAACAAGCAGATCTAATAACTTCTGTAAATTCATATCTTAGCATAATATTTTCTAGGCTTTTGAAATTTGAGTTGGTTTCACTAGGTGTATTTGTGGTATATGGAAGCTTCTATTAAGAAAATGGCATCTTTTAAACTGCTACCATTTCTGCTTTAGGCATTATTATTCACTTGAATTTTAAATGCTTGTGTGTGACATGTCAAATGTAATTTGCTGAAACTGCCTTTTGTTTATTTGAGAATCAGAGCTGTGCTGTATTCATAAGCTTACAGCTTCAGGCAGAGCTGTTCTGTGATGTGTACCCAATTTAAATGGAGGAACACAGGCACTACCTACTTTTTTTTTTTCATTAAGCTCTCACTTAAAAATTTCTATGTGGAATTTGGTTGCTTATTTCTCAGAGGAAGTAGTATTTATTAACTAATTCTGTGGTTTCTAGTGAAATGACACAATGACACATGATTGACTTCATAGATTTATTGTGCACGTACTTGAAATGTGTCATTCATCAGGCATACATTTGTTCCCAACCCATATTTAAATGAACTTTTTGATTGATTGATTCCCAAAGTAATTTTTTTTTCCTTCCCCCACTGTATCGTTTTTCAAACTGCAGTAGATATTTCATGTCATCATTTTCAGGGATAGTTCAAGCTTATTGCTGCTCTCTGAAGTGGGATTGATTAGATGGTTTACTGCGAAATTATAAATGTGTAACTGTGCTTCAGGAGAAAAGTTCAGTGACTTCTTCATGGCCAGTGTGATTGTTACTACAAGCAATCTTGCCCTAGATTGTATGCAGTCTATCCTAAGAATATTGGCCAGCAGCTATGCTTTGTTCTGCAGATAATGCCAAGGGAAAGATTGATTTACTGACAGCAGTGTGGGTAGGTGTGTGCCTTTACTTTTATTTTATTATAGTATAACAGGAAACTCTTGATAGCTAGTACGCTGTTATCTTTGCTACCCTACTGCCTGGTGGTGTGTTCAAAAATAATAGGTATAGTATGGGGTCATAGAATAAGATAGGATTCAGATTAACAGTGTGTTTTGAGACAGATGCTTACAAAATGAGATATATGCATATTAAATTGAAAATAGAAATATCTAGTTTTATTTCTTGAATTTACTGAATGATTGGTAGTCATTGATTTTGTTACGTAGAAGTACAGTGCCAAACTCACAAAGTTAAAAGTATTAGGAAAAAGTGGAAACTGGTTAGTCCATTTTCCCCATCAGATCTGTGCAAGATGAAGTACTTGACATTTTGAAACACTGGCTATTATTTCATTTATTCATTTAGTACTTCCCTGAATGTAAAACTAAATTGTAAACTCCCTGTAGTCCATAATAATGAGGTAATTCAAACTCTTCCAAGATTGCTCCTACACAATAATATATATATATATATTTTCTTCCCAAAAAAAAAATTGAAACCTCTGAGTTGGAAAGGACCCACAGAGATCATCGAGTCCAATTTCTGACTTTGCACAGGGCTGCCTAAAAATTAAATCATATGTCTCAAAGCATTGTCCAAATGCTTGTTAAACAGAGGCAATTTATGTATATCACACATATATTAAAAATCTAAACAGAGGAAAGAGTCAAGTGGACACAGACAGATACGAAGCATAAATAATTAAACCCTATTTAGGATGGGGAAAAATGTTTTATTCATTGTCTTTGAAGATAACCATTGTAAAGTTCATCAAGATATATTAACCATGCGGCTGACTGATACAGAAGCTGCCGTAGCTTTCTGTGAGCTGATCCTGATATTGCAAAACATGAGGGTTGAATGTAATAAGTCTGTGTAACAGAATATAATGAAGAATCAAAATTTCCTTCTCTTAAGAACCTTTTCATTTTGATCTTGTGGCTTATAGCTGTTGAAAATGTGCATCCTTACTGATATTATGTGTATTTAAAGATGAGACAATAAACGGGTAGACAGCTCTGTTAATTTTGGATGTCCCCCAACAGTGTCTGTGGTAGTGGTGTTGCATTCCTTATCCAGACACAGATTAACATGCGTGTTTTTATGTCATGGCTGCGTTGAGGTTTTTGTGAAGCAGTAGCTCGTAGCAGAGAGGGCAAAGCAATGAAGTTTTATTAAGAAGATCCAGTATCTTCCCACTTATTTTAAGTACTGAGCTCTTCCGTTTCTGAATGACTGTGTTGTATCTTCTGCTGGTTTCAGTTTTCTGGCCTCTATGCCCCCAGCCGTTGAACTTGTCTTGAAAAATCCTTTGTTGCCTAATGCAACCTTTTGGACAAGATTTTAGTAAGGGAAGGATATATAGGGAAGATCCCTATATGTTGGCTGTGGTTATATTATTTAAAGACTATTTACAGCACAAAAAAGGATGAGATATCAGAGTAGGGGTTAACATATTTTCCCTTAAATACTAAGATTCCTTATTATTGACTTGCCATTTTCCCATAATGTAACTGCATTTCCATTTGAGACACATGCTTTTTATTTGGTCTTTGTCTTTTTGTCTCTTCTCTGGGGATTGTTTTTATCTCCTGAAAACAAACAAACACGTACCCCATGCCTTGTTTTATACAGTCTTGGAAGGAAACAGAGAATTTGTAGCGTAGGAGCTGACATTTTCCTGTGGTCTCAGGATAACAATTTGATATGGGGTTTTGTGTGTGTTCTGTTACTGTGCCTTTTTAAAAGAGGATTTGGGTCATGTGGTATGGTTGTTGAAGTCAGCAGGCTGTAAAAATTCTCCAAGTGCTGTGTAAAAAAGGCATTTAATCCCATATGCTAGCAACAAGAATGTGACTTAAACAGTGGTGCCTCACATCCCTTTATTTGGATGCCATAGTCAAACATTTTCCTATACTTTTCCTCTTGACCTGACAGCATATGGAAGTTTTAATGCCTGTTTTAAGTATTGGTTTCCTTACTCTTAACAGTAAGAGAGGCATTAGTTTATTAATTTTCTGTCCTAATCTTTTAAAGAAGACTGCTTGCTCACTTGGTGGTCTTCCTTGGTATTTGGCTTTCTAGCAGCAGCTGGGCAGAAAGCATGGCAGCTGAATGTCATCTTTTCTGTGCCCCCTGATTAGATTTATGCCTGCCTGAAGTCTTTTTCGGGTTAGGGATAAAAATTGAAAATAGGAAATCTGAGAAACATCTTGGCTGATACAACTAAGAGTTGTAGATGCCACGTATGACATTTCCAAAGGCTTCTATCTCTTCTAGAGTGCAGAGCAGCTGCTCTCAGAAGTGGATGTGTTGCCCTGATATCAGGGTCAATCCTCATTTGAAACTCCTTTGAAATTGTAAAATGAAAAGTACCTTCTGTAAACAACCCTCAGCTGTTTCCATTCTTGCTTCTATTGGTGCTTGTTTATCATGGTTTCCTCCAGAAAGATGACTTAGTACTGCCTATGCCATTGAATGTTTTGTTCTTCTCATCAGTCTTTTTCTCAGAGCACCACATTTTTTCCATGAAGGTTCTTAATCCTCCATCCTTCCTCTTCAGGAGATGCTTTGTGTCTGTGTGTATCCCCACCTTGAAATTCATTCTCCTTTTATTTCCCATCGTAACTGATTTTCACTTTCACTGTTGAAGAAGTAGCGTTCAGCACAATATGGAATTCATCTATTTTGAAAATAAACTTTTGGCTTGCTCGTTTTTTGTTTCTCTGGAGGAGTTTAGTGGGTTTTTAAATGCATCCAGGTTTAAACTAAATTAAATGGAAGTGGGATTTCCGATTAATTTCCAAAATATTAAAGCAGTGTCAAGATTGAAATCACAATGGATATTCCTGTTCTCAGTTCTAGTATCCTGTCCCTTAACTCCCATACACTTCCTACATTTACTTCGAAGGCCTGGCTTTCTTGGTGTCATCTTGTCATGATCTCTGAGAGAACTTCATCCACAGCACCTGTCCTTTAAGTCCTGCTACTTTTCCATCTGTTTCAAAATCTCATCTCGCACACCCACCCTTCCTTCCAGTGCCTTTTCAGTGCTGTTGCTAATACTGCAACTGTTTTCTAAATACTGTTGAATTTTTTTCCTATGATTCTATAGGTGATACTGTTTCAAATAAGGCTTGACACATGAAGATGTCTTCATCTCCATAGCTTGGTTTTAAGCTCTTACAATTTTTTTTTAAATCTTTGCAAGATTTTTAGGCATGGCAGTGAAAGACAGGCATCTTGCTTTTCTGGGTAGCAAGATGCCTATTTTTAAATGTGTAATTTTATTTTGGAAGAAGAATATCTATGTGACAAAGGAAAAAATGGGAAAAAAAAATCCTCCAACTTGGCTGTAATGTATCAAAGGAGTGACTAATCACATTACCTCTACTACATTTGAAATAAACATGGGGTTGGCTGAAATAGGTGGCCTGAGTAACTGACCTAGTCTGCATTCTGGACTATTAGTCTTGACAGTTTTTTTGGTAACTTTCCAGAAACAGGGAGAAACAAGCAGACAGGAGGTTTTTCACGTCAAATTTCATGACTGTGTCTGTAGTAGCGTCACCAACAGAGCTTCAACTACACTAAATGTTGGCTTTTGCCTGGCTTTTAGGGATGGAAGATTGCATTTGTTGTTAATAGAACCTCTTTAGGACTGGTTCACCAAGAAAGGTTGTTTCCCTTCACAGGTAACTGGTGAGATCTTGGGATGGCCCTGCAGTAATGTAAGAGGCAGTTCTGTTGTCTTACCTAGTGTGTCTCCTTTTTCCAGTAGGCAGATGCTTAGCCTTGGGATGCTGTGTTCTCTTTAAGGCTTTTCTGAAGTCACTTCAAAATATGCAGTAGGTCACTGGCATGAGTTGAAAGGTCCAACTGTCTTAGTGATGTTAAAAACATGGCATTTTCCTTCTAAATAATGGGAAGTGAGTTCATTTGGTACTGCCACCTCATTGGCTAACAAAAGGCGTGGACCTGAAACTTTGGCTCTAAGTCCATTTGACAAAATACCAATAATGACTGGTGCATTTCAGCAAAAAGTACAAATTATTCAAAGGCTTTCTGCATAAACATTTAAGTGCTTCAGCTTGAAAAACAACTGAGAGAGAAAACATAATCTTTTTAAAAATTGTATTGGGGGAGGAGCATAAATTGATCCTGAAAGAATAGTAGCAACTGAAAGAGCACCTTTGCAAATAGTGTTTCTCCTCCCAGTACTGCCAAATCACATTTGAGGGCAAAAAAAAAAAATACTTTTTACTTCCTTGCCATCTCCTGGTTTCTTCTGCATAGCCTCGTTTGAACTTTGTTTTGTCCTCAGAGGAATTACTTTAATGAATCTGTCTACTTAAAGAACAGATTGCTTCTGTTAGAAGACAGCATCTAGTAATCAGAATGAATTTCATGTCATGGAAGGCAAAAACTTGGCTTTCTTGCAGTTTATCTAATTTTCCCACAGAATTATTGAAATCTACAAGTGTATATCAGCCTTAATTGTTTGTAGATGTGGGAAGATTAAAGATGAGTTTATAATATGCTAGAGTATGCCTTCATTGTGCTAATGCTGGTCTCACAGTCTGAAGTCAGAGGGTTGGTTGATTGGTTGGATATTCCTGGAATCCAGAACTTCTGTGACAAGATAGGCTCTTGCTAATTGTTACTATAGCTTTGAAAATCTAATTCTTTTTTCTTAGCTATTTCTAGTTATTGCATTGCCCATAGGGCAAATTTCAAATATTTTGGCGTTTTTTATGGGTGTATCTATCCATGTTCCCACAAGTACATTTGTACATGTGGGCTTTTTGTTTGAAGTCAAAGTTTGTTCTGTTGACAGGGTAACCTGATGAGCTTGAACCCTGATGCTTGATGTGAGAGGAAACAGTTTAGGTTAAAATTAGCTTTATTTCTCAGATGAATGGAATTGCATGCTTTCTGAGCTTTTTAATCAAACTCTTCTGTGTGTAGGATTCAAGTATCTATTTCATTTTTTTCAGTATCTTAGGTCTTTGTGCACTTAGTTTAGATTTATGGTGATATTAAAGATTGTCAGCACCAAAACCTATTTTCTTATGGAGTCAGTAATAAAATATAGTGGGATTCTCTGGAAACATTTTGTAGGAAGTCAAGCATGTTTTTCAAAGCAACTTGGAATCTCAATTTGCAATTTGCTTATAGATTAAAACTTGGTTGCTGGCTGCTATAATTATGGTTTGGTCTCTTGAGCTGTGGTAAGTGTAAATCAATCACAAGAACTCTCCAGAATACTTGATGTAAAACTGTTTTTCTCAGGCCTAATAAAATTGATACTGTACATACGAGCAAATATGAGTCTTCTTACTGTCCCCATACTAATGTTGTAGAAGGGATTTTCGCTGAAAATAAATGACATTTTCTGACTCGTAACACTTAGTCACAGAAAGCTGAAAAGTTGTACTGTCAGATCATCATCAAAAAAGAAGTTCATTTAGAAAATCTTGTTTTCCCCCTTTAAGTATATACATTAAAATTAATATATTCTCATTGATAGTTTGGCTAACTGGCAAGTTACATTGCAGTTGGATTTGACACTGAAGAGTAGTCTGCTTCTGTTTACATATCTGTCTTTTAAATTGAGTGGAATTATAATAACCATGGAAATCAATATGGAATAGATAAGTGTGCTTTATTTGCAGTATTTTAAAGGTGAGAGTAGACTGGTGTCTCTTATCTACCAAAGCCAATTTTGTAGGTGTGTGTATGTACATAAATGGTATGTATGTGTGCATCTTTTGTTTCCCCAGCTCTTAGAGCTTATGACTGTAAGACTTTCATTTGAAATTCACACTGTGAAATGGCACTGAGAAAGCTGGGTTTTGTGAATTGTCCATTTGTTTCCCATGTATAGACAATGTTTGTAAGGCTTTTAAAGGTTCACTGCAAACAGCTTTGCCTTCTAGTGCTCCTGTCACTTGATGTCTCCCTAATATGATGAAGTGGCTACTTGTATTCCTGATGACAGCACTGCTGTTTAAATGTGGACAGCTTCCATCTTCACTAATCTGCCAGTAACACTGTTAGGCCTCTGTGAATGGATGAAACTTCATTGTTTGGTTTAAGCATTGTAGGATTACTAGGCATCATAGTTATAGGGAGTCAGTGAAGCTGAGAGAGAAATCCTTCAGGTCATGGAAGTTTAAATGAGATTTTATTAATGGTTAAAAAAACTTCATGAGTGAACAAGCTTATTACTCTTACTAAAGTGAAACAGGTATAGTTCTTATAACTGCTTTGTTGATGTTTAAGTATACAACCTTTGGATGAAAAGCTTTTGAGTTTATGTAACATGATGGTCATAATTTCTTTTTGGATGCAATAAATTGTCCTTTCCTTCTCTTTCCCCCTTAAAGGGAAGTACTAGACAACTGTTTTCAAAACAGAAATGCTAATAGTGGAAAGTAATTTTGAGATCAAAATACAGAAGCCCCAGTCACTTCTCAGAATAGGACAACAGGCTGTTTTAGGGAAAGCACATATGATCTATGCTATCTGTGAACATGGTAGCACAAAGCAGAGACTGGGACCAAAGATGTCACGTGAAAGGGTATGCTTCTCTGGTGGCCCCATTTGTTTCTAATTGAGTTGAAAGACTCTTTGTGAACTCCTGGTGGTCTTCCCTGTTTTTTTTATTCTCTCACTTTTCTTTGGCTTCAAAATTTATTGTACGGTGTCCTTGAAGATTTCACAAGGGCCTTTTTACAGGCAGGTTGTTGAAACAGCTATTCTATCACTGAATACACCTTGATAGTCTCTTTGCTTCTTTTGTTGCCACTCTGCAGTCAGGTATGTGGCATTGGCTAGAAGCTTGTTTTTCTCTCATATGGTGATTTTCTTCTGATTTTATTTTGTTTACTTGAAGTTTTTCTATAGTTGACACACTTGTGTCATGGTCATACGTATGACATACGTGGTTCTTTAAAAAGAAATAATTGCAATCTAGATTTGCAGGACTGTTTGCTTTTCAGTGGGACTAGAATATTTAAAACTTGTTGTAAGGGTATTAAATATTTTTACTCAATTAGCATAAAAATAGGCTTTTGTAATGGCTTGGAATATAAGTTTGGTAGAGCAAAGAAGTACACTTGCTTTACACTTAATGTAACAGTCTTGTGATCTTTCCTATTGGTTGTATTTACTTAAGCATGTACTGGGTGAATTTTACTTTAGATTGTACAATAGGCTTGTATCAGAATTAAGGGCAGTGATTTGAAATGGTCTAGTCACTGTTGAATATTCATTTTAGTGGGCTTGTCTCACACCAAGAAAACTGGAAGTTCTGCTATTCCATCAATATAAAAGATCAAGTGCGTCAGCGTCACCAAAGTGACACAGCCAAATTTGCAACACCTTTGGGTGTTCATTGTAGTGTTATTGTCAGAATTTTGGGAGTCACAGAACAGCCCGTAACAGTGCAGCAGCTATTTGTGCCAACATCGTCAAATTTACTGATTATGTGCAACAGAACAGTATTGTGGCTCGGCCATTAATCCTCTTCATGGCCTCTCCCCCAAATACACACTGCTTTGCCTGATTTGAAGAAATAGTGTTAAGGCATTGCAGGTAGAGAATGAGGTAAAACTACTTGACTGTCTGGTAGGTTGTGATAATGGGACAATGATTTTATTCAGAAATTCATTAAATGACGACTAGTTTATACAAATCAATGTTCAGGCTTCTCAGATGTGTTCTTTTGCTTAAGTTGACATCAAATGTTTTTTAATTTAGATTGGATGGACAAGTTGCTTTTGTGATGAAGCTTTTTTTTCCTTTCCTTTTTTCATTCTAAGACAGTGGTTGACTTTGCAAATTTTGCATACAAGTGCTTTTATTTCACATTGACATACCACCTCAGACACAGGAAAATTTCAGTGCTAGAACTGTGGGATTTGTTCACCCCTGTAAACACAACTTTCCACTAGACCAGACAGGATTATGAAATGTACATCAAGGGAAGACTGGAGTTCAGGGTGTGTGTTTGAGAATGTTTTTCATGTGGATAGTGGTGCTTTCAGTGATGCTTCACCAGGTTATTCTCTCTTTTGGGAGAAAAAACTAGGGCATGAGGGGAGGAATCTCATATGTCTTAGTATATAAAATATTTTTTTTGCACTCATCTGGGTTTTACCTTGTTTTCTTCTGTGTTTGCCCACTATCAGTGGGCATGGTGCTTTAAGATTTTTGAGATTAGCCTATGGAAGGAGACAGCATTTTCACTCCTTGAGCGGGTGAAACAGTGTTGTATGGCTTCTCACACCCCTAGGTTGTAATGTCCAACTGAGAAGTCTGCTAATAGTCAGAAAAATTACTCCTTCCAACCAATTAACTTTAGAAGTAGAGGAAGGTAATAGGCAAATGACATTTTTAATAGATCTGTATTAACTTAGAGATAGCTTTTTCTCATTTTTAACTGTGGTCCTAGCTTCATCATGAAGAATAGACTTATTTAACAGGAAAAATGAACTAGCAGAGGTATGAGTAATGATTTCTGAAGAAATTACTTTCCTTCAGTTGGTCGAAGTAACTTTTGTCTCTGGGGTGGATTTTCACTTAGGCTGTTTAAAACTGGCTAGACTCCAGCAAAGACATGTGGTGCTCGGGGTTTTTTTGTGTCAGGGGACAGTGTTTTTGTCCTAGCTTGCCTTGTAGCCTTACAAACACACCTATTTGGGACAGAGAATTTTTTCCTAATTCTCTGTTTTGCCGCTTTTATACCTAGGAGCTCAAGATTTTATTAAACGAACTTTCTTACAGCTAGCAAACAACACTGTTTTGGTAGATACTGAATCCTTTTAGGCTTTTCATCTTTTGACTTCTGTGAATCCAAAAGACAGTGTATCCTCACCAGAAAGTGCCAGCCTTTTCCATTCCGTGAGAATCTTGTATCTAAACACTTGGTATCTTTCTTGAACTCTTATGTGTGCTGTATTATGTTTTTTTTAAAATTGAGAATAACATGACAAAAACATACCTATTTTTTTAGCCCAAGGAGGCCTAATGCCCTATGACATTAATTCTGCTGTCCTGTTCCTTGTAACATCCTGCAGGCTTTGTCTTAGTCTTCCTTGATGACATGTTGCAGATAGTTTACTACACATTAATTTTCTTACACTAGAGTTTTGGGGATGTGTTGGGGGTTAGTAAAGTTGGTGACTGAGACCCTTGCAGATGCCTAGCTCACAGGTATTGAGATGAGTATATTCACCCGTGTATGGACCCAGTAAGCATTTTTGTGTGCTTTTTGCATTGCAGTAGAAGTGAATAATTAAATAGAGCTTTGTTGTTTTGCACAAGCTTTTTGAAGCAGTGGTGAGGAAAAAAAGTAGAGACTAATGGACACAATGCAGAATTTGTTGCAGTTATTTCTGTGATCATGAGCTGGCTACTTTTGTTCCAAAAAGTTAATTTAGAGCTTGTCTGGAATGGGCTTATGGGTGTTCAAGAGGGTTTTGAACAATTATCTCTTGAGGACATTTTCTACTAATACTTTCTAAAATTTTGATTTTTTATTTTTAATCTCAGGGTTGTAGGTTTCAATGGAAAATGTATGGCAGCGAATTCTTTACAAGCATTTATTTTGTGCTTTAGTATTGCAAAGGTACAAGGAGGAGCTGTGAAAGGACAGGATTTTAATAATTAGTTTTTTGTTTGGATTTGGGGTTTTTTTTCTCCCCCTCTAGCTACAAAAAGGTAATTGCTCGAGACTCCACTTTTTTCTGAACATTCAGATTTGCAGAAACTGCCAGGGCAGGTTTTGGTAGCAATAGAGACTTCTTTCTTTACTCTCCAACATAAGGTTGCGAGTTAGTGATATCCTCTAATTGTCAAGGAAGACTTAAATCTCTTCTGTTGTTGATGAAGTAGCAGTGTTGTGAAAGTATCTCTTTATAACAGTTCTGATTGAAATCAAGGTCCTTTCTTCAATCAGGATAGGCAGAGGTGTTTTTAAAAAAAGGTTGTGTTCTAGATACTTGTCAAAAAGACAACCATGTGCCAACATACTGCCAACGCTTCCTTTCCAGATATAACTGATCACAAGCTAATAAAGTATGACTTCTTGTATTGGATGATAAATACTGGAATGCTCGTGTCTGGTTTGTCCTGCTTTGAGATACTTAAAGGGAGAGATGGATCATAGAACTGGATAGTCTGTTCTAGATCACATGGTGTAACTTTTGTGTTGAGGGATCATTTGCTGTAGTGTTAATAGCCACATTATGCTGTTGTCCTTTATCAATATGTCTTGAAACATTCAGGCAAGTAGTTGAGACTTGACTGCTTTGGTGTCCAGCTGGTTTGCTTCTTACCAAAATTTTTAGGATATTGCTGTATCAGAAATTATTCTGAAAGGTCTTTAAAGAATTTTCACTACTATTCTTCAACTGCAAGAGGAAATTTCACTCCCTCCAACTTCATTACCATTTTCTTCGGAAGAACATCTATAGGGCTGTGAATGAGCAAGCTATAACAAAACAAAAGACATCTGTGATTTTTCCTCAGCCTCCCTGGTTTCTCACATTCCGTTTTATTGCAAAGCCCTACCAAGCCTTTCTTCATTTTGATATACATCAAACAAAACGACCCTTCTGAGCCTGCTGCTCATCAATAAAGCAGCCAAATTGCAGCAGAGGTATTCTCATCAAGTACCTGGTAGTTTTTCCCCTGTTAGTAATAGAGGGACAGCCTCTGTGTCCTTGATTATTTGAGTCTCTGAATCAAAATGGGGAAATATATATTGGGGGAGGAGCTATATCTTTCTCCCATTCCCTTACACTTTGTTTAAAACCTGCCAGCCCCTCTGAGTAGTTTATCAATCATGGAAACATTGACCCTAGCTTTTGGACAGGGAAAGTATTGAATGCTTAGCTTAAAAAGTAAAAGCAAAATCCCATACCCCACCAAAGGAGGACATCTGTTTCTAACTTCAGCTTTTTATTTTTTTATCTTTCATTTTTTTTTTGTTGGTAAATCTCCCAGACAACAGCAGTTCTGTAGAGAGTTTAAATATGAAGGAATGGCAGGACGGGCTAAGGGCACTTCTACCGAACATTAACATCAACTTTGGTGGACTGCCCAATGCTTCTTCCCCCTCCAACGCCAACCACAGTGTACCAACGTCCAACACTGCCACCACCGACAGCCTGAATTGGGACAGCCCTGGCAGCTGGATGGACCCCGCAATCATCACAGGTAACCGTTTCTCACTCCTTCAGCTCCACTGGCAAACCATCAAATGGGTATTTGGCACAAACTGATTGCCATCTGAAAAAAAAAAAAGTCAGTATGCGGTGGTCTCTTCCAGCTTCCATCCACAAAACCTCAAGGGTCCAGGAATTGTTGAGGAACCTCTAGGTTATAACAGAGCGTCACTTAGGACTTTGCAATGCATGCCCAGGACCTTTGCAGGCAGTCAGGTGGATCAGTGCTTTTCTATAGGGTCAATATACAAGGTGTCCCTTCTGCTGGATGGCATGTCCGGTATATGCGCCGCTGGTCCTGAGGCACTGAAGGCAATCATTGGGCTTTGTTACTTAAAAAAGGGACTGTACTCCACTTGTTTATAAAGCTCTCTTTTATAAGGCTGTCTGGTTGTGTTTCCCTGTTAAGAGAGGGTGAAGCATGATTCAAGTAGGCAGAGTGAAAGGTGAAGCATGTAGTGTAGCGGCAGCTTGGTGTGGTAAGGTCACGTTGACAGGGTTGCAGTTCTTGAGCAGAATGTTTGATAGACAAGTGTGTGTTTTATGAAGAAGTGCTCTGAGGGTGAACTTTCTCCTATCTCGATTTAATGGTAAATATTTTTGTGGGCAGGGCACTTATACATAATAATGTAAAATGCATTTTCTGTATGAACTAATCATGTTTTTTCATTGTTGCTTTTTGCTAGGTTAAAATTCGTCCTCCTTCATGGTCAGTTTATTGCTTCTCCTTTGACTTGCCTGTATCCCTGTTTTTTTCTTCTTTTCTTAGGTATCCCAGCTTCCACAGGAAACAGTTTAGACACCCTTCAAGATGACAATCCTCCACATTGGCTAAAGTCTCTCCAGGCCCTCACAGAGGTGGACGGCCCCAGTGCAGCGCCATCACAGACGCACCACAGTAACCCCTTCGGCACACAGATCCCTCTGCACAGAGCCAGTTGGAATCCCTACTCTCCTCCTTCAAACCCCAGCAGCTTCCATTCCCCACCTCCAGGCTTTCAGACAGCCTTCAGACCCCCCAGTAAAACCCCCACAGATCTACTACAGAGCTCAGCGCTGGATCGTCATTAGGAAAGGAAGAAAAAGAAAAAAGAAAAATAAGACCCAAAACGTTAGAAATGCAGGAAGTGTCCCACCCTGACTCCTCCCCATGCCCAACTACTGTTCCCTGTCATATCTTTATTTCTGAAGAATCCAGTTCCTGATCAAACTTCCCCCCCAAATGCAATGCCATCACAGGGTCATGACCATTCTTTTTGTTAAGTTTCTGTAGAACCAGTGTTTGAAATAACACTGTTTGAAATGCTTTCTAACCATTCTAAGAAAAAAAAAGAGAGAAATCAAAATGCAGTCTCAATGCTTAAGGAGAATATTACTGTCTTACTTCTTTTGCACATGAGTATTTCTGCCTAGTGGAAAAGTGTCAATCTGCAGTAGGGGGAAAAGTGCAATGCAGAATCAAATGCAAGAACATAAAAAAGGTATTTAATTTAAATGAAGTTACTGAACATGTGGGGCAAGCAGTGGCCCAGCATTTATTTTGCATTCAGTGTGGCACTACACGGGGAAATTGCTATGTTGGGGTTGGTTGTTTTTTTTTGGTTTTTTTTTTTTTGAGCAGGGGATTTTATTGCATCAGTCAGAGTTTGACATGAAGTGTGTTGAAAGACAAAACACTTATAGCTATGAGTAACTGGCATGTTGCTAAAGAGTGTTTTAAAGAGGGGAGAATAAGTTTTTTCTTTAATTTTGGCTTTAGATTTCAAGTAAACTTTAATGTTTTAAAAGTATTCACAGATTTAATACCTAGCGTATACGTAATATAATTATAAGCAGCTGAAACACGAGTGGTATTTACTTCAGTCTTTCTATCTCCTCTGTCAGTCTCTCTTTTTTTTTTTTAAAAAAAAAGATTCACCTGATTAGGGCACTCTGGGATAGCACTGCATTGGGGCCACATGATCACCATCAGGAGCAACCTCTGACCTCCTCTGCCTGCAGCTTTTACTTAACCCTGTAGTTTCTGGACGTTTGTGCAGTATTGAAAAGACAGGAAAAAAGAAACAGATAAATAAACATGGTTATAACCTGACGCTAAAACTAAAACCAAGGAAATGTACCTCTTTCTTCAGAATTAAAACTAAAATCTTAAATAAAACAGAAAACTTGATGATGACTTCATGTTTGCTTTTTGGTTTTTTTAACCTTGGATTTGTAATTACTGCATCTGGTAAAAAGCGTATGCCATTGCATGTTTGGGGTTTTCTTCTTATTCATCTAAACCAGAACTACTTTATCATTGGAAATACTGCTTTGTATTCGCTAACTGTAACTTCACTATTGAAGGGTGGAAAAAGCATAACACTTAAATCTTTTAAAGGGATTCTGTTGTCTTTACTCATGACAATAGCTAGAGGCAGTCAGTCTCTGTTATTGGTGATATCCTTTTAAATCTGAAACATGAAAATCTTGTTTATATTTTCTGAATTAAATGCCATGGCACTCAGGGCAGATAGCATGTATAGTATGCCTGAAGATATGGCAGAGAATTTGTTATGACTTATGTGTTTGTCAGCAGCCTTCCATAAAGGTGTAAAATACTGTCACTGCACAACAGGGGATGAAGAGCTCTTAATGAACAGAAGGCCTCCAGTAAGCTTTTATACTTGCAAGCAGATGTATTTAAAACCTGCAGCCTTGTGGTTGGGCTGCTAATTGATGTAGCTTACAAGGGTGGCAGAGAGCCTGAAGTTCTAAGGATGCCTGTGCAGAAGGATTTGTCACCTAGTAAGACCTGTATAGTTCAGACTGGCAGCCTTCTGAAAATGTTTGCTGCTGGCAGGGGCAAGGAAGAGAATTTCCACTGATGAACTGTAAACACTTAAATGGGGATGGGGGGAGTAGGAGATGAGGAACTTGCCTTTCAGGAAATGGGAACAAATCCTGAGTCAGTCACAGTACAGAGGAGCCAAGTCTTGAATCTGTAGAAAGTGTTTCTAAATATCCTGTTACGCAAAACATCACTTGGTGACTACGTGCCTTTGCTCTTCATCTGCATTGCCATTTTAGTGCCGTATTTATTACTGTGTATTATGGGCCTGTACGTACTGTTTCTGAACGGGCAGTGTTGCTGCAGACTCATGTGCCCTGGTTACTTGGGGGACCAGGTGCACACCCTTTGATGCCAGTGCTCCCCAAAAAGCAAGCAATGTTTTTGTCACCCAGCCATCTCCTGTAACTGCTGGTGGTGGAAGGAGAAGTGCTGTGGGCTGGAATGGCCTCATCTGTGGCAGTGCCTACTGGTGCCCCTGAGCTGGGGGTGCAGCCCAGCAGGAGCTGTCTGCTGGAGGTGCTGCTGAACATGTAAATGATCTTTGGTTTGGGATTTTTTTGTGTCTCCTTCCACAGTTGCTAGGTATTTTTCCACCTTTAACATTTTGTTTTAGAAGGGTGCCCTTCTTGACCCTGAACATTAAAAAGGCTCCCAAAGCAGCTCCAACTGCTTTCTTATGTACCACAGCAATTCCCAAAGCTGCTGCCTTCTTCAGTTTTTCGCTTGTCCCTTTGTTGCAGGTTAAGAGGTGCTGTGGCAACCCTGTGCCCATGGTCTCCTGCCACTGGAAACCAGGCTTTAGCTGCTTGGGAGACACTTACTCCCTGCTGCTATGCAGGAGCTTGTGTGGTTGGCCTACCAAAAAACCCTTAGCCTTCAGAAAAAAATTTGCAGCTAGCAACTACAGTGACATTTTCTTCTTGTGGTGCTGCTTTCCCAATAAAGACTTCTTGGTGGGTATCATTGGCATTACAACAGTAAAGTGTATCAGTGATCAGACTGATTTGTGTTGGGTGCAGCTTTTGTCACATTTAGCGTAGTTTTTTATACAGTCTGATGTGGATTCTACATCCCCTCAGCTGAGAACCAACCTGGTATTGCACTCTGTTCTGCTGTGTGGAGCTCACCTGTGTTGTTTTTTTTTTCTCCTGAAGGTTTGGGTTTATTGGTGGGGGGGGAGAAAAGTGGGGTTTTGTTTTTGTTTTATTGGGGGTTTTGGGGGTTTGTTTTTGGTGTGGTTTTGGTTTTGCTTTTTTTTTTTTTTTAAATTAACTGATGGAGTTTTCCTATGACAAGAAATTCTGTACAGCAAAATTTACTGGAAAGAGAACATCTGTGTGATTGTCTTAGTTCATGGTCTGTTGTTTCTTATATTGTATGGATACTTGAGCTCTTTCATGCATTAAGCAAAGAACAGTGCTTGATTGAAAGGCTGGTGACCCAGGATTAGCAACACATTTGGTAGATAATGTCTGGTAAAGACAATGGATGGGCCAGACTCCTCTTCCAAAATATGTATAACTGTGTGTTGAAGGAGGGGAATTGTTGGCCATGAATGTGTTGGTGTAAGAAGCCGTATGGCATTTTCAACAAATTTACAATCCGGGTGTAGTAATTTGAGGGTGAGCAGTGCTGGATTGATAGTAAGGGTTTCCTGCCCTATGGCTTTTTTTTCCTTCCATGTTTTTAATATCAAACAAGAGAATGATGTTTTTCTAGATTAAAGCAAGGAATAAAATGTTACCTTCTGGCTGAGGTGAAGAGCCATTGCGCGAATTCTTTTTCCTTTAATAACTTATATTGCCTCGTTGGAAATCAAGTGTCAGCAGGTATGTGGCATTGTAAATGCAGTGTCTTGACAGAGCTGTTTTAATCACACTTAAAATAGAAAAAAAAATTAAAGGGAGAAAAAAGACAGCTAAAAAGGGAAAAAAACTTGTTAAAAAGTATTAAGGAGGGCCACTTGCAACTGGCTTGTTACTGTGAAATTCAGTTTTCCTCCTGTTGTGCAAGCTTTTGGCAGTGCCCTGGACTCCCTGTGCCTGGCACCAAGAGTCAGCTCTCATCTGGTACCAGCTTTTGACCCAACCCTATGACTTGAGCAGCAGTTGCTGGGAATGAGGGAAGGTCTGATTATCTGCTGAGCTGATCCCAGGTGAATTCACCCCCTGGCACCCCTGTGCCTTCTGCAGCTGCTGAAACACTGTTGCAGTGCTGCTGCTGGAGCAGGCATTTCAGCAGTGCTGCCCACAACTGACTGGGTCAAGCCGGACCTTCCTCATTCCCATTTGGGGATTTCCTGAACTCAACTTTTGGTTTTCTTCTCCTCCATCACAGATTGTCCAATAAGCTTGTTTTGTTTTGTTTTTTCCCTGAGATGCTCATTTAATCATAAACATTGAATATGTTGGATTTTAGGGAAAATGGGGGATGGTTTTGGCTTTGTTTTTGTTTGTTCTGTCTTAGTTTGGAGTTGTTTATAGTTTTGTAGAGCTGGTCATGCTGCTGTGGAGTTTTCTGGCTTTTTTTTCTTCTGGTGGAAGGGAAAGGGTCATGCATTAGTTTCCGTCCTTATCTTTGCAAAGGAGTTTAGAAAAATATATTTTAAATGCTTGTGATGCCTGGGTGCTTCTTGTTCATCCCTCCTCAGGGATAGTTTCCTCAGAATGTGTGGAAGTTGCCCTAGTTGCAAAGGACCTTGGCACTGGTGCTGGTCTCTAGCACATATAAATCCAGTGTATGGTAGGAGTTGTATTGGCTGGGACTAATTCCTTCTGGGGAAAGCTGTTGTGCTGGAATAAAAACTCACTGCTCAGAGCTGAGGTGTGGCAGGCAGAGTGCTTGAAGGGTTGGGGGCTGGGGCTGTCACCAGCCCTACTTGAAGGGCTTGTAGGTACTTTTAACTTGTTGAGGGGGATGACCTCTCCTCCAGTCCAGCTGTTGGTGACGTGAGTTTTCAGTGTGGCCAGAGCATGTACTGTAAAGTGATGTTCGGCATGAATCTGTGCTTTGAGTGCTTGTTGCTTTACATCTCCAGCGGTGTGTGGCTGCACGGCCAGCAGTGGGTGTGCTTTCCGCTTCACTGGTGTATGGTCATGTGTTTGAGCTGAATGCAGATGTAGGAACTTCAAGAGCTTGTGTTCCTTCCTCTTTGCTCAACTCTCAACATCTTTTTTCCTTCTTTGGGATGTTCCACTGATAGCTTCCTAAATTTCTGAAGATTCTTAGCTTTTCTGTATATTTGTAGCTTTGTAGATTTTTAAGATACAGTTGTATGGCTTCAAGTACTTTTTCTGCCCTTTCACACATCTTAGAATAATAAGCTAAACCTTTCTAACAAATTCTTGAAATTCTGTTTGGTCTTATTCTTAAAAAGAGAATTTCTGACAAGGACATCTTGTTTTCTACCAGAACTTGAGACATAACAAGAAATAGGGCAAAGAAGCCCCTGGACCATCTCCAAGGGGCTGACCTAAGGGTGGGTTACTGGGGCAGCTGATCTCCTATTGGATGTACCTGCTACATATATGAAGTAATTAACCTTATAAAAATTGTAGAAATCCATTATCATGGGTGCGTATATAACCATATCTGTGCACCCAAAAGCTTTCATTAAAGAATTGCTTTTTATCTTGCCACTCTTAATATTGTTTGGAAAGTTTTTGTCTTTGGATTCCAGGCAAAAATAGGAAGGAGCTCTTGAGCTCTCTTAATAATTGAGACCTTAAACAAAGCTTTTAAAAAGTAAAAAGGTGAAATATCATCCTAGCTTTGGGTTGCAGTGTCAGAAAAGGCATAGCCTCAGAATGCAAGTGTACTGTAAATGAGTGAAATGTTCATCTTCCCTACTTTCTGGGCTTTGCCTTTGCCCTAGACAAATGTTTCTGTGCCAGATTGAAGGTTCGAGATGGAAATGGCCATATGAAGTTGTTGCCATACAAGTTCAGGGAGCTAGAGTGACTTGTGGGACTCTGAATTGCTGCATTGTGAAGGTTTGAGGTGGATTGGGTGACCTGGCAGCTGCAGATTTGTTACTGGCTTTGCTGATGAGAAGTACTGGTCTAGAGTGGTCTGATGCAGTGACTTAGGTGTGGAAGTCATTTGAACAGAGGTGGTGTCACTGCAGGGGAAAACAGTACAGAAAAGTCCTTCTTAATCTAAAATCTATGGGAGAGTGATCTGCCTGACATCTGATGGTCAGGTTCCATCTCCTGCAACACAGATGAGTCTTCCAGTGGGATACAGGCATCACGTAGTTACTGTTGTTGTCTCCTGTGAAATCTTGCTAGATTGCTAATTTTTTTTCCCAGTCCTCAGATTTAAAAAAATGAAAAATAATGTGTGTCTTTGAGATGCATGGAGAATGAGAGTTGCTCAGCTCTTTCTTCTTCCTACCAGCACTTAAAATATTACTCTAGAAAGCTTTTGGTGCCAGAAGGTGGCCATTCTTTTCAAGCTCACAATAAGTATCTTGTTTGATTTTAGCATTTGGATGTTAGAGGTCCCAGCATTAACCTTGGTCAGATCTCCAGAGAGTCTGAGACCTCTTCTGCCAGTGCTAAACAGTCACAGGAGGCTGGTACACTAACCTTCACTGGAGGATTTAAAGTTGTGACCAGAACTTGTTTAGCTCTTTTGAGATAAGCATGCAGGCTGAAGTTTACAGTGTGAAATCTGTAGCTTAAAACCTGTTTAAAAAAAGAACCAACTGAGGGTACTTTGTTCAGACACTCGGCAGAAAGCTATTGCTTGTGAAGTTCGCCTGGGACAGAATGGGCAATGACTGGCCTTGCAGCTATCTCCATCCCTCTTCAGGTTTCCTTCGGTTCCAAGGTCCACCTCTCTGCAGGATATTGAATGCATATAATTTAAATTTTTTTAAAAAGTGATATATGTGGCTCAGTGGATGCTGGCTCCGACAGGAACCTCTGAGTAACATGGCAAAAATGCATGGGATTATAGTTTAAGAGGTTTGCTTCTTCCAGTTTACAAATTACTTAAAGCTGCTATATAGTTGCCTTCTTCCTCCCTACTCATTTGGTAAATAAATGCAAACTGTGCTTCTTGTTGCCTCACTGATGATGCCTTCCTGAGTTGAAGCTGAGTGTGGCTCTTCACACTTCAACTCAGCTCTTTGCTGTGCTGGTCCAAGGAACTGAGGCAAAAACTAAAGGGTAGATAGTGAAACTTGTAATAGAGCTGACCTTCCTGTCCTTAACCCATATTTCTTCTCTTGGTTCTCCTACTACTGGAGATGGCTTTTGAGGAAGACCTGGCTGTGTGCTCTTGCTTGCTGGAGAAATTTGGCAAAGAAAATGTTTTGGGATCAAATAGTTTTGTTAGGAAGCTGAGCTTTGCATTCATGCAGAAAAACAAAACAAAAAAAACAAACCTCAGGAAAATGTTACTCCAAGGAAACTTCTCAATTTTGTCAACTAAATAATTTTTAAAATACCAATTGTATAAAATGCTTGTTTCAAGTTGACAATTTTCTCTGTACGAAAAACTACCCATGTGAGTTTTTTATTGAAAATGCTCACTTTTTGTCATGACACTTCAAAATCAGCAACTTTCTGGACATGTTTGGCAGAAGATTTTTATATCTGAAATGTGCATCGTTTCAGCTTGTAGTGAAAGCAGGTGTCAATCTCTAATATTATGTAGCAAAATAAAATCACACTTTTGGCTTTAAAGCCTCACTCAGATCCAAGGAAGAACAAACTGAGTCCTAAATGCATTTTTTGAACAAAAATATCTTTGGAGAGAGATTGTAGTGACTTTTTTGGATTCATTAAAACATAACAAGGGAGAGGAACAGAGAAAGAATTGGAGAGGAAAAATCTCATTCCCATCCTATTCAATTTTTCTTTTGAACAGCTTACCTTGAAGCAGGATTATTCCCTTCCCTGTGCATTAGACTTGGCTGGAAAAAGAGGGAGGAGAAGGCAAGGTTAGGATGTGAGCTGAAGAGAAGCTCAGAGCAGGTCTTGTTTTCCCTGTCCTTTCTAGGGTGTCAGTTGCCTTAAGAGAATGAAAGATTTTTTTTCTTCCTTCTTGTGCAGTTGCTGGTAAATGGCCACTGTCAATATCATTGTTTTCCAGGGATCTGTAAAAGTTTTACCACCTGCTTCCAGACTTCCTATAGCTTGGTCATGTGAAAAAAAAATTACATAGGAGGTGAAATCGGGATAGATTCCTTTATTATTATTAGAAATAGAAAAAACAGTGTCCCAAGCCCTCATTCCAGGGAAAAGTGGCAGTGGTATCAACGTCTACTATCAAACCTTGTCTTATCACAAGGAAGTGCTACCTTGCATCTTTTTAAGGCTTATTTCCTTGAAATGCGATGCAAATGTTGACAGAAGTGAAGTCAGCATACTAAAACTCCCAGCCTTTGTAGCAATACTGAGTATCGCAGTTTGGATCCTCGAGCAAACAGGGCTTGCTGGGGGTGCTCATTCTTATTCCCAGGCCCATGCATGCAAGAGTTCTTGGGGCTGCCAGCCCCTCCTCTGTCTAACACCACAGCACCTCCCAAGATACCAACAGCATCTCTGTGCACACCTGATGCCACATTACTCCACAAGCCCAGTGTGCCCAGAGTGCCTCAGGCATGCTGCAGAGGCTTAGGTCTGTCCTGGGGTGCAGCCGGGGGCTGTGGTGTGCTGAAGTTGCCTGGCCAGGCTCTGCATATGCTGCCTGGAACATTCCCCTGGACTTCCACCCAGGAAATGTTGGACAGAAATACAGAGCCATTGCTTTCTGAACACAATTAATGGCACTTAAGTTAGCTCTTTGAGTCCTGCTATGGGTCCTGATACATGTGATTTGAATTTCTAATGCTGGAGAGAAGGGATGAAAAACTCCCAAGAGGTTTGTTGGGCTTTGGGTTGGAGCTTCTTTTCTTTCCTTTTTTCTCTTTTTTTTTTTGCTTTTGGAGGGGGATGTCATTCTGTTTGTTTTCAGATGTGCTAGGTTCTTTGTATTAAAGATAAATTCATGTTTTCCCCTTGGCTGGCTAGCTTTGCACTCTTCTTAATACATCTTCCAAGTCTAAGGTTGTCCATATAGAAGTGGGAGGATATAGTAAGTTCTGAATGCCAAGAAAAAAGACCTTTAAGTTTCCATCTATATTCAAGTGCAAATAATTGTAAATGCTTCCAGATATCTAATCTCATTCTTTGTTCCTGGTAACTGTCTGTTTTCACTTTGAGCCTTTAAAAGATCCCTAAACAGAAAATCAGACTCATGTTCAAAACCTGGAAGTCTGCACGTAGACTTTGGGTTAAGCTGGGGCTGCTCAGACTTGGCTTTATGCTTTATGCAAAAATGATCAATTAAGAAGTTTATAACCCAGAAACTCCTGTTTGAAATGTGCACTGCTGGACAGGGGAGGGAAATAAAAAGGTTATATAAAAAAATGTCTTTCAGCATGAAGTGTTGGATTTTCTCCACTTGAAAACCCAGGTGCGATAATTGGCTCTTCTGAAATTCTTTCCTGAGCTCAAGGAGTTGATAGTGTTAAAAGAAAAAAAAGGAATGAAAGTGGAATGGCAGTTTAAATTCTCAAACCAAAGGTTTTCCAAACTTGCTGAAAACCTTGTGTTCCTCCAGGCCTCTGTGGTAGAGGGGCAGCAGGTTGCTGTGGAGGTGAGGCGGCAGCAGGGCGATGTGGGGCAGGTGGCCAGAGGCAGGCAGGTGACCAGGGCCAGGCAGGTGACCGGGCAGGCTGCTGGCCGGGGCCGGGCTGGGCGGCAGCAGCGGCTGGGGCAGCGCCTGGGCCTGGGAGCGCCATCTTTCCAAGGACAGCTTCGGCTGCTGGGCAGGGCTGCTGGGAAAGGCAAGCGGGACAGGGCATGGTAAGGGGGCTGCAGCCCACCCCGGTGATGCTGAGGCAAGGCAGAAGGGAGCCCTGGGCCTCTGGCTTCCCTCCCCCTTGGAAAAGAGCGGGTACAAGGGTTTCACTGTGGTTAGGTGCTAGGTGGGGAGCTAAGAGGGTGAAGCAGGGGATTGACTGCCTGAGGGATGCGAGCTTTTTACTGCTGCCTCCTGGCAGTCTGGGAGCAGCTCTCGTCCTGTGCCAGGAGCTTGGGAGGGTGAAGCAGCAGCAGGGGGAGGTGTGAGCGGTACCTTTGGAAAGCCAGGTTACTGCAGCCTGCAAATGCCCCTGGGAACACGGAACTGGAGACGGCCGAGAGGTGGTAATCGCGCCGGTGGTAGTGTTTGAGTCTTCCAAAAGCATTCCTGCCCCTCTCGGGGGTGCAGGTGTCGTGCTTCCGTCCTCTGACTTTCCTTCTATGCTGCTGCTGCCTGCAGGATGGTGAGAGAGAAATGCCCATACAGGTGCTTTCTTTGTGCTTTGTGGTCTGGCTTTTATTTACTCACACCCCTGGAAAGACCTGGCATGTTTGTATCCTAAGGCAACGCTGTCACCCAATGATTTTTACCCCCTCCTCTGTTCCCAGAGGAAAGGACTGACGCTGTTTCAGCCCTGCAGAAAAGGGTTGCACCACCTCGGAAAGAGCAGGCCCATGGGGAGAGGAATGGTTGGTGCCTATTGGAAGACTGAGATGCTCTCTCTTGCTTGCAGGGTTGTTTGCTTTTTTTCTCTTTGTCCTTGTGCCCTTCTGATAATGAGTTAGGCTCTTGGTGAAAGGTGCGTTCCAAGGCTGCATGGTCCCTGTTACTGTAATCCTTTGCCCAGGATACAAAAGAGGCCCTGCTGGACTCTAGTGTAGGCCAGGAACACTGGGCAGTGCTGCTGCAGAGATGATGCTCTGTGACTGTGGTCCTGCTACTTCTGCTTGTCCAGTCCTGCTTCCCACCATGACTTTTCTCCTAGTTCTTTCCAGAGAAGAATGCTCCTCCTTTCCCTCCCCCACCCTGGGTTGTGTGCAGACAGTTGCACTGAACTTAGCCTCAGAAAAGTGATATTCCTATCAGCCATCCTCCATGTATTGTCTGTTCCCTTCTTCCTCTGATAATGGGGAGCATTTTGCAAATCACCAAGCTAACAGAATCATAGAATAATTTGGGTTGGAAGTGACCTTTAAAGTGACCCCACTGCAATGAGCAGGGACACCTTCAACTAGATCAGGTTGCTCAGAGCTCCATCCAATCTGACCTTGAATATTTTCAGGGATGAGGTATCTATAGCTTCTCTGGGCAACTTGTTTACCACCCTCATTTTAAAACCCATCTTCCTTATATTCAACCTTAGCCAACCCTATTTCTCTTTAAAGTAATTCCCCTTGTCCTATCATAACAGACCCTGTTAAAAAGCTTGTACCCCTTTTTCTTGTAGGGTCCCATCAAGTGCTGGAAGGCTGCTATGATATCTTCCTGGAGCCTTCTGTGCAGCCTGAATGCCAGCTCTGACAGCCTTTCTCACAGAAGAAGTGCTCCAGCCCTCGTGGCCTCCTCTGGGCCTTACTCAAACAGGTCCATATCTTTCTTGCTTTAGGGACCCCAGAGCTGGATGCAGCACTGCAGGTGGGGTCTCACCAGAGCAGAGCTGCAGAATTCCCTCCCTGGCTCTGCTGCCCCCACTGCTCTGGATGCAGCCCAGGACACAGTTGGCTTTCTGGGCTGTGAGTGCACACTGCTGGGTTGTGTCCAGCCCCGCATCGGCCAGTATGCCCAAGGTCTCAGCAGAGCTGCTCTCCATCTGTGCATCCCCCAGCCTGTGTTGATACCCGGGGTTGCCCCAACCCAGGTGCTGCACCTTGCACTCAGTCTTGTTAAACCTTATGAGGTTTCCATGGTCTCACTTCTTGAGCTTCTCCAGGTCCCTCTGTATGGCATCCCATTCCTCAGGCATGTAACAGGAGCCCCCTCTGCAGCATCCCCGGTGATGGAAACCCCTTCCACAGTCAATCATACCTTGGTTTTGGAGCAGTGATTTAACTTTTTTTATACTTGCTAGTTCCGGGTGTGTGAGCAGGAGGGCTGTGGAAGGGCACAGGTGGGTCACAAGTGTCCCGCGCGTCTCAGCAGATGGCAGCAGCGACACTCCTTCAGCTCCCGCAGCCTCTCCTCGCTCCTGCCAAACCACCCCCCGCTCCCACACCACCTCCATACTCACCCCCCGCGGCTCTTCCTCGCCCTGTCCCGCCAGCAGCACACGGCGAAGGAGACGGACAGTGCCAGGATGACGGCTCCGCTCAGCAGCGCGGCGGCCACCGCGATGCGGGACCCGGTGCCCGAGGGCTGCGGGGCGGCTGCGGGCAAGGGCGGGGGCGGTGAGCGGGGCCGGGGAAAGCGACCCCCCCTACTCCCGCCCCCCTTGCAGCTAACCCCAAAGCGGCGTTCCAGACAATATTTATTAAAAGCCATTATAAAAGCTAATAGCGACCGTGGGTGATGCCACGCCGGCTCAATGTACCAGAAAGTTAATGGAAAAAAAAAATATTAACATGTCGTTTTTTTCTTCAGATAATTAATATAAAATATTTACACGGGGTGGAAAACATAAAGCATTTGATGCGTCTTGCATGAAGCATAAGAGTAGGAGAATTTAAGCCCTAAAAAATAGAAAGGAGAAAGATTAAACAGGAGAAATTGAAAACAGGTAAAATGTAAAGAAGTTAAAAGGGAAAAAGGTCTAAAAGGGAGAAAAGTTTAAAAGGAAAAAATATTGAAAAATGTAAAAAAGAAAAAAATGTTAAAAGGTGAAAGAAAACAACTAACAAGGGGAAAAATGTTAAGATGTTGAAAAGTTAAAAAGTATTAAGGAGGCCCACTTGCAACTCGCTCGTGCTCAGCATGTGCTGGGTTATTGTGAAATTCAGTTTTCCTCCTGTTGTGCAAGCTTTTGGCAGTGCCCTGGACTCCCTGTGCCTGGCACCAAGAGTCAGCTCTCATCTGGTACCAGCTTTTGACCCAACCCTATGACTTGAGCAGCAGTTGCTGGGAATGAGGGAAGGTCTGATTATCTGCTGAGCTGATCCCAGGTGAATTCACCCCCTGGCACCCCTGTGCCTTCTGCAGCTGCTGAAACACTGTTGCAGTGCTGCTGCTGGAGCAGGCATTTCAGCAGTGCTGCCCACAACTGACTGGGTCAAGCCGGACCTTCCTCATTCCCATTCAGGACTGCCGGGTCACGCCATGTCCTGCTGCCCTCGCTGGCTTGGTCAGAGTGAGGAAGTCCCCGTGTGAGGGCCGGTGGCTGCAGCTCCCCACCCGAGCCAGCGCTGCCCCCTGAGCCCCTGGGCCTGGGGCAGGGGCTGGTCCTGCCCGAGGGCTCCTTACCCTGGCACTGGGGTGGGGGGTGGCTCCAGGATGAAGTGCTGTCCTGGCGGAGGCAGGCAAGCCTCTCGCTGCCCACCAGCTGGTATCCCTCCTGGCACCAATACACCAGCACCGAGCCCAAGGAGACGCCTGAGCCTCTGTCCACATAGTAGTATCCATAGCGTGGTGGGGGGAGAGCTGTGCATGGCACTGGGGGAGAAGGGAACATGTTAAGTGTAGGTGGTGACAAAGGCCCCCCAGTGACGCTGTCGAAAGAGCTACCAGGCCCTCCTGTTACTCCTGCAGGAGTCTCTGGGATTTTTTGTTGTTTTGGGGTTTTTTTGTTTGTTTTCTTTTTTTCTGTGTTTGTTTGTTTGTTTGTTTTTTGTGTGTGTTTGTGTTTTTGCAAAAGAAATACATTAGAAAGTCTAGCAGCTTTATCTAGAAAACAAGTTTTTCGGTTGCAGATTCTCCAGTGTGGGCAGCTACTGAACAGCGGAAGTGAGACTGGAAAGGTGCAGGCTGGGGAGACTATGCAGAAAGCAATTTTTAGGAGGGAAAGGAAGAGAATGATTTTTAATAACACAGTATTCTGGGAGGATATTGTTCGTTGGAACTCAAAACAAAGAAATACTACTCTCTGCTAGAGAGAGAGGCTTTTTTTTCCATCCCAGCCTTTAATTTTTTAACTAGTTTGTAACTCACAGCTATTCAGTACTATTTAGTTATCCTGCTTAGACCATCTCTTCTGCATTGCACTAATACCTAGGGAGACCTGAAAGTTAGGTAGGCTCCAAAAAGAGTGGTAGTCTGACCATATGTTTGCCAGCCTTCCCTCCCAGATATTCTACCACAAGGCCAAGAAAATGTGGTAACAGTTATCATGGGTATCAATATCCTAAATTAAAGGAAAATACTCTGATCAACTCTAATTTAACCAAGCGTAAAACCTGCAGGTAGAAATGTGTTCTATCTAGCTCAAGAGAAACTTTTGTGGGGAATTCCAAGTGGAATAGTAAAGCTAATGTGAGAGAGAGGTCTGGTTTCCTTCTGCTTTTACTGAGATGGTGTAGGCTTCTAGTCCGGTAGGGCTGATAAGAAACAAATCAGGCTCAGTAAGATCAGACTTTCTCTAACTTCAGCAGTGTTGTGAACAGGTAGTGCAGAAGTCTATTTGAGGTAATTCAGTGGTGCCAGGGAGGCTGCTGAATGCCTGGGCTGGATCTTTTGTATGATCACATTGTCCAGCACTGGTTGTTACGACCTTTGCCAATAGTCACCATGATTTGGAGTATGACGTGGGCTCTCTGAGCTGCTGCCAGTGCCAGGGGGGTGGTCACCCCACATCAGCCCTGAGCCTGTGTTTCACTCATTGGGGAATGGCATGTGCTTTGCCCTGCAAAGTGGATTAAAGAAAAAATAATCACCCTCAGCAGTTCGAGATTATTTATGGTTTGGGGTTTTTTTTCTTTTCTTTTTTTTTTTTTTCTTTAATCTCCATTTCTTCCCCTTGGTCCTAGCTCAGCCTCTAGGGATAGGGATGTGTTCAGTGCACCCATACCCTGAGCAGACAGCTGGTCCATCATGATATGCATAGATGTTAACATGGAGGACTTCACTCTCAAAGGAAAACATCAACTGACAAGTTTTCTCCCTGTGCCTCCTGACGCGACACATCTCTCCCCTATCACAGAAGCTGCTGTGGCCACCACACAAAGCCTTGTGGCCCCTACGCATGCCCTGGGGGTGCCGCTGTGTCCGACGAGAGATGCACCATCAATGCCTTCATCAGCACGTCCCTGCGCCCTTCCCCTGAGTGCCTGCAGCGAGGGGCCCCAGGCAGAGGCAGAGATCGATCGCTCAATTAAGTACCTGACATGTTGCTCCGCATATCGGTCCCGTTGGCGGCGTCTCTGGGCAGCCCCTTTCTGACATGTCCTGCACCGAGTGAGGCGGTCCCGGGCCCAGCAGCATCACTCCAGGCAAAGCTCAGGCAGCTCCAGGGCAGCAGGCAAAGGACGATGCATTTCCCGAACCTTTGTCCCGTCATGGTTCTGGGAAACACGGCGCCGTTGGGTGCCTGGCCGCCCCGGGTGCCTGAGGTTTCCCTTCGCGTCTGAGCAGGAATCAGCTGGGCTCTTAGTGCGTTAAGCCCTGAGCAGCAAAGCTAGCAGCCGCTCTTTCCCCGGGACTTGCCTCTCCTCTGCGCCGGCACAAGCCCTGTGTCCCTTGTCCTAGCACTGCCAGCCCTGCTCTCGCCACTCGCCTCCAGAGCCCGCGGAGAAAGAAAACAGATGGGAAAGGGAGTGAGAAACAGCAAACCCTTAGGACCCATCCTTTACATCCCCCAATGCAGAGACTGGCTGTTAACATGTCCGCAGGTGCTGGAGCTGCACATCAGGAACCCTCCTCCTTCTCCTCTACCTGCCAAAATCCATGCTCGAGCTCACTGCTGACACTCTTCAGTTGCAGACCCTCCTGTACTCTATCTTCCTGCCAGAGCCCAGGGCTGATTTTCTGTCAGTGGCAGTGGAGTGGGATATGAGCCAGGGGAATCAAAAGGGTTTCATAGCAGCAATTCTGCTGGCTTTGCCACTATGAGAACTGCAGACCCTCCTTGCATCCCCTGGCGGTTTCTCTGCTTGGCATCTCTCTGCCTGTCATTTCAGACTCTGATGTTTTGTAGGTGGAGGGGCTGTAGTAGCAATCAGCTCTTGCCTCCCGGAACGTATGTTGCTCTTACCTACCCCTACCTGCCTGGTCATTTGTGTACACCCATGAAAAGATGCTCCACGTTGCCTGAGCACTTGAGAGCCAGATGTTTTGGAGCAGGCAATGCCTTTGTGCCAAGGCTCTCCCCAGCAGCCACTACACCAGCTGTGTGACCAGCAGGAGACTTTGGGGTGACTTTTGGAGCATCTCCTGCTGTGGCTCTCCCCTCCTTGCATCCCCTGGAGCTCCCCTGGCCCCGTGGGTCTCCTTTGCCTCTCCTGTGCTGCATCCTTGTCTGTCCTGCGACTTACTGCAGGTATAAGGGTTAGGGGCTGTTATTCACTAATAGCATTGGCACAATTAGAGCTTTGCATTGAGATGGGTCAGTTTTTGTTCATTTCTCTTTTTGTATCTGTCGCCTTTAGCTGGAGCCGGTGTGCTTGGCTGCCTATGGCTGCCCCAGTGGGTTCTGAACGGGGGAATGTTGCCTTGGATGTGTGAGCAGCTTCTGTTTCTAAAACCCAGAAGTGGTCTTACCATCTTAGTGTGATTTACTGTAGTGCATAAAGGAGAAATAAAAATGTCAGAGAGGAGCAAGCTCTTGTCATATCCCATCCCAACACATGGATGCAGATTAGGGTGTCTGTGGAGTGGAAGGGAGTTATGGGGCTAGGCAGTGGCTGGACCTTGCTTGCCTTCCTCCTCAGCACCGGGACCTGCTCTTGCTCCCACTTGGGGTAGTTCAGCAGTACTCTGGCCCTCCTTGCACTTGCAGAGAGGTTTCTTGTCACCTCCATGGGACTTTGGATGTGGGAACACCTTAATCCTGCTCTGTTTGTCCATCCATCTCTCAGTCTTTTTTTTTTTGTTTGTTTTAGCTGGGTTGGTACTTCTGCATTTCTCTCCAAGAGATTTACTTCATTTCTCAGAAAAGCACGTTTCAACTCCCCATGACTCATAAATATCTTGCTTAGAAACTATAATTACTTTACTTTTCTGGTTAATCCTTCTTAAACAGTGACCCTTCCTTGGCTCCCCCTGGAGGGCACACCAAGGAGGTATGTTCCTCCCTTCCTCACTGTCTCAATGCATATTGCTGGTTTCTTGGGAGTTTTCAGGGGTTTTTTTGGTGTTTTGTTTTGTTTTGTTTTGTTTTTTTGTTTTGTTTTGTTTTGCTGGTTTTTTTTGTTTTTGTTTTTTTGTTTGTTTGTGTTTTTTTTTGTTTGTTTGTTTTTTGTTTTGTTTTTGTTTTTTTTCTCCATCTGACTGCAGGGATTTTGCTGTTTGCTCGTGCAGTAAAGGTAGAAGTTTTGAGGCAGGCTGGACTGTGTGACAGTGTAACACTGCCGGCAGAGGAGCGTGCCTTGGGGCATGCCCTGGGTGCAAAGGGCATGCATTATCTCCTGGCAGCCAGAAGCTGGAGCGCAGGCAGCCCCCTGGGCTCGGGGAATACATCTGTCTGGACAGGAGCGACCCTGAAGTGGTCCCTCTATTGAGCCTGGAATCTGTGTACCTTCTCCTGCTGGGGCTTACGAGCTGGTCTCTCTGCTGCCGATGGCTGGAGGAGGGTGGGAAGAGCCTAAGGCAGTGCCCCTCCCTGCTGCTGGATATGTCCCGATGCGGAATAGCTGTGCACTGAGCACATGCCTAAAGCATCGCCTTCTGCACAGGGTCGGCAGCAGTAAGTCTTATCACGCATGCCAGGGAATGAATAGGCTCAGCAAAACCCCCATGACACAATAACAACGCTTGTGTTCAAAATGCTGAGTAAATGACATGGATTAACCCTTTGCTAATGCTTTTAAGAGCTAGCCTGCAGCTGAGGGAGATAAAGGGGCTTATTATTACAAAATCAATATCCTGCTGGAGTGCGATTTCAACGCTGTTCCCAGTTCCTGCTTTCCAGAGACAGACACCTGCATCAAGGGGGAGAGCTGGGCACCACAGCAGGGCACCAGGCTGTTCCTGCAGGGACTGACCCTGGGCTCAGGAGAGGAGCATCTTCATGCCCCAAGACAGCAAGTCCTTTCCTTGCGAGGAAGGCTAAGAGGAAGCAGGAGCTAGTGGGGAGGGCGTCATGGCCACGAGGCTGCAGCTCTCCTAGCTGGCTGGGGTATTCCACCATTGTGGTATATTCCCTGTGGGTGATCTCCTTCAAGGGCTGCTTCTCCATCACAGCAGCCTGCAAGGCAATGCTCAGCTGATGGTTTTCAAATATTGGCTCAATATTGTTTTGATCTCCCTGCTGGCTGATGGTGATGTACTGAGAAGTAAAGCTTTCCTGAGCCACAGTGGCATTTCCCCCTACCTTCTCTTGTGCCCCTTTGAACCTTTTCAATCTTCCCTCTGCAAAAGTGCCCCTCTTCCACACTCCCACTACTGAATTCGGAGCTACAGAGAAGTTGTGGATGCCCAGAAAAATCATGAATGCTCTGTCCCAGGAAGTATTAAAGGGCCAGGTTGCATGGGGTTTGAAGCATGGGGTCTAGTTATAGGTGTCCCTGTCCATGGCAGGGGGCTTGGAACTAGGCGACACTTAAGGTCCCTTCCAACTCAAACTACTCTGTGATTCAGTGAACACATAGGTACTAATTTCAAGTCAGTGACCATGGGTAATCCTCTTTGCTTGCAGGTTTTGCAGACAGAAGGACATAGAGGTGTTTTGTAACTAAATTAGTAATCACAAGTCACTTGCTTAGTTCTCTTGCTAGTCTATCCTTCTGCAAACCAACCAGGGTTAGAGCTGTGGAAGAACAAACTGTTCTCCAGAAAGTGGATTGCAGTATTTGTTGGGGTTTTTTGCACAAAGTCTCCATGACATACCTCTTCTATACTGCACCACTTTTATTTCATAGCCCTGAGTTTCCTTTAAACACATCTTTATTCAACCCCAGTAGCTGGGATTCAGTGTCACAGGTTTGTGAGAGCACTGTGGATGAACCTGTCCTCTCAGCAAGGCGCTTGGCACAACTCAGCAAATCTGCACCTCCCTGGGTTACATGTGCACAGCCCTACGTGGAGGGATGGCTCCCATTCAGCTTTAGGCATCTCCATCTGTGCCAGTCACTCTTGGTTAGTTCATAATTTGGGAAAGAATGTGGTGCTAATAACACCAAGGCTGTGGATTCAATCCTCGCCATTTACTTAAGACTTGGACTCAGTGATGCTTGTGGGTCCCTTCTAATTCAGAATATTCTGTGAATCTGTGAATCTATCCTACTTGGCATTCCAATTTTAAGGTGCACTGGAAGTTTTGGAGGTACACACTGAAGGCAAAGGGAGCTCCTGTATCAATGCTTGCATTGCAGAGGCATAAAGTCAGAGTTATGTCCCCCTCAGGGGGATAAACTGAGCCAGCCTTTGCCGTCATGAGCAGCTGGCCAGGTCACTTGACTGATAGTAAGTGATAGGCCAGACACCCAAGTCTAAAGCCAATCTGTATTATATTTTTTTAATTTTCTTTCCTAAAACATTATGAATAACTTGAAATGGTGTGTACCTGCTGATTTATACTTAAAAGTCGTTTATATAATGAGTAGACTGTCATCAATAATCCGTAGTTCATAACATCGCTGTTCAAACATGTGTTTTTGCTTAATGGGTTATTTCTTGTTCTCAAAAAACTCATAGTTCAGTAATTCATTGATAATTCTGTTATATATACTTAAATATGCATGTAAATGTGCATATATACATTATGTATACAAATATCTGCATGTACACAGAGACTTCCTACTTTTCTTGCTTATTTCCAAAGGCAGGATATTCCGGACTGGGGCATTTCACATGGACCCCATGAATTTCTACTTTGACATATACATTGTGCTATTTCATAACCTGCATCTAGACTCCAGATTATTAACCTTCTGTTGGCCAGTGGTTGGTATTGTTAAACTCTTAATTCCTAACACGCTTACTCTAATGTTCAGGCTTTGGACTGTGTAGGACTTCTTGTGTTTTTTATTAAAATCTACAATCTCTTGGTACTCTAAAAGTGAATTTTTTGCACTGTAGGATTTCCCAGGTGGGCACACTGGTTTTCTGCCCAGCTTTTTTTGAGGAAAAGGATTGTTGTTATTATTATTATTATTATTATTATTATTATTATTATTATTATTTTGTTCTTCTCATCCTGTTCACTTAATACTATTTGGGTGGGCAGTTTCACATGCTAGTCTAGGTGACACAGGTGTTGTTATGCACCCATGCCTTTTGGATGTTGCACAAGTTCATACAAATTGTTTAAGAAGCCCTGGTTACTGAATGTCTGGGTCTCATCTGAAAACAAGGTTATGGCAGGACTCAGGAGTCACTGAATAGATGCTGGGCTGAAATTAGGAGGTAGGAGACTTTTTTTTTATTAAAAAAAAAATACTGGGAAGATAGACTAGCCCCAGAGGAATATTGTGTCATTCTAGTCTAGAACTAGATGATCTTTAAGGTCCCTTCCAACCTAGGCCATTCTGAGTCTCTGATTCTATGCTCTTCCAGTTCTCTTCTAATGCAAAACATCCTATGATTCAACGATTTTGATGTCTTAGGATTTATCTGTCCAGCAGATGGTAACTTCACTAATAGTGTTCAGGGTGATGTTGTCCTATCCTGTAATGCAGTCCTGGTCTCAAGATCTGAGAATACTAAAACTCTACAAGAGGAACAGGGACTTGAATTTATTTCAGTTCTACTGCATCCTTCATAGAAACCAGGAGATATTTCCAATGGCTGGTCACTAAGCATAGGTGATGACATGCTGCTCTCCGAAGGAGTTCTTTGCAACTGGTCTGGGAAGCTCAATGCATTGGGAAGCCATTAAATTAAATATAATTTAATCTAAGTAGAGGCTGGGGTGACGGTGGCTGGAATGGTTTAAAAGAGCATTAACACCATCTGCTACTTGTTAAGAAAAGGGTAACTATGCTTTGGGCCACCTGATGGTTGTGAGCTAGGATCCTCAGCTGTATGGGCATAATCAAATGACCCGAAGTCATCTTTTTTCAGTCTTATGTTTTCTATTCCTCTTTGGTGTCATAACTTCTGTGAAAGGAGAAGTTGCTGCATTAGTGTTTCAGGAGTCACACCCACACACCCCCCAAGGCTATAACTGCAGAGACCAAAATGGCTTCGCAGTAAGCAGCTCCATGAGCCAGCAGGCGTCCCTTTCCTCACTCACACACACATGCTCTCAGGTGCACTTCCTCCTCATTCAGGCTCAACCATAGGTTTCCTACAACAGAGTCTCAGGCATCAGAATTTATAAAAATAAAGAATTTAATAGAGCAGCACAGCAGCTTGAGCTGGAAGCCTTTGGAGAGGGACCACGAACAGAGAAATCCCCAGGCATTTACATGCTTAAGATTACACACCTGCCCTTCATGTGCTTTTAATGCACTTTTTTAGTTAAATGGTGATTTTTGGTCTGGGTCTTCTAATATCTTATTGGACTCTTTCTCTGTCTTCATGCAGGCAGGCTATTGCCTTATTTTATTGAGTTCATGGTTGTAGCATCCCAATCTTCTGTTTTGCACTTCTTGTGCACCTGTTCACTGGCAGAACATGGGGAACTAAAAAAGTGTTAGACTGAGGATAAATATTACAACTAAATTGTCAGTGTATTATCAATATTCTTCTCATACTAAAGACAAAATACAGCACTGTACCAGTTACTAGGAAAATTAACTGTATTTCAGCCAAAAGCATATCTTTGTGAAATCCACAGCTTGTGGCTCAAAGCTTCAGAAAATCCAGCTACTCATGCTAAGCAAGTAAAGCTAAGCAAACAGTATTTTAAATCACCCAATATTATGACTATGACTCACTCTATCTAAAATTTATTTAAGATAAACAGCTAATATCTCAACACTTGGTCATTGGTTGCTGCCATAAATAAATTCACAGTAAAAGCTTCATTCTTTTCAGGCTGTAATAGGAGTATCCTACAAGATGACAATGTTTGTACCTAAGCCAAAATACACAGTAGTTTACATATGAATAAGTGAAACTATCTAGTAATTTAATTTCCCAAAAATTATGACAAAGATCTTCAAACAACCCACAAAAAAAGCGCAACAAATTCCAAGGCTGTGTGGAGCAATTCCACACAGCCTTGGAATTTGTTTCTTCATTACTGTTTCAACAGGAAACAGTAATGAAGCAACAAATTCCAAGGCTGTGTGGAATTGCTCCACACATCAAATTCCAAGGCTGTGTGGAGGCTCTGATATCCCCCACCATCCTTACCTATAAATGAAGTTTTTTCTGTCATCAGTTACTGATTAATTGACTTCCCTGACTTCCAGGGAAAGTCTGCTTTCCAGTTTGATTTGAGTGCTGGTCCTCTAACCAACTGGAGAAAAGGAGTCACTTACATAAGCCAAATAAAAGGAAATGCTTCTGCAATACAGCTCACATGAATAGCTAGGACTGAGCACTGTTTGACTCCTGAAATCTGGCATCTGCATCTTCTCACCCCACTTCTTTAGGACTGTTTTGACAGGAAGGAGTGGGAATTTGGGAGGCTTTCCTCTTCTGACTGATTCTTTTTTGAGGCAGTCAGTGAAGGCAAGTGGAAGGTATGACCCCCTCTTCAGACGAAGATCTCAACAGGCTAGATAACTCCAGCTTTGTGGTGAGTCTGCTCTCTGAAGGGAAATTCTTGCATAAACAGGTGCAAACCCTGTGGAAGGAGGAGGAAGGGAAAGCCGGGGGCTTGGGCTGCTGCAATGATTCTGGTGTGTGGTTAACTGCTGTCTCAGCTCTTATCGACAAGAATCCAAAGAATGATTTCCTTACTACAGCTCCTGCTGCTGCTGCAGACTCAGCATACTTTCTAGTCTCTGGGATCCTTTTAACTTCTTTTCTCTCCACTATTTCTAAAATGATAATGTAGACGAATGGCAGCGCAAGTGTATCTGTACTGAAAAGGAGGTGAGTTTGTGGCTGTGCTCCTGGGTAAAGCATTTTATGTATTAATTAGAAAAATTATAGTAGAAATTTAGCCTAGTAAAGACTGTGTTTCTTTGTCTTTTGGACCTATTTCCAGTGAGGTGAATTGTCAGAAAGGAGGGTGAAGAAGGGATTTGTGTGTCACCTGAGGAGAGCGCCCTGTAGAATTACAGAAGCGTAGTAAAATGTCTAAATGTGTAATAAAGTGTGTAAATGATGTGCCAGTCCATGGGTGTGTGGTAGACTGAGAATGCTGCTAGCTATAACAGCCATGGGCAAGGTCCTGGGACATGACAGCCCCCTTCCTATCCCAAAGCAGGGGTCACCTCCATTAGAAACTAAAAACTTTGCTTATTTTCTGTCAGCAGGTGTGAAGGAGTGGGGTTTGCAGGATGTCCTGCAAACATCTTGCTACCTCAGTGCAGACCACCTGTCTGTGCTACCTTGGAGGGAGCAATTAACCTCCTAGTGTACAAGTCCCACATGCCTTGGGTAGCTTTGTGTGAGCTTGCTATGTGCAGTGGAGGTGCTGTGCCAGCTGTGGGCAGAGCCTCAGGGAAGTGCTCAGAGTCAATCAGTTTTCTTTCATTATTTTTAACAGGCTCTCCATTTTAACTTGTTCTGCCATAACACATATCAGACTTGTGAATTCTTATGGTTTGAATCACCCCAAAGAAGGTAGAAGACAAAGGTCTTTTACCTGTGGTTCAAGCAGTTCAGTTCCTGACTGCCTTCCTGATGCACTTATTTAAGATGTGATTGAGGACCCTCATGCTGTGTCTGGAGCCTGAGACACATGGAAGGTGTACTGGTCCCCTGTATTCATGGGAGCAGCTGGGCTAAGAACCCCCAACAGCAGTTTCCTTTCCCTGCTCCAGACTGCTCCTGCTTTGTCCTCCTGCCAGCATCTCAGCCTCACAGGCTGGCTGAGCTTAGAATGCAACCCTGGAAGTCACCTTCTCCTAAACCCTGCTCAAGCAGGGTTGCCCAGAGCCAGCTGTCTAGGACTGTGTCTAGACAGTTTTTAAATGTCTCTAAGGATGGAGAATCCACAGCCTCTCTAGGCAACCTGTGCAGTGCTTGGTCACTCTCACAGCAAAAACGCTTTCAGATTTTAAGATGGTACCTCCTGCATTTCGAGTCTAGTGCCTCTGCTCCTTTCTCATCCTGTTATCTCTACTCCATCCTTTTCCTGATGAGCCCTGCTCAGTCCCCTCCAGCTCCTGGGGAGTGTCAGGCATTCATGTGATGGTCATGTGGGGCTGTTACTGGCACAGGCTTTGCCTGGCTGGAATACGCCTCCTGGTTAATACAGGGAAAATTGCAATGAAAAGAAAGGAGCTTAGCTGTCTGCCTAGCTTAGCATTTGTCTACCCGTGGTGTTATTCAGGAGCAGTTGTCCCCAGATAACTCCATGCATGCGCAGTCTTAAGTACCTTGCTGTACATTTGTTAATCCATGGTTCAGGCTCTCTTGATCCGAAATTAAAATGTCTGCACAGGGAGCTGTTAAGGAACACCTTTTGCTCTTGAAGTCCGTGCCCAAGTCCAGCTTGAATTAACTCTTCCTTCAGCTATCTATTTTAAAGTATCTGTAACGCTCCCAGTTTGCCTAGGCTGTATAAATACACTGTGTTTGTTAAAGAGGCTTCTCCAGCATAGGTATCCTGTAGCAGGGTCTTGGGCTTTAAGTTGATTAAGGTAGTTTATTTGTGTGGTACTGCAATGGAAACAGCTTGAGCTGGGTGCTGCTGAGGAGGGACCTTGAACAAATAAATCCATGAGCAATTATACCATTAAAACCTGAGTTCCCCACCCCTCACACAACAGTTCAGATCAATAACAATATTAGGGTCTGGGGTCTTAGGGATTACATGGCCTGTTTTCAACAGCATGACCTAAAATGGGAATTTTAGCCAAGGGAACGCAAACCTGGAGGTTTCAGGCAACTGAATTCGGTATTAATCTGCCACACCTGCAAAATTTACAACAGAATGCAACATTAATTTTATATCTCTGTTCCTGACCACAGCACTACCTTTTTGCCTCCATCAGTAGGTAGGCCAGGAGTGTTACTGCAGACACTCTGTTGTTGTGTTGGATATTTTGGTGTCTTCAGGTTCCTGCAGGACTTGGAGGATAAAAAAACAAAAATAAGTTTGGTGCGGAAAAACTGATAAAGCTTCTCCAGACAGCAGGTTTCTGCCCCTGCCTGATAGAGCAGGGCATCTCAGCCCAGAGAAAGCCCTCTGCTGCCAGGATGCTGAGGACTTGCTGGTTGGAGATGGGTCGATGAAACAAATGCTTTGAGATCTTAATGAGCTTTTGCATTTAGTTCTAAGTGTTGTGGTTTCCCAGCCTCTCTCCACCGTGTGTGTGTGTGTGTGTGTGTGCAGTGGGCTGGAAGGAGGCACGGGCAATCAGGAGAATTTGCTCAACTTAAAAGCTGTGGCAAATGAAGCAAGGCACTACTTTGCATTCCTTGGCAGAATGCATCTTTGCATAAATAAACTCTGAAGGGCATAGAGCTCCCTGGGAAACCCTGGGGCTTCTGGCTGCCTGGGAGGAGACCGGAGCCTTCCTGGGTAGCAGTTTCAGCCAGCTCCTTTGGCATGGATGCTGGGATTTCCCATCTACTGGTGTCCCTTTTGTTTCACCCAGCTCCTCTGCAGGAGCAGGGTTTTCTAGTAAGACAAAAGGCAGGTGTCTTTATCAAGGCATAACACTGGTAAAGGTGAGCATAAGGAGATTGAAAGAGAAGACCAAGGAAATGAAATATAAAATGTGCTTCTACTCAGTAATTAGTGGCAGCCAGGTGTTTTAGCATATTTTACCAAAAATGCTGTTTGTGTGGAATTGCCAGGAGGTACAGAGACCAGAGGACAGTGCAGCTTTCACTGATAAGCCCACTGCACACTCTTCCTTGTTTCTGATTGCAGTTTCTTCATCCTTAACTAGATTTTAATGATATTAATGCACTTTGTCTGGATGTTCCTTTGAGATTGAGACACCCTCGTTGGTTTCTTCAGGCCTAGACACACCAGTGCATACAAACATTTTCCATATGTGTTTTTTGCCTCTGTTTTAATTTCCCCTCCTTGGTATTTTTTTTTTGTTGGTTGTTTTTTTGTTTTGTTTTGGGTTTTTTTGATATTGTGGCATTATTGAAAGCTACACAGGAGGTTTTCCTGCCTCCTGTGGAGTGTGCTGCAAGAGAGGCAGCTGCTGGGCATCTGCCTGGCCAGGCTGTAGCTAACAAATTGTCTCTCCGTTCTCCAGGGTGAACATGGGAACTCCTGCCATTCCTCACCAGCTTGTGCTGCCGGGGCCCCAGAGGAAGGTGGGGGCACTGGCCACAGTGGGACCAAGCTTGGCTACATTGTCACAGATGTGCCTCCCTCGTATCTGTGCATCCTGCTGGGCATTCAGGTGAGATGGGACGCAAGTGGAGGCTGGGAGTAGGTGAAATTTACATGGTTGTTCAGCAAGTTAATTGGGTTGAAACCTGAATTTGGGAGTGCTTTACTTTCACAGGGCTTGAATGGATCTCTGAGGCTGGATCTTAGTGAGCTCAAGTCCTTTGGTCCACATCCTGAGCACTATTATCATCATGCCCACAGCTACACTGCACCCTTTGAAGTGCCAATGGTCAGGCAGAGTCCTGGGGCTGGGGTCAAATAGTTAATAAGAACATGTTGGGTACCTTGGCTGAAGGTAGACAAACATGTAAGGGCTTCTGAACTCCTGCTTTCCCATGGCAACAAAAACTCACCAGCAGGGCACACACTGGGCTGGTGTCTGTGCCCAGGTGCGTTAAATGACCCAGTGCCACCAATGCCATGCAGGGTGCCAGGACAGGGAGCCTGTGGGAAAAGAGACCTCACCGTCGTTAAGAAATGACCGACTGTGCTTGGAGGTTGGTGGAGTTTTGTGCTTTATTTCCTTAAATGGAAATTTAGAGTGTTTCAACCCAACACATCTGTATCATAATTTTAATAGAATACCCCTATAACAAATGAAGTGTGTTTCTGAGTGCCACTAGTTCCACCACGGCAGTCCTGTGCTCCAAAGTGAGAGTGAACAACAAAGGTTAACAATTAAAACAAAAGGAAGTTTTAAAAGTCATTTTCAGATTTAGTCATTAACTACAGGTAATTGTAGAAATATGTATGTGACTCTTCTGACAAATACACTGCCCAATTCTTCCATTCTTTGGCACTCACTTTTTATGGTTATCCATAATTGCAGTGTGTGAGAAAAGCTACTCATGTCAAAAAACATGTAGCTCCAGTGTGCCACAACTTTGTGGTGCAAATAAGATGGACTGAAATATTTGCATTCACTTTGCCTGATTTTGCAAATCCTGTACCTCCCTGTACCTTGGGAGGTCCCCAGCTTCCTGGAAAAGTATGTCCAACAACTTTGTCTGGAGGTGCTGAGGATAAATTGGTTGTGTCTGACAGTGGCCTGGGAAGTCCAGAGCACTACAAAAGGTCTTTGGACATGTAAAGGAGGAGACATTTCAGTGGGTGCATTGCAATTCTTGTAGGTGCTTTGGAACAGCCCCTAACAGAGCATTAAAGCTGCCAAAAAAAAAAAAAAAAAAAAAAGGAGAGAGAGAATGGGTAATGCTAGTATCACCCAAGCACAAATCTGTGCGCTCTCAACAACATGGTAATAACATAGAGCCAGTTGTGTGTCCTTCTTCACCCAGTCTTTCTCTGTGGCTCCTAGCACTTCTTGACAGCCATAGGAGGTCTTGTAGCTGTCCCGCTGATCCTCTCCGAAGCGCTTTGCCTCCAGCATGACCTACTGACCCAGAGCTACCTGATCAGCACCATATTCTTTGTCTCAGGAATTTGCACCCTGCTGCAAGTCCTCTTTGGAGTCAGGTAGGCCAAATGCAAGAACTGGGGATGTGAGCAATTACTGTGTGCTAGGCCACCACCCTGTTGTAGAGTTTATCAGTGAGAGTCATTTGTTACCCGTGGGCAATCGGGGTCCATGCCAAAGTACCCTGAAACTGCTGAGAGCTTTGCAGGGCTATCTCGCTGTTCTGAATTTTGCATCTCCTGATACTTCATATATCTTTTGTTTGGCTTATAATGAATCTGTCCTCAAAATAATAGAGCATTGCAACACGCAGTAAAAAGTACCTGCTTGCTCCTTACTCCAGGGATCCTCCAGCTGAGCAGGAGCCTTTTGATTTGGACCCAGGGTCAAGAGAGCACAGATTCTACAGGAAACTCTAGGGGAGAGGATTATTTGGAGAAATTGAAATCCATCTGCCGCCATTTAGAGACTCAGGGAAGAGTTCAGCAGCACATCCTATTATGTGATGCCATTTCCCATGCTCAGGGATTTGTGGCATAAAAGATAAATCCTTTGCTGATGAGCAACCAGCAGTGAGATAAGCATAGAGTTGCCATTCAGTACCCAGAAAAAGAAGTATTTAATGAGAGAGATGAGTGCAAGTACTCTCCCTTTCCAGAAAGACCCTGTATCTTTGCTGACCTTGAAAAATTTCTTCTATTCCCCTTGTCATGACTCTGGGCTGTCTCTCTCTTTCCACAGGCTGTTTTTTCCTCCAGAATGGTGGGAACCCATGTTTCTTGCTTCAAAGACAAAAGTTTCACATTCTTTGGCTTCTGAATCTGAGGGACTCTGTTTAAAATTTCTGCCATCAAATCACTGGTCGACTGCCAGCTCCACGAAATGTTTTTCCTCCTCCTGCTTCATTCACTACTGAAACTTTTCTATCTCAGTCTTAAGAAGTGTCTGCAGACAAACTTCCTGAAGGGTGCTACCCTTCTCCTACATTGTTATAGGATTAGTGGAGGAAGGACGAGCACCTTGACCACAAAAATCAGAGAAACTGGTTCTTCAGCTAAATTCAGGCTGGAGTGCATGACCATCACTGCTGGTACAATTCAGGCATTCTGAGTTCTTCCAGGCACCCTCCAAATGCCTCAGTGAATTCCCGAGAGCTGTAATATCCGCTTGCTCTCTGTTAGCTGGGGATGAAAGAGTAGCAGAGAGCCTCTCTCTCCCATGGCTGAATAGCTAATTGAGGTACAACAGATCAAATTAAGTGGTAAGGAGTTCTTCCCATGGGATAAACTTGAATGGCTTTTGCCATGCTGAGGGTGCAATTGCCTTGTTGCTGACCCCAACTATAAGGCATGAGGACATTCATGAAGCAATAGCCAAGGGAAGAGCTGACCCACTGCAACCTGCAGCTCAGTCATGTTACACAGCATGAAAAAGCAGCAGTAGGTCCCAGACAGTCATTGGAGACACTATCAGAGGCTTCTGAGAGGAGACACAGGTCATCTGCCATTATGGTGAGCCCTGCTTAGTAAATGCTTGGACGTCATATACTGATTATCAAAACATAATATTGCCTTCCCTATTTCTGCAACTTTTCCTCTTGCAAACCCCATAGGAAAGAGTTCAGTGTGCCCATAAGCATCACCTTGGCACTCCATTTTCCTCTGAGCCTACCCATGCCAACACGGCCTGTGACATATCATAACGACCAGCACAGCAGGAACTATAAATCTACTGTCAGATTCTAAGTCATGGCCCTGGGCCTTCTCTGTCTCTTTTTGTTTGTTTTTTGTGCCTTGCCCAGGAAAACTATTTCAAAGCTTTGACAGTGCTTCAGTTGTGCATGACTAGTACAAATATTTGGTTTAGGTGACAGAGATATGGTCTGTTACAGCTGTGCCATCTCTTACTTCAAGAACAGTAGAAATGCCTCTGTTCCAGGGAAGGCTGTGCCCTGCAAAAGCAGTCACCTGAATTACTGTCCCATGGCTTTTCTGAACAGGTGCCATGAGAGCTCCTGGCACAAGGGGAGGTTGCTTTGGGAGTTCCTCCTAGGGGTGCTTTCTAAAGGGAGGAAACAAGAGCCACCTTGGAGGTTTCCTTTGGCTGTTTCAGGGATGCTGTGCACACCTTCAGGCAGCTTAGGATTTTTCAAGCACACTAGAGGAATGGTTAAAAAAACTTGCACTGCAATGGGGGCTTATGTGGGGCTTTGAGGAGCCAGTCAGGCCTTTTAGGTCTCTGTCTTGGAAAAAGGCTGGTGTAGCTCAAAGGAGCATTGCTCTACTGTATAAATCTCTGCATGAAGCCAGTGCTGAACTCCTCTGGAGATGCAAGCTCCTTGCTAGCCTAAGGGATTCCCAGAGGGAGAGATACTCCAAGCCAGGAGACATGTGGTGTGGGGGGAGAGCCAAGGTCTCACCCAGTCAGTGCCCACAGATCCCTCCATGCAGGCTTCCTTTCTAGTTTCAGTGGAAATGCAGAAGAGGAATTGGCATTAAAACCCAGTGTACTAAAAGACAAGTCACATTTTCTATCACGCTCAGACTGAGGATTGCTGTGACATGGAGAGTAGTTAGTGCTTGTCCTTGTGTGCATGAGCACATTGTGAAGAAAACCAAAGCAGCCAAAGGGGACAGAGGACAAAAAACTGGATATTGGCAAGATTGACGCTGAGCTTTTCTTCAGCATCTCACCTTGTTTCTTCCTTGGTCTTCCTCCCTCCACCAGATTTTTCCTACTCTGCGCAGGTCTGTGGTCTCATTAGCCATTAGAAGCACTACTTTTCCTGAATGTGGGGTGGCAGGGTTGGACTGTAGCACCAGTGTGCCCCTCCATTGCTGGTATTTGAACCTCAGCTCTTACCCCACATCATTGCTCTTCCATGCAATGGGCAGCAATTCCTACCCATGGTCAGTGATGGTGACCTGCCACAACAATCCAAAAGATACTATCAGAGGCCATGGGAAGATGGATTTTTAAATCTATTTTGCTTTCCTTTCTCTCACCCTTATGGAGCAGAGTTTCTAGCATTCTCACTTGTCTTTTTTTCCCTCTGCTTTCCTTCCAGGCTGCCTATTATCCAAGGAGGGACTGTCACATTCCTGACCCCCACCTTGGCAATGCTGTCTCTCCCCAGTTGGAAGTGCCCTGCCTGGACACAGAATGCCACCCTGGTGAATGCCTCTTCACCAGAATTCATCCAAGTCTGGCAGACACGGATGCGAGAGGTATATTACATTTTCAGTGGCACCTGCTCTGTATCAGGGCCCTTTGCTTTCAGTAAAGTGCCTGACCATGTCATGGCCACCACAGCTGGAGAAACTTCTATTCCCAATGAATCCTGGCCCTCATGCTGTTGCAGCTTCCTAAGCATCTATTCTCTATCAAAAAAACAGGTGCTTCACTGCTGCTGAGCAGGGGACGAGCAGACCTCCTCATGAGATTTATGGTCCCTGCAAAACCTCTCAGGTCCAGTCAGATTCCTTCTCCTTAAAGCATGGTTAGCCTAGAAGAAAAAAGGAAGGGAAAATATTGTCAAGGAAAGAACCCTGTCCAAGCACAGTAACCCTAGTAAAAAAATGCAAGGCAAAACCTACTGTAAATATTAAGGAAAAGGGCATTCTTAGGTAATCAGAAGGGAGGAAGAAAGGTCAGGGATCTCACTGCCTTATTCTACATTGAATACCTTTATCAGAGCAGGTGACTAAATTTGCCTCTGTTGATCCATTTGTTGGTGTGCTTTCCAAACCACTTGGGAAGTGTTGAGAGCTCACCAGGGATTTGCTGTGCAGCACAGGCTGCTCTCTGCTGATACACATAAATCTACCACAAGGGCACTGCTGCATCTTCTTTCAGCCTGGGTCATTCACCCAGCCCCTGTGTTTCTCTTCCCTTTGGAGCTGGGAGAAGGAAGGTGCTCAGCACCACAGAGGTCCCAGCCTGGGCTTGTCACCAAATCTGAGAAGGCAGAGAGCAGCCTCACCCCTGCTTGAAGCTGACACTGAGGTGAGCAGCATTTCAGAATGTAATTGCTGGCTCCTTGGCAATGACTGTCAAACACAGGGAAGTTCAGGGTGATAAATGTGTTCCCAGAGTGAAACTGATAGGAAAAAAAAGAGGCTTTGGTGAGTCACTTGCCCTATAAATGTGCTGAAGAGAGCCAAGCCCTTTCCAAAAGGGAGATCAGTAGAGACCATGGCCCCGCTCCTGTTTTGGGGGCAAGAGCTTTTCCCCTGTCTTGGGGGAGCAGGCAGGAGAGTGCAGGGCAGGTGATGCATGCTTGGGTGGCCCAAGAGGACAGGGAGGAGGTGGTCTCTGGAACAAAATTAGCCCTGGTGAGGTCTAAATCCATCAGCCAAAGGGGGAGTTGCTGTGCTGCTGCTGCTTTGGTGGTCCTTTCCACAGGTAATTCTCAGCCAGGTTTTACTGCTGTCAGCAGGAGGCCTCTATGCCAGTCTGTCACTGGAGACTGAGCCTGGCTCTCACATTGCATTTGCACTGACATGAAGAAAAGGCTCAACAGCTGGAGCTCCTTCCAACCTCTGTTTTCATTCTCCACTTTTCCAGGTGCAAGGAACTATCATTGTAGCCTCTTGCTTTCAAATCTTCGTTGGATTTTCGGGCCTGATTGGATTTCTGATGAGGTTCATCGGCCCCCTGACAATTGCCCCCACCATCACCTTGGTTGCACTACCTCTGTTTGAGTCGGCTGGGGATATGGCTGGGGAGCACTGGGGCATAGCATTCATGTAAGTCTCACATCTCTATGGGAAAGCCGAGAGTACACAAATCACCTGCCTCTAATATGAAACCAATCATCACAGTCTGTAGCAGAGTTCCCCTGGGTTCAAGGTTTATTTGTTGAGCACCAACATGTGACAGGCTTATGCAAGGCAGCCATGTGACAGTCATTCTCCGCCAACTCCCAGGAAGCTAAAGCCCTCAGCAATAAAGCAAAACCCGAAAATGAGTTTAAAAAACCTGATTTTTTGTAAAAATCTGAAGTTCACAGGTCAGTAGAGATACAAGCCTTTCCCGTGTGTGTGCAGTCTCTGTCACAGCTGTCTACACACACTGTCTTACACACCCATTACTTAAGTTTAAAAGACATTCCTAAAATGACAAAGTTGAGCACTCAGAGTCAGGTATTCTGTGTTGAAATAGCTGGTGCTTTATGTATTGTCTTCACATGAGTAGGAGGAATTATTCTCTGCAGAGAGGGCCTAAGGGGGTCTGGAAAGGCCTATTTACACATGTAGCTTTGCAGCAGTGAGTGTTCTTTCAGGGATGTTTGTGTGCCTGCCCTTGTGCATGAGTGTAGACTGCAGCAAAATTTCTTTGGTATTTCAGAAATGAACTGAAAAAGGAGAAATGACACTGCATGGTTGCCTTGCAGACTTGGCACCTTCATCTCCCTAATGTAGACTTCAGCATGGGATAGCATGCAACAGAACTAGGTTGTAAATCTCTCTATGGGCTCCCATTATTTGCTGGTGCTTTCAGAGCTGATTTTGGAGACTTTGGACACAGGCTTGACTGTAGCCCTTGGAAGACAGCATGCTGTTGTGAGGACATGCTCCAGTACACTTCTCTCCTGGTCTCTTCACCACTGTTTCTCCCATCATATTCCTAGCTTCTTGTCCTGTTCTCCAGCTCTGGTGATTTGTCCTAACCCCTTAGCTTAGCAAATGTGAATTTTCCTCTTTAAACTGTATGTCCTTGCCTGGACTCTCTCCTTTCTCTGCTGCTCTTCTCCAGCCACTAGCTCCTAACCTCAGACTCATGCTTGATCTCTTTGCCCAACTGTGCCACTCCATTTATGGGGTCCCAGCCCTCCAGCCTATGTCCCTGCTCTCAGCCCAAATCACCTTTCTGTCCTGTTCATTTCTATCCCATCTTCTACCCATGATAATCCAAATCCTTTCTTTCCTGACTCAGATACCTTAGCCCCAGCCTGATCCTTGTGCTCTGAGCCATCCCAGATGTGTCCTCTTTTGCTGCCTTCTCCATACTCCACGGGTGTTGTTAGTGAAAGAGGGAAAGCAGGGATGGAGAAAGAGGAAGACATGAGCCATGTGGTCTCAGGCCTGCTGTCCAGCCCCACCACATCCCAGAGCTCTTGTGATGGAAGATCCCACTGTGGCCTCAAGAAACTTCTCTAGTGTGTGGTGACTTACTCTCTGGTGATGATGCACATACAGTTAATCACTGGGCAAGACCTGGACATACTCAAGAGGCTCAAAATCTTTATGGTCTGCAAATGCAAAAGTCTGAGATGTTTCTGCTGACCTGGAACCTGGAGTCGTTGTTGCAGACTGAGCATACCTGAGCAGATTTTGGTGAGAAACAACAACATCCTTTGCTCCAAAGAACAAGTTCTACTCAATCTCAAATTTCTGCTTCAGGTCATATGGAGATCTTGCTACTGCTTAAGGCAAAATGACCTTTTCAATGCAGGTTATATGCTATGTCTATTTCCTGAACATCATTCTTTGAAATAGGTTTGATATATATTTTTCAAAAAATATTTGCCCTGAGGCAGACTTTTTCCATGGAAATTTTAATTGTGAATGGGTAAAGTTAAAGTAGAACTATAAGCAACTGAAAATAGAGTTTGTTAATAGAATGTGTCAAGCAACCTGAATAATAAGCAGTGACACTTCCCTGAGACAGATGAAGGTTCTGTGATGAGTCATAAGGCTGCTGAGCACCTTTGTTCATGCAAATGCACAAAATGTGCACTCAAACAGTCTGTCTGGACTCTGTAGCATTAGAAATCACGAAAGGAAACCAGTTCCTCCTCAGACTTTCTCCCTCCAGTCATCCAGTGCTTTGAATTGTGTATGTTGTGGAATGTCTTTGCAGAGAAGTGAGGATAAAGTTTTCTTTGCACTGTTGGAATTCCACCTGTCCCTGACTATTGCACCTACAGTTGGTCACTTTTTCACATGGGGAAAACTACTAGTTTTCCAGTGAAGTCAGTGCACTTCAGCTGGTGCAACTGATTTCTCACCAAATCCTATCCAGATTAATTCACTCAATGTATAAAATTTAGATTTGTTATAAAATAATGAGGAGCCTGTCAGAGGCCTGGCTAACACAGGAAATGTCCGTGGTCTTCTACCAGCTCAGCAATTGAAGTGGGATGCCCAGTCCCTGCCCTCTCTCCAGATGTGGTAGCCTCCAGCTTCATCTGGTTGGCATCTCTGGGCAAAAGGTACATGGGGGGCAGGCTGTGAGTGCACTCAGATGTGCTGCTGTTCACAGATGTGTCCTACACAAGGGATGGGAGAGGAGCTGAACCTGCAGTCACTTCCACCCTCACAAGCCCCGGGTGCTGCCAGGGACACACGGGAACACCCCTGCACCCCTCCATCCTGCAGCCCTCACAGACAGAGAGAGCCATGCTCTCCCCTTCTTGGCTGGCTGGGAGGGCTCTGTGGGCACCATGTGCAGCCCCACAGTCACACCATGTTTTTTTCTTTCAGAACAGGGATGTGCACAGCCAAACCAAATCCTCTTCTTTTACTCTGTGTTACAGGAGCGTTTTGCCCCTCGAAGAGCAGCATAGGTAAACCTGAAATCAGGAAACAATAAATCCTGTATTTTCAGTATATCTGAGTTACACAGGCAGAACCTGAACCTTGCATGTCTGTCACGTCTTACTTAGGAGGCATTTTTAACCTTTCTGCAACCGTGTCATACTTACAGATGCACTGTCTGTGGTGTCAGTCTTGAAACAATAAGGATAAAAGAGTTATTTGCAAATACGCAGAGCTATCAGTAGATTATGATGGAAGGCTTGTTCCACCTCTGGTTTGGTGGAGTGGGCAGCCACCCTCTGCTGCTGAGAGCCTGTTATGATGGGTCCTCTGGAGTCCTGGGTTCTTGGGTAGCAAGTCTTCACTTAATGTGGGGCCAGGTGGGCAGCTGGGCACCCACTTTGTTTATGGTCTCATTTTCCCTCCTTCTAGGACTATTTTTTTCATAGTTCTGTTCTCTCAGTACTTGAAAGATGTTGCTGTGCCGCTGCCATCTTACCAGAGAGACAAGAAGTGCCACTTCTCTCCAATCTACCTCTTCCAGATCTTCCCGGTACGTTGGGGTTCCTGCATACCAGGGAATTGTGACAGGGACTGGCCTCACTCGCCCCGGGCTCTTTCCACTCGTGTCGAGATGAGTTAGTGCTTCCCAGCTGAGCCTGTGTGGTAAGGAGCAGAGGATGAAAAGCTCCCCATGGCCCTGATCATTGGGAGGGAGGGAGAGAGAGAAGGAGGGAGGGCCACCAGGAGCTCCTGCTGCCTCTTTGGCTCCATTCCGTGCGCAAGGAAAAGGGTCGGGCGGGGACTCTGTGTCCTCCCCAGCCGTGCAGAAGACACAGCCATACCCTAAGCAGCCCCACTGCTGGTTGTGCCGGGCAGGTGCTGCTGGGGCTGTGCCTGAGCTGGCTGCTGTGCTACGTGCTGACAGTGAGCAGCGTCCTCCCCGCGGCGCCCAGTGCCTACGGACACCTGGCCCGGACTGACACCCGCGGCGACGTTCTGTCACAGGCTCCCTGGTTCCGGCTGCCTTACCCAGGTACCACTGCCTCCCCTTCCCCATCCTGCCTGCTCCTGCTTGCACCTCCACTTACGACTGCCAGCAGGAGATGAAAAGTCAAAAACCAGGCGAACACCCACGGGCATTCCTGCTGCTCTTCCTCCCCCGGGGCAGTTTCAGGGCAAGCGTGCCCCACCCACATAAACCGAGCTCTTTACTTGCAGGCCAGTGGGGAACGCCGACGGTGAGCCTGGCTGGGATCTTTGGCATCCTGGCCGGGGTGATCTCGTCCATGCTGGAGTCCGTGGGAGATTACTACGCGTGTGCCCGGCTGTGCGGGGCCCCGCCGCCGCCGCAGCACGCCATCAACCGCGGCATCGGCGTGGAGGGCATCGGCTGCCTCCTGGCCGGGGCCTGGGGCACGGGCAGCGGCACCACATCCTACAGCGAGAATGTGGGGGCCCTGGGCATCACCAAGGTGAGCCTCGCTGGTGCCGCCCGGAGGGGTCTCCTGGGGGGCGTGTGCTGGAGAGTGGTGCACATGGCTGTGCGCTGGAGCTGGGGAGTGATCCAGCCCACCTCCCAAAGGCACGCTGCAAAACTGTGCCTTGGCACATCGGTGACCTGCTCAGAGGCTCTATAAATGACTTAACAGAAGAGGGCAGTGCTTCCCTTTCTCTGCTTCTGGCCTGGGAATTAGTGCACTCACTGACAGAGACACCTGGCATACGTAAGACTGAAGAGACAATGCTACATCTGAGCTGGAGAGGAGAGGAGAGGAGAGGAGAGGAGAGGAGGAATAATAGGGCTTCAAAGTCCACAACTTCTTTAACCCAAGGATGGCAATCATGTGAAAGGTAGACTATTTCTTCAGGGTTATAAAATGTGATAGCAAAGGTTTGTGTTTTTATGCCGCTATAAAGTTTTGTGAGTCCCTCGAGTATATTAATTGCACTCATCAGGGAAAGAAATTTCCAGAGATAAGCTTGACAATCAGATCATAGATTTTTCACTAAGCTTTGCAGGCAGAGGTTAGGCTGACAGATATCTAGCTGCTAACTGGACAGCATTTTCAAATCATTGCCAAATAAACAATATCATGCCAGAAGAGCTGTGAGTCAGTAAATAAATGCAGTTTCCTTACAGCTTCCACTCTATAATATTGCTTATTTAATTGGATTTTATAAACCTCACTCACTCTAACCATTTTTCACACATTGCAGTGTTAGTGTTTGACTGAGGTGGCTGCCTCGAGCACCAAGGGCTGTCTGGATGTCTGCATGTCTGCATGGAGTCCAGTTTAGCCTATCACCACCACGTGTGCACTGTCACAAGGAAGTCTGTGCATACTAACAATCAATTCTTTCCTGATGTGCAGTTTGCTACATACATTGTATGTATGGGATGCTGCCCAAATTTATAATTACCAGATTATAAAACACATATTCTCATAATGTATTCTAAGTCCTCCAGGAGGACATGCCATCCTTGCTGATTCAGGAGAGATATTTCCCTTGGATCCCACCTCTGCTCACTCTGTCCACACTTGAAAGAGCTGAAAACCTAGAGTGCCATCTCAGTCAATTTAAAGCAGTGTAAACACTCTGGCTGGGACAGACGGGGATGCTGAGAGCACAAGGCAGATTTAATTTCTTTTTTTACGTGGGAAACACGTTTTTCCATAACAAATGGAAACACAAGGGACTTGTTTCCTCTACTTAAACGAAGATGTCTAGCACCACCTGAGAAGTCTTTGGAGATCTCAGATACATACAGGGGCTGATGGACAAGGCAAGGAGAAGCTGCTAGAAGCTGCCAAGATGCAAGATCTTACATGGCACCAGGCACCAATATTTAAACTGCTTGATCAGGCCCAGTATGCCACTACTGAGAACTCAGTACGTTTTAAAGAGAGATAAAGGCCCCAGTCACCACATATTGTGGGGAACACTGCAGTTTCTTCAGCCTTAAGAAAGAGAACTGATTTTATTGTTTTCCTGACATAACTGAAATAAACTCTAAACTAGTGGCTTTAGCAGAATATGATCACAGTGCTATCAGTGGATTAGGTCTTTTGCCTTTAAGGCCAACTTCATATACATGGTAATTCAACATTTTAGCAAACTGAGACTCTGAATCTTTGTTCTAATCCGGGAACAAATAGATCTGTTAGCTTTTATTAATTAACATTTAGATGGTAATAGTGTCCCAAAGTTTTAAGCCAAAGAGTATAAAAAGCAATGAAGCACCTGAAGGCAATGCATGATTTTGAAACTCCACACCAAATATTTTTAATTTATCTTTCACAATCAAGAAAGACTTAAAATATTTTAAAGGAACATGTTTAAGAAATACTTAAAAAGAGGCAATGTTAGTTACTGTGAATGTTTTTGTTGAAAGCATTCACAAAAAGCCTGTCCTGTAAGTAGACATTCTTCAGATATTTAAAGGGAGGGATTAAAATATTTAATTGAATTATAAAATGTTTGCAGAGGATTACAGAGTTTCCCTGACACAATTATTGTAAGTTTAGCATGATTCTTTAGGCAGTCCAAGTTTTGGTGTGGGTAAGGCATATCTTGACTTGGAAGTTTAACAAATATTGCTGCTTTCCTTTACACTTTCCATATAAATGTCTCTTTCAGCCCTTTGTTTGGCAGATACTCTTTTTCTTTCCTATTTATATGCTCTAGCAGACTTGAATGAAGGGCATGAATTGGTGTTTCATCCCATGTTTGTTGTAGTGCTCAACCAAGAAAAGGCCACCCTGACTCTTTCTAGGGGAGAAAATGAGAAAAAAATGGTTTTACTGAAGATAGATTGTTGCTGCGAGATAGAGACAGACCAAGAGACTTCCTCATTTCTTATTTCTTGACCATAGAAAAGATATATCAGATCCCAGAGTTCAGGATGGAGCAGCCAACCAGCTCTGGTCTCTGACATTTTGGTCTCCAGGGAATGGAGGGATCATTGGGGGACACCTCATTGAAAGCCACTTCTGGATGACAATCCAAACCCCGGTGGAAGGATTGTCCGGTGAATTGACTGGGGGGTTGCAATGCCAGGCTTGTATTTATGCCAAGATATTTCTAGGCTAAAGAAAGAACAAGCAAGAACAAGAGAGGATTGCTGTGCTCTTAATTTAATTTTTTAATTTCAGTTTAATAGCAAACTGTTGAAGTTCTGTCAATAGTAGGAGAGAGGATAATACTGAGTAAATAGGTATGGTGCTCTCAGAGTGCCTTGCATGATAAATATTTATGGTGCAAATACTGATGCTTCCCATTCAGTGGCAGCATCCCAGCTCTGTACCAGTGTCAGTTACCAGCAGCTGTATCCAAAGCTGTTCCTGAACATGCCATGGAATGCTAGGGCCAGAGCTGCAACACCTACCTGGCAGGCTGGCACTGGAGCCTGCCACCCCTCGCCTTTCTTTGCTGGTCAGTGCATGACTGCCTCCTCTTCCTCTTGCCCCAGGTAGGGAGTCGAATGGTGATCATTGCTGGTGCCTGTGCCATGCTCCTGAGTGGCATCTTTGGGAAGGTTGGGGCAATGCTTGCCAGCATTCCCATCCCTGTGATTGGAGGCATGTTCCTTGTGATGTTCGGAGTTATCACAGCAGTGGGGATTTCCAATTTACAGGTAACAGCTGTGTGAGCACTGTGTCATCCCTGGTGAAAGGTACTTCATTTCATTGAAACAGAGAATCATAGAATAAGCTGAGTTGGAAGGGATCCACCAGGACCATCGAGTCCAACTGCTGGCCCTGAGCAGGACACCCCAAGAGTCACCCCATGTGCCTGAGAGCGTTGTTCAAATACTTCTTGAGCTCTGTCAGGTGTGGTGCTGTGACCACTTCCCTGGGGAACCTGTTCCAGAGCCCAGCCACCCTCTGGGTGAAAAGCTTTTTCCTGATATCCAACCTAAACCTCCCCTGACTCAGCTTCATGCCATTTGCTGCCATAGGTCATGAGAATTAAGAGATCAGTGCTTGGCCCTGCTCTTCCCCTCATGAGGAAGCTGCAGACTGCAGTGAGTTCTCCCCTTAGTCTCCTCTTCTCCAGGCCGAACAGACCAAGTGACCTCAGCTTTTCCTCATGTGGCTTCCCTTCCAGACCCTTCACCATCCTTGTGGCCCTCCTTTGGACACTCACTAATAGCTTTACATCTTATATTGTGGTGCCCAAAACTGCACACAGGATCCCCAGTTTCAAGTCAGATTCTTACCAGACTGTGTCAGCTATAACCACACTGCAGCAAATGTAAACATTTATGTTGGTTATTGCTCAGGTAAAGATAAGGGGCTGTACCCAGAGGGGCTAAATCACAGTGGGCTCCCTAGTAAGGGCAGGACTGGCTGGCACTGGGGACTGCAGGATCACAAATGCCCCAGCAGCACCAGGGCTGGGTCCATTCCTGATTCCAGTGTTTGCATCCTGCCATGTCTCATGAACACAAGAGTAATCCACAGTTTTATGCATTCATTGTATGAAATTTCTCTGTGCAGTACACAGATATGAACTCCTCAAGGAACATCTTTATCTTTGGATTTTCTCTACTTGCTGGCCTCACAATTCCCAACTGGGCAAGCAAAAATAGTACGCTGTTGGAAACAGGTAAGAAGTGACATCAGAAGCATTGTCTGCAGCATAAAACTGAAGGAAAGGCTGACCAGAGAAATCTTTTAAAATAGTTTTTCCTGATAAAATGCTGAAACCTGTGCTTTGACTGTTGCCTGTTTCCTTCTATGAGGGCTACTTTTGCCTTTTGCTGTGATGCACAGCTCTGATGCAGAAATCTCTGGGTTTGGTCAGTGACTGCACCTCAGCAAATTCTTCTTGGGCTAAGGGTTGCAGAGCACTTCCCTGGGACACATTCATGGGGCAGGGCAAGAGAATACTCCAGGGCTGAATCTTGGTCAAGGTTCTTAATGAATGAGGCTTTCTTATGTGCTCGTACACAATAAAATGCTGTGCTTTCAAAATGCAAGACCATCCTCCTCTACTAAATTCAATCGAGTTCACTTTATTGAAATGTCAGTTCTGCAACAGCTGGTCCTTTGCTGTGTCTTGTGTGACTGATGTCTTCATCACAAAGGCCAGAGTGTCTTCTCTTAAAGTGTATGTGGTGTGCTGGGTGGGCTGATTAAAGAGCTGGGCCCACAGACCACATGCTCTATAGATGGTCTGTCAGATGCTCAGTGTCACTGGGCTTTGCTCATGGCCATCAGCCCTCAAGGGGAAACATCACACCTGATGAACTTGTGGTGAAATCCCATGCAAAATATATTTCTTTGGGAACTGAAGCTTGTGCTCCTGTAGGGTACTGTTAGGTGTTATGTTGTGGACGTGCTGAATGTGTTTGGAGCAGGAGATGGCTTTTTCTCGCACAGTGCTGGGGTCTGCACTGTTAATAGGCTCTTAATGTATTTATGAGCCATCTCCTTCCCACCATGGGTCTGTGAATAATCATGTAGGATAAGACTGTAGGTCTGAAACTGGCTGTGAGATCATTCTCCCTTCCACTGCCAAACCTTACACTCTGCTTTGGATTTGTAAATCTTGTCCAAGCAAGCCTAGTCCTAGCAAACATGCAGCTTGCAGCCTCTTGGCACTAGAAATGTTGCTGGTAAAACAGGTAAAAAACATCTTTCTGCATCGTGATCTACAGCTTTATTTTTCTGCTAGGTATCATCCAGCTTGACCAAGTGATCCTGGTGCTTCTCACCACTGGCATGTTTGTGGGTGGACTTCTGGGCTTTATCCTGGATAACACCATTCCAGGTAGGATTTGCTGAAATGAGCTTCTAGTTTGTGCCTGTCCTAGGGTTTTTCCCTGATACTTTTTGTCTTCATGACTTCCTGTTCTATGGATAGGAGTTGTGCCAGCAACCATGAAACACTGTGAGACTGCACTCCTCCCAGAGAGGGGTGAGGAACAGGAGACATCACTGAAATTGTCTCTGGCTAAAAAACAGCAGTTTATCAAAAATTAAATAATTTGTTAGGAACAACCCAGGCTGAGGAAAAGGTTTATTTGGCATATATGTCTTTCAGGGAAAATGCCAGCCTAAAACCATGTTGCTAGTTAAAAGGAGAGAGGAAAGCAGCTACAAGAAGTGGAAGGAGCCAATGTGTGCCAATATGAGAGCTGCTAAAACTGAGGCTGAACTAAAGCCACAGCAGTGGAAAGCAGTAGGAAAGGCTGGTGACCAAAGACAGGCCACCTGCAGCTGGCCCTCACAGGCAGCAAAGAGCCTTGGATTTTCATCTAGCATGGGGAGGAAGGGCATAAGGAGAGGAAATCCTCTTTCCTGCTGCGGAAAAAGAGCAGGAAAAAAGGACACTATTAACCAGATCCTGTTACTGTCTGAGGCTTCTGGGAAAGCGAGTCTCCCTTTGGCTCATTAATTTTCTTGAAGCCTTCAATTGTCAGCTCCTCTGGGCAGAATTTACAGATGTGTTCACTCCCTTTCCCAAGAGGACTTTGCTCCCACAGCAGTTACAGGTACTTAGGAATTCATTTGGCTAGGGTAAATACCTGTTACTGACTAGTAACTGCTATCTAAATCTGCTCTGAAGTGGCTGGCTGTTAACATCCAGCCTTGCTTCTGTTCTTGGATCTCCTATGGCAGGTGAAAACTTCTTGGTATACATGATTCCCATGGAAAGCAGTGGAGAAGGCTGCTTATCTGGAAGCTGTTGCAGAAAAGGGGTGTTGTCTGGAAGCTCCTAAGTGAACATTTGTAGAGCTCTTTGGAGATGGAAGGGTTTAAGTAGAAGGGATTTGTATTTTGTGCTGGGTCTGCTGGGATTTGAGCAGTGCTGTGAGGCACACAAAGCAGCCCTATGCTTGAACACCTGCTGTTTTAAACACAACAATCTCACTTTGCTGTTGCAGGAACACAGGAGGAGCGGGGGCTCCTGGCATGGAAGCAAAGCCATGAGGGAGGGACAGAGAGCTCTCAGCTTGTTTCCAAGGTCTATGATCTTCCATTTGGCATAGGCACCAAATATTGCAATGTCTCTTGGTTTCAGTATCTCCCTGCTTGCCCCAAAAGACTGTCTTGTGACAACAGAATGGATGAACTGAAGGCTGCTGGGCAGAAAAACAGTGTTAAAGCAAGCTTAGAAAGAAACTTTGAGATTTGTGCTGATACAAGGATATAAGCACCTGGCCTGTAAGTGAACTCACCTCGGGTATGAAAGTGTGTCGTCAGTCCCCATCATCTAAGCATGAGCTGGCAGCTATTAGAGGGTGGACCAGGAGAAGAGTAATACCTTCCTCTTCCCATCTCTGCTGGCTGCACCACTGATGGCCTTGAGGAAGTAATTTTTTCCTTCCCTCTTCCTGCCTGCTCACTTCTAGGAAGAACCTAATCCCTCTTTGAGAACACCAAAACCCAAAAAATGCCTAGGAAAGACGTTCTGTCTCCTTCCTTGCACTGACCCTTGGGCACCCAAAGGGGCAGCTGTTCAGCTGAAGCAGAAGGGTTCCTGTCCCCTGATCTTGCAGCTGAAGGAGCCAATGGAGAAGGCAGCCCTGATGTGGGCTCTGTACCACTCTCAGGCATCCCTTGGGTTGAGGCTAATCCCCAGCACCTTAAAGCAACATTCACCTCTCACCTTGTGCTTTATACCTCATCCTGGCCAAGGGGAAGGAGCAGCTGCCTCTAGGTCATAATTAATCTCATTCCATATTCCCATAATTTAGCCAGCCAAATGAATGTTGCTGTTAGAGAGGCATCTAAAGTTAATGGGATGGATTATCTTCTGAACCTGTCTCTTCTGCCTCAGACCACAAAGGGACTCTAGAGACCTTAGTTAAATTCTTGACCTAACAGGAAAAGAACAGCTTCACTGAAATGTGTGCCACCTTTGGAGTGCTGGGAGGAGTCTCAGGCAAACCAGTTTCCTGTAGGGCGCCAAACCCTACGAAGATTAAGGAACCCTCGTCAAATATAATGGACAAAACACTTCTGTTCGCATTCTTATGCATCCCTATGCTACTGCTATGTCCTGTGTACCCTTGATGTACCTGTTTGGTTGGTGTGGTGATTGTGTGGTCACGAGTACTTCTCTGGAACACAGGTGTGCAGGTTATTGATCCTATTCCCTATTAGCTTCAACCTGTATGGCCACATGCAATGTGATCACATGTGGTCCTGGTTGCTGATGGTGTGTAATAACATTGTTGCTGTGGCATAAGTTTGTGTTTCTTTCACTGAGATAAATATTTGCTTTTTTGTAAGTATAATAATTAATAAATAATAAAATGTACACTTTAATGGTATTTCTCAGGGTGGTTGCTGTAGCAAGTGGCAGGTGGTATTCAAAGAATCACTTGCAGGCCTGCACTCCTGTGAACTATGATGATGCAAGAGGAGGGACCAAAGTAACGTGTTCTTCATCTTCTCCTTAACATCATTACAATGCTTCTAGCCTCAAAGCAATGCCAGCATGTATAAATGAAGCACACTGGAAAGGCCAGGGAATGGCAAGGCTGCACCCTGGAGAACTCTGAAGAGGTCTTAAACCCAAACAGGACCCCTGCACCCCCACTTTCAAACACAGCAGCGTGGCAAACATTCATTGGGGGTGCTACCACAGCCTCAGCTGCATGGACAGAAAGGGCTCTGTGGTGTTTATTCTTCCCTTGTACTTCAGTACTCAGCTCCATGTGTTTTTACCTGAATATATCATACCTTTATGCACCAAGGCAATGCTGGGCCACAGTCCAGGCCTCTTGGACTCTAAAAGCAGTCTAAAAGCTGGCTGCTGAAGATGGATAGCTAGGCATGCCAGCATTAGCATAGGTTTTAAAATAAAACTTCCATCCTTTCTGTTTGTGATGGCTGATAGCATGACCACAACAAAACCACTATCAGAACACAGTTTGTTCAAGTCTGCAGAGAGCCTTTAATGATAACTCAGAGATGTGAAGGACTTTATTCAATTTCACAGCACTTTTAATTCCAAGACACTATCTGAGCAGCGCTACTCATCCAAGAATTAGATGTGGAAGAAGAGCACAGGACTGATCACTTGGCTTTACACGCTTCACAAAAGTAAATAATCCAAAGTGTATTACTGTGCCTGCACTTTTCTGGGTGACTGGGGAGTGCTGCTGTCCTCAGAGATAGAAGAGCCTCATCCCATTCTCTGTGAGGAAATCCCTCTTTCTTTGTCAGCCCAAGATGAAAAATTGCACCAAAAAAGTAATCACTGCCAGGAGACTTTTGCAGGTTGCAGTTTGAGACCTGCATCTTGTGGGAGTGTGCAGACTGCCACTGATCTGGCCTCCCTGCTGCTCTTCCCACACCTTGTGCTAGGCAAGGTCACTTAACTGTGTATGCCTCAGTTTCTTTGAGAAGCAAGTCTAAACATTAAATAGCAATTGGTAAAAAACATTTGTTAATAAATAGCTAAGACCTTTAAAACCTTTAAAAAGTATAAATTACTCAACTGATATATCAAGAGGTACTAATGAGGGAAGGAGAAGCCAATGGTAACAAAACCACTTCAACACAGTGTCTCCACACTCTGCTTAGAGAGGTAGCTCACTGAAGGAGGTGAAGCCTCCTCACACACCCAGTGTGCCTGGCAGTGCTTGGCCAAGTAGAGATAGTGGAGATACTGTTTAGAAATCTTCATCATCGAAGGTCTCAGTGCACCGCAGCATCACGGTCTCATGATCATAGTGAAGATCTTCTTCCTGAAAGCCCCCCCAAAGTCAAGCAGGATTAAAAACCAGAGGAGTTCATTGAATTTCAAATATACAGTGAGTATATGGTCAAGAGCTGATGTACCAGCAAAGCAGCTCATGCAGCATGAGCCCTCCTTCCTCTCTAAATCAGTCAGCAGCACTTGATGAGTTCCTGAGATGCCTGATGAAGAATGGTTTAAATTTGTAGCCAATTTCCTTCTAAAATCACAGGGCTCCACCCTGTGTCCATTTACATCATCTAGACAGCTATTACTGACTGTGGTAGCAAGCATGTCACATAACAGGCTCTGAAGGTATGAGAGCTTCCTTGAGGCCTTAACTTCTACCAACTTCAGGCTTTCCTTCACTTTTAGCAACAGAAGGAAATAGTCTTCTCTTTCACCAGTATACAAAGAACAAGTAGTTCTTGAGAAATCAAAGTCTGGAAGATAAAAGTGTTCATGCCTGCAGTCCATCTAGTCCACCTTCTGCATTGATGCAAGACTCTTCAGTGAAATACTGCTTTTAAAAATAGGTGCTGTTTAAAAATGTATAGCTTAAAGAGCACTAAATACCACTTGCTTGTCAAGTGACTCATCTAAAATCCATAATTTTAAAAGAAAGTGTGCCTTTGAAGACACAAAGGTGCTCAGCACTATTTAGAAAAAAAACCCCACCGAGTTTCATTTAGGTGAAACCTTTGGATCTCAGTCTAAATTAACTCTTTACTGCCTTTGCTGTTAAGCTTCTCTTATGATGTGACCTTACGACAACAGCTCTCAAAAAATTTACAAGATAGCTTAACTAATCTCATGCTCAAAAATATTTCTCTATCATATACTGTAGAAGCATGCTCCTGTTCTCATTTTGGGATCCCTGCCCTTTTAAGAGCTCTTCCTTTCCTTGTCCAAATTATTTCCCCTCCTCCCCTTGTGTGAGTCTTTCTGAAACTTTTTATTCCAGAGGGGTGCATGCCCTTGGCAGCCTTGAGAGCCAGGGCAGCGGCTCAAGGGGAGCTGTGCTCAGTAGCTCTGTGACTGTGAAACAGTGACCATCCACAATCCAACAGCGGTACTTGTAGTTTGTGCCTGGACAGTTAACCAGAAAAGACAGAACATGGCAGTGGCATGAATGACCAGCAATAAAATCCATCACCTCATCAGCTCTGCAGATGAAATGCATGTAAGATGAAAGGCAGCATGGGCTGCCTTTTGTATTTCAGTGGGGTGCACATCATATGCCTTACCTTGGTACTTACTGTACTTGCTACCCACCTTTGTATCTTCTACAAGGTGTGTGCACAGTGTACTGGGACACTGCTTTATCCTTGAGATAATTTATGCCAGCACTGCCCAAACTCCTGTGCTAGCATAGCACCAGCACAGGTACCACATCAAGGGAAGGGGAATGGTCTGCAGGGGTTCAGTCATACCCATAAGGTAAGCAGGACGGTAAGCTTCCTTTCCCTGTCAAGTCCAGGAGTCTCTGATGCTCTGAGTAGCCCAATTTCTGGGGTAAGGTGAGTAGCCTATACTGATCTCTCTGCTGCTGCCTGAGGTGGTGTGTTTCAAGCTAGCTGGAACATCTTCTATCCCTGCTCTGCAACCACTTTCATAACTGTCTCAATCTGTTTGCTTTGAGATGGATCCGAATTTCTGCTCTCAAAACAAAAAATATCTTGTCAGTCATATTTTCTTTTTTCTACTTTTTTGCTTCTTGGCAGCACTGTCTAGATGTGCTGTTCTGCACTCTAAATCTAAACAGATTGTGACCTTCATATTATATAGCCTGGATGATTTCTGCTCAAATTCCCTTTTTATTGTCTTATCACAGATAACTAAAAGTTCCTGCGTAAAAGAAGCCTGTGCAGCTTTTTATTTCCTTTTGGATCCACCCAGTACAGTCAACTGCCAATTTGCAGTACTTTGGGCTCTTTTGCTTCTTGTCTTCCCATCACTCCCATTCTCCTAGTCTTATTTTAAATATGCCTCTTTAAACCTTGAAAGAGACACTACCTCTTCCCATACCACCTCATGTGGGAGCTGTGAGATGGACTTGGGCTCACACATAACAGCATGCAGCCCCAAGCAGAAGGACAAGATGAGACCACGCCAGGCATGACACCAACAAAAGAAATTTTAAACCAGAAAATGCCATATCTTGTGCTCAAAGGAGCACTGACTCAACCAAAACAAGCACGCTCTGCCTGAGGGGTATCTCCCTTTCCATTCCTCACCCACGTGCAAGCTCTGAGCCACCTCCATGGCAGGGAGACAAGAAGGGGTGGAAGAACAATGCAAGGACAAAGACTTCTGGCTCAGAAAACCTGCAACAGTAGGCTGAAGTTAACGGGAAGCTCAGGAACTTTTCATCAGCTCTTTCAAGACCACGAATATCCTTCTAGGGCCTGCCAATGGAGGGCTCAGGGCAGGGAACCTGGCACCCAGATGAGCAGAAGGTGGTTCTAATGAGCTCAGAATGAAGCAGCTGAGGGTTGGTGTAGAACTGGAAAGTGAGCTTTACTTGCTCAGAAGAGATCACTCAAGCTTTTCCACAAGGAACTTTCATGCAAACAATAATAAACAAAAATATTTTACAATTCCTCATGTCATTTGCCATTTTGAATAATATTCAAAGCAGTGTTCACTCACACTTAACCTCTTACAAAGGCAATCCTACTGGCCTTTTGGAATGACACATCTAAAATGATGAACACCAAGTTCTTATTTGTAATCATTCTGGATGATATGACCAGAAGCATTGAATACAAAAATCCCTTTCTGACACTGCTCCTGAAATATATTGCTCTGAAATACGTTGCTCCTTCTACAAGGAATCCTTTGGCAAGGCTTACCTGGCAAAACTGTGTATTAGTGAAGAAGAGGTGTTTCAGGAAGTCAGTGACCTGCAGATAGAGTCTCTGGTGATCCTCTGGATTTTCAGAAGTGCAGCTTGCAAATGCTGAACTGAAAATGGAATCAGATACTGTATTTCATTTTCTCTTCTGTTCTCTTTGTTTTCTCTCCTCCATATTTTACTTATAAATTAAAAAAAATAATTCAAATGGTTTTCAAGATGGTCCTGATGTTAAAGACAATAGCCAAGCAAGACAGGGAGGAGCTGTGATAGATGCATTGATGAGGTACTCTTTGCCAAGTGCAAGGCAGATATGTAGGAACAGAACAGAAATACAAGAAACTGGTGCCACAATAAGGAGATCTGCTGATATACTACAGCACAGTAACACTGTTTTGGGAAAAGTAAATATCCATTAAAACAGACAGCAACAATGGTTATTCGGGAGTGTATTTGGTAGGGTAGTTCAGAGGAATAGCTTTGACTTCTTTTGTAAAGTTTTTGAGTGAATGCAGTAACCTGTGGTCATGAAATGACATGTTAGCTATAACTGGCAGGTAACTGTGCACAAAGCTAAGCTTTTCATTCTGGACCTCACCTCTGTATTCTTCCTGGGATTTTACAAAGTTCTGCCATCACACCTCTGTCCAGAATTACAAGGGGCAGAAAAACAGGCAAGAAACAGAAAACAATAAATGTCGACTATTGAAATACCAAACTGATTTGAGGCTTAAAACAGACTTTAAAGATTATAGTAATACTTTGCAGTATTAAGGAATACTTAATCTTATTTTAAAAGCAAATGGAAATTGTGACCTAATAAATGTTATTTAATAAATAAATATTTGTTAAGCTTTTTCATCCATTCAAGTGTATCTGATCATCAGCCAAAACAACCGTATTTTAATTTATTGTCTTTGGGAACTACAACCTGGAATGGTGGTGAAAGGAAGAGATTTACATTAAAAATCACTCTAAATGTTGAAAAATAAATAGAAAATGGGATTAAAACCCCACAGATTAAAAACACTGTTTGCAAAGAGAAACAATCCTAACAAAGACTAAGTAGAAAGAATACATAAAAGATGAATCATAATGTGATTTTCCTCTTGAGGAAAACAACGCTTTTCTTTCTTTGGTCTACTGGGAAAAATCAAAGGTAGTGCCAGCTTTGTATCTGACATGTTCTCTTCTAGGTAACTCATCTGAACTGAAGAGAAAAGAGGTGTCATTATTTAAAAGGTCCTGTGTTTCTTTGGTGTTACTGCTCAGGTCAACCACACTTTAACCTGGTCACCTCTGTGTGACTGAATTAGGTAAGACAAGGGAGAAAATGTTGAAAAATTATAATTGTTGTCTCATTAAATGAGAGTACAATTTATGATTAGCTGATTTATCAGGGAATGCCTCTTGGTCCTCACAGGCCTGGTAAGTGACAGAGAGAAAAAGAAAACACTATGAATATTGTAAATTGAAAAGACAGAAAGCTGTGTAGAGTGGCAAAAAAAATTAGAAGGACCCCAGTTATCCTGAAGTAATGGGCTGCTCTTAACAAGTGATTCTACTGATTCTGCTGTAAATGACCATTAGTCATTTCACTTTTTCCCCTTCAAAGGAAGTATTATTGTGAGCACAGTTGCTGGAAGCTGCTATTCTAACCATTTATTAAAAAAGAGAGCCGTTGTCTTACTCCACGGAGCACTTGCTGTGGAGCACTGACAGTGGGCTATTAATGTACTGTGTTACCAAAAAGGGGGAGTTTGTAATTTACCTCTGGCTGGACATTCTCTGAGCCTTGCTTCTGTCAAGGAAACCAGTAGCAACATCAAATGCATCTTCAAACATCACCTGGCAGAGAAATCACTTCAGATGTCAGCATACCCACCCACCTAAAACCTTTACTTAGGGCATAATTTTTAATAATGAAGTCTTTAAAAACATGACATTCTTTCTTTACATTTAACAGGTATGGTTACAGCTAGAGTAAACCAAGAGTTTTTGTGGAGACAGGAATAATGTGGAATAACTGCATTTCATGGCTAGGAACACAAGGTCAGTCCACTCCCTTAAGCCTGTGCTTCAGCCTCTAGAAATTAGACTTCACATTACATCTCCCAAAAAATCAGTAAAAACCATGAATTGTATCAGTGCTTTAGAGACTTGACTGTGGACTGCTGCTTATGGCTGGAGATCTCAGCTGTACCAGCCAGTCTCTCCAAAACTGACTCCAGTTTACAAAGGAGTTTGGATGCTCCTTGTGCCAAACCAGTAAACTCATTAGTTCACTGCCATAATGCAGTTCACACACTTTCTGTGCCAGAAATACCGTACAGGGAACATTCCCACGACATTTTCTAAGGCAACAAGCAGTATCAATTGTGTCTTGTGACTCAAAAAGCACTTGCCAATGCAATTTACTTATATGCTAAAGGTAAACATCTGTCCCTTCCTTGCAGCTAATGAAATTACACATACCTCTTTGAGCAACTAGTTACTTCAGCAATCAGTGCTCCAGGAACCATTTATAGAACTGGCTGTTATTTAATCAATCTTTTATTAATAAATGCTCTGGTCTACTCAGTCACTGACTTGGCTCTGCAGAGGTGCATAGTACAGGCAGTCATTGGCCCTGTACCACTGGGACTGGTCTAAAATTACATTGTCTTCACTACCAAGTGCTTTCATGAAAAAAAAACAACCCAACCCAAAACACAGCAGGCTTTGAAAGGCAAACTAAGTATCCCTTCTGGATTTAGATCATCTGTGCTCTTTGGAGGGTGTGCAGAGCACAGTAACTGAATAATTCTTGTCCTTGCTCCGTGTCTCTGGAGCAAGGTAGGAGTAAATTTAACTGTTACTTAGCACAGAAACTCCACAAGTCAATGGAGACTAGCAGGATTACTACCACTGCACTACTGTAGCTCACTAGGTGTCTTACCAAGAGAAAATTTGGTGCAGACATTTACTCAAAGATTGTTTATTGTCTCCACTTATGCATTCAAGTGATCTTGAGAAATCTTAGTTACAACTACTGTATGTCTGCAATTAAAAGCTGCAAAGCCAATTAGCATCTGAAGGCTTGGAGTTTCAGAGGCAGACTATGAATGTTGCTGAGCACTTACTTCCTCTGGTGTGGAGATTGAGGAACCACTGGCTTCCTCACTGTTACCTCCGCTGTCCCTCACACTACCTTCAGTGCAAGCAGGCTCTGGGCAAGCAGCCTTGGGATCCATGAGGAAATCTCTCTGGCTACAGTACTGCAAGATGCTGTCCCTGCTCTCTTCAGAAAGCTCTTGCCAGAGATGGGAAATAGCTGTGGAGACCTCAGGAAGAGGCACCTCTCCAGTGCAAACAATCCCATGCTCTATCAGCAGGTCCACTGTGTGCTTATAAAAATACAGGTATCTGGAAGGAAAGGAAAGGGAGTATCTCTTAAGAGCAGGCTATAAGGCAGCCATCTACTGAAAATCAGCAGGATGCTAGGGAGTAGCTCTGATCCATAACTCCTTCACTGACTCTGCCTCCAAGATTTCACACAATTACTGCATGATGCCCAACACTGATGATTTCCCCTGCAAAAAGCAGGCATCAGCCTCAGCAGGACTGCCTCACAACAGAAACTCCAGGCACTGCAGGTTGTATGGGTTGCACAGGCAAACCTCGTTCTGGAATTTAATAAATTTTCAGTTACTTGCCTTTGTATCCTGAACCTTTTTCACTGCAGGTCACTTTTTATACATTTACTGGCATCACATTACACTTTAAAGCACTGGCTGAGGTCATATCCTGATGCATTAGGTACTGTACCTGCAGACAGAAAGACTACCCCAGGTCTGGATGCTCTGACTTAAGCATGGGAGCTCCATCTCCTCCCTTTTACAACTAAGGAAACACATCCCTAAGACTGACTTCTATGCAGTCTGTAGTGAAACTGATGGTGGGACATATGGGTCATAATTTCAATCCAGTGTCTAAATCTCAGAACAAGCCTGCATCTTCTGTTAGCACTGTGTGGAACAGTGAACCAAGGATAATAATGTCTACTTCAGAAACTGGAGGTTATTTTACATTAATTAAATGCTTAGGGAGTCTCAGATGAAAATAAAAAGACCTAAGGAGTACAAACCAAGAGTTCTGTAAACAACAGTCATTGTTACTATGTTTGGGCTCAAAATGATTCCTTGGAAGATGTCCCAAATGAGCACATTTCCTGATTAGCTGAACAGTATTGCATGAGAACGTAACTCAAAAGAGGTCATTCTTTTCATTTGTAAGTATTTGTTCCAGCAGACCAATATTAAAAATATAATTTTGTAGGCAAGCATAAACCTGTTTAAACCCCAGTTTCCACACTCTGGGTATTTTCCACCGCTGCTGGAGACAAAATACCATAAGGGGAATAAGCTTTCTCATGTAAAGTATTGCACTCACTAAGGTTTCTGGATATCCAACTCCAAAGGACCTGGAATTTCTCAAGGAGAAGAACATGAACCACCATTAGACTGCTCTGCTAAAGAAATTAAGCTTGAAGCACGACTCAACTATTTATTTCCCAGCTGGAAGGAAACAACCACATTTTGCACTGGACAGAGTACTGTGAAGTCCTACCAATGTATCTCCTGCTGCTGAACGTGGGCAAAAAAACCCTTCAGGTGAAGCTCAAAGCATTTCTGATGCTTCCCAAATAATGCGATAAAATGATAACCAAAAGGCTGTTGCTTTCTTTGCTGAAGAGTCCTTGTCGTTTTATGCCTGTTATAAAAGGTCGTTTTTGGGCAAGGATCAGCTATAAAGCAAAGTCTGTCCTAGGACTACAGGATAAGTGCCAGAGTCTATACAGTACAGGCCCTGGTCTACCTCGTCAGTAAAGAACATGAAAGTCAGGTGTTTATGGCTTTGAAGTGCAGTCTTTGATGAAGCAGATTTTTCTAATCCTGAAAATCTTGATTCAGCACATTTCAAGGTCTTCTAAACGATACCTTAACCGCAGCCACCTCCAATTCTAACAGGAGCAGCAGCAGGAGCAGGAGTGGGAAGCTGGTGCCATCTGCTGGTCCTGCTGCAGTCTCCTTTTGAGGAAAAACCCGCTGGTCGAAGGGGTTTTTAGAAATACACAGCAGTTCAAAGCAAAAGAGAAGAAGGAACTGCAGAAGTTTTTGGTTACAGTGTTGATGCCATGGAAGAGGATGCCAGCTGCAGCTCTGGCTTCTGCTGCACAGCATGTTGTTAACTGTGGGATGGTTAGGGTGAAATTGACTGCTTGATGGTACAGGGTAGATTACACATGCATTTATTTCTCATATCCAGGCAATCAAATAATCGTTTATCCTGTTGGAAATGCAGGATAAAACCTCTAAGTACCTCCTAGTGTTGTCTGACAGGAAGGGGAAGAACATGGAGTACAATACTCAGTTTTAAGACATCAGTAACTTTGGGAAAAAAACAGTAATTTTACCATTATGACTTCCAAATAAAATACATGGACAACTGACATGAGAACAGTGGTCTTTGACTCTTAGGTCCTGCATCGGGCATTTAGGAGCTTAAAGGGTTAGACTCACATCCACTAGCTCTAAGTGTAACACACAAGTTGTTTAGGTTCCCCCCCTCCGCAGTGTTGCAGACAATTTTGCATTGTTGCAGAATGTCTTCTGGAATCTTCCAGACAACCACTATTCTGCAGCCCAGAAGCTGAGGACTACAAGATCTTCCTTAGTTGAATCCAGCCTTACCCTACTCTGATTCCAAAAAAACCACTCTAAACTGCCAGGAGCTAAGGGTCTGGATCTGGAAGGGGCAACGTAACAATGCCGTCAGAGGAAGGATGAGCATCACTGTGATGAAAAGAATGGTTCCTGCACCTCCCTGAAGCATATACAGCTAGACTCTTGGCAAATGCACCTGGTGCAGCAATTCTTACCTTCCTAAAATCTAGCCCCATGGCAGGCATACAGTGGTAAAGTGTGGCAACACAGGGACACACTTGAAAGAAATTTTCTTCTTTTTCTTAAGGAGTGAAAAATCCTCAGGGATTTACCAATGCCTGAAAAGCTGGGGACTGCTATAACTCTAAGAGTCCATTCATGTGCAAGTTGCAGGGACTTAGAAAGTGATCAGCTTCATCACCAGCAGGGCCAAAGCTGCTGGCACAAGGCTTCTGTGAGGCTCCAGCAGGGCTGCATGAAGGGCAGTGCCTGGATGCATAATGATAATGCAAACAGGTTAAAAACCTGCAGGCAACGTGGGATCCACCTACCGTTCAAATTCCACTAGATCTGGGGATAAAGTGTCTGAAAATTGAATCAACTCTGGCTTCCCATACTCTTCCAGTGTTTGTTTTTCAGATTCTTGAAGCAAATACCAGATGGCAGAGTCACTTTCACTCATATCTTCTGAGGCTGATGCAGTGCTGGAAAGAACACAAGGGAAAAAAAGCCACATGAATAACTTCTCAACTGGTTTAATAATGCCCTTGTCATGGTCACTCCAGAACCTAGGGCCATTCTTGCCAAGTCAGCTTTTCCCTCCTTCTTTTGCTTTTCAGGCAATGAGAAATCATTGCCAGAGATCAGCTACATAGAAAGGAAAAAAACCCAAAGAAGCACTGACTGGAAATGAGACCAACAACATGCTTAGAATGTTTGTGCACTCCATGGGATTAAAGTGGTCAAGGTGAAACCTCTTTGTCCATTCCTCATGATGAAAAACCTCTGCTTGGAAATACAGTAGCAATGACAAAGAGTTTCAGAGATGCTGGGGCGGAAGCAAGTGCAAAATATTATCACCTTTTCTTGACTGGTATAAGCCCTTACCTGTGACTGCCGAATTGCCTCCTGATGTATTCCTCCCTGACTTCCTCCAAGCTGGATGGGCTCCCATCCTCCAGGCTGCAGGTCGCTGTTGGCAGCAGAAAGGTTACTGTCACATTAATGACACTTTTGGCTTCTCTCTCACCCTCAGCCCCAACCAAGCAGAATACTGTCAACAACTGGTTCTTCACAAGCCATAGATTTTCATTAGGCAAAAATTACATGAAAGAAGAAACATCTGTCTCTCCTACAACATAACTAGCACTACTGGGAGTTTATGAACACTGAGGAACTCAGAATCAATGCCTTCTTCCTAATATTGATTTTATAGAACTGATGGTGAAAACAACCTGCAAATCAAACTCTGGGCATGCACTAGTCAATACAGTATTTTTTGATTACCTTATAATGAAAAAATTGCATGTGAAAAACCCTGACATCCAACCTGTGATTCACAAGCAGTATGGATTTTACATATATGCAAGTACATACAAGGGGAAGCATGCCTCAGACTCCCCTCAACCAGCCTCATTGCTTGCTATTCTTTCAATTTTGCCTGTCAAACTATTCTTTGTACCTGTGACTCACTTTTATGGGTTATCCAAGGATGTGGGTTCAGATGAGGTTGTTCATTTTAAGCACTGAGACTTCTAATTGATGCATATTATTGGAAGTGCAAGTCATATGAATAACATTTTTTTTTCCTAGCTGACAGGAATTTGGACACTTGAAGGGACAAAATTCTATGCCCAAAGCCTCTATCCTATCAGCCCCTAGTCCTGCTTGCTGCCAGCAGAGGCAGTGGCCAGCAGCACTAAACAGAAGGCTCGTGGCTGGGGGCATGAGGCCCTGCAGCAGGAGCTGCCACAAGTGCAGACAGTATCTGCTGACCAGTGTGACCCAGGTGTCTGTCACAGGCTGTGACAGTGCAGGGTGTGAGGAAGGACCCCCAAGCTGAAAGAAAACAAAACTGCAGTGTCTCTCTTAACCATTTATATGAGAGTACACTCTTAACCAGAGGCTTCCATTTCCTATCCTAGGAAAACCTTTGACCTCACACCACAGCGTGCTGTTGAGCAGTCTAAGTTCCGGCAGGGCTGGGTGCTGGTGACAGCTGTGATTCGCGCCGTGCCACACTGCTGTGGCCAGGAGGAGCACACAGCTCCTGCAGGCTCCGAGTTGGAGCCTAAGGATCCAGCCTGGTGACCCATGCCAGCCCCACACCTGCTGGGGTGAAACTGCCAAGGGTACTCAGCCTGAATGGCCTGCTGCCATGGGATAGCAGGAACTGCTTGTTTCCCTTCTTCACCTAGGCTGGGGAGGGGGTAGGAAAGACTGAGTCAGAGGGGGATTTGAGATACAGTGCTCAGTGGATTGACAGACTTCTCACTATCCCTTACTTACTGCTACAACTAAAGCCACAGCTGGCTACAATGCTTTAATGGGCTGAAGTGTGTACCTCTGTCTCTATTTAACAAATACATTAAAAAAAAGTCCAGGCTCTTTGTCCAAGCAAATACTTGCATATAGTTACCTTTCATCTTCAGCAAAGAACACAAGGATTGCTCCAGCTTCTGGATAGATGTCTTAGCCTTACTCAAAACCTGATACTAAACATAAGAAGAAAACAGAATTGATTGTTCTCTGCTGTAACTAGATTCATGTTTTAACATGCCTTCGTTGCTTTGCTTTTCCTTCATGTTTACCTTCAGTAATTTTTACGTCTCTGTGAAAACAACTGTGTTGTTTTACTAGCTACCCTTACATGAAAAGGGGAAAGAATTAATAAGAGAGTAAACTTCAATATAGAATATAAATATTTAGGTATATATTATGCAATACATACACATAACACCCAGTCACACAGACATTTGCTACTTAACTCTGATCTTTTTTCATCAGCAAATGGTCTTGTTTGGATCGTTCTCTTCTTGGAGCATGTCCAGAAGTACCATGCTGTGAAGTCTTGTTGGATGCCTACCAACTTAAGGCATAAGATTTTACTAATGATTTCCCATGAGACTTTTGCTAGGAGAAGCCTTTGCCATATTCTGCATTGCTGTAACCTGGATTACAGCAGCGTAAAACATGGCAAAGGCTTTTCCTAGCAAAAGTCTGAATTAACAGGAGTTAATCAGTTAATTCAGTGCTGCACATCATTCCTTCATCATCTATACCAAGCACAACTGAAAACATGTGGCCAGTGCATTTAAACATACACATCTCCAAAATATTTCAAGATTTTTGTGTGTGGTGAGACCATCCATAACTACCTTGCAGAGCTTTCATGCTGGATATTTTAGCCAGGCACCAAGCACTAGGATTACAAGCAACCTTCTATATTAAGGCGTTTTAAGATATCAAACTTCCTTGGCTCCCAAGAGTCACACAAGGGGCACAAAACACTACGAAAAAGCAATTTCAAGAACTGGCATGTGAACACAGTCCCCTTAGACCAGGCAAAGGAAGTAGTTGTTTAGTCTTGGCTTCTGAGATCACTGACTTCAGGTTAACATGTATCTTGCTCAGAACATGGCAAACTGAACTCTTACCTCAACCTACAAGAGGGCTAAGGGACTCAGCAGGCACAAGCCACATATAGTGGTATTTAGCATATTCAGGGGACAGTTCCTGTCCTAAACAATCATTACACCCTCTACTTTACACACTGGAAAACCGATGGTAACCAATGTCACTAAACAAATCAGTAGCAGAGTTGAGAAAATACTCCTGATGTTTACTCCTCTGCCTTGAGCATGGTAATTTCAGTCTTTTCAGTAGTATTTTTAGTAAATTTCATCTTTATAAACAATTTTGCTTAAGTAGTTTCCTCCTTTAGTAGAGACCAAGAAAAAGTAGTGGTGCTTGTTTTTATTCCTGAACTTATTTTTCCAGTGTCTTGAAGATAAAGTGCACCTCATAAAGCTGAATGAATTACTCCTTCCCTCTAACTCCTTCTGTCCCTAAACTCACTGTTCTGATTTCAGAACAAAATGCTTTGACATCAGCTTCATCATGGGATCCCTTGGTTTGTTTCCAAAATACTATAAAAGAAAATGCAAAGCCATAAAAATGCTGCAAATAGCCTGTAAGAAAAGTACAGATAAGGCACATGATAAACCCATGACCCAGCAACTACAAACTGGACAACTCGCTTAGGCTGAATTGGCAGATTTAAAGAGGTCCAGGAAAGGTGCATACAGTGAAATTACACACATACAGGCACCCATAAAGACACAGTGATCATCCTCATAGACTAAACCTAAACCTGGTTAAATGTGAACATACTCATGCATTATAACGATGCATAGAGAAATAGTCACTGTTCCGCACCTTTGAGGCACAGTTGTCTGACTGGGATAAAACTCTTCCCCGCAAGCTGCTGAAGAGTCTTGCCAGAGGAACCCAGTGGTGTGCCTGTGGCAAGTGCTGCTTTGCCATGCAGTGTTCTACCTCTTGCAGGTGTCTCAGAGGATTGAGACTCACTTTGGAATGTGTCTTCCTACAGTCTCCAGCTGTGCCTGTCGAAAGCTGCAATGCAACATTTATTTATACTGAATAAATATTTAAGTGAAGAGAAAGAAATCTTACAGCCTGCATAGTGGATAGACAAAAAGGAGAAATCTGGCTGATTGACAAGAGCTTATCTTTCTGTAGAAAATCATGGAGTTTGAAATACTCTCTTTGCCTGAGAGATACCTGCCTGTTAATTAATTACTAAAACCTAATTCACCACCAACAATTAACAGCAACCCAGCTGAAGCCAGCCTCCCATCTCCTGCACCCCTCCCTACAATGATTTATGTTTCATTTCCATGGAATATCCAGGGCTTGGCTTCACAAAGCACTGAGACTCATCTGCTCCCACCGGTGTTGCTAAATGACAGGCTTCTTTACAACACTGATTTTGTTTTCCCAATAAACTGTGACACATTGGTGTGGGCAACGATACCAGACATACTGTTGCACGAGAGGGCCAGATCCAGGACCAGCCAGGCCTGCTGCAGCTGCCTCGCCGGCCTCACGCAGCCTCAGGCGCCCGCCTGGAAAGCCCTTCCCGGCCTTCCACTGGATTAACGCCCCCTGCCTCGCTACCGACCGCAAGCACAGCCTAGAGGTAAGAGTCCCGCCCCTGCTGCTCCTTCTGAGGCCGGGAGGGACAGGCTGGCCGGGGGAAACCGTGAGGGGCCGCGCCGGCAGCCTGCGGGATCGCTCTGACCATCAATCCATCCATCAATCACTCCATCAATCACTTCGCACCGCCCGGACCCCGCCCCGCCGCCGCCGCGCCTCTGCCGCCCGCGCCGAGCAACACGAGCCGCACGTGGCGGACGGCCAATCGGCACGCAGCCGGAGCCCGGCGGCGGCCAATCAGAAGGCGGGAAAAACGCGGGCTGGACGCGCCATTGGGGTGGGGAGTGGGGCAGGGAAGAAGCGGGCGTGCAAGGCACGCTGGGAACTGTAGTCTCCCTGGCGCTGGGCCGGGCCAGGCCGTCCCCTTCCCGCCCGTGGGCGGGCGGAGCCGGCGGTGCCGGTGGGCACCCATGGCGGCGGCAGCGGAGCGCACGGACGAGCTGGTGCGGGAGTATCTGCTCTTCCGCGGCTTCACCGCCGCCCTGAAGCAGCTGGACGCCGAAATCAAGGCGGACCGGGAGAAGGGTTTCCGGGTGAGCGGCGACCGCGTCCCCGTTCCCGGCGGGGCGCTGGGCACGGGTGCCCCCCGGGGAGGACGCGCTCCCCGGGCGGGCCGCGGGCGCCTCTCCGCTTTCCGGGGGCTGGGCGAGAGGAACGGGCCCGGCGGCCGGGGGAGACCTCCGAGCCCCGGTGGGCTGGGTTGTGCCGGGCTGGGTGCTGGGGCCCGGCCGGCCGGCCGTAGTGGCGGGGCNCGCCTCTGGCGGGGGGCTGTAGCCGGTTGAAGGCTCCGCTCCCGCTCGGCTCCGGAACGCCCTCAGCGCAGGACAGAGGGCTCCATCCCCTCGCCTGCCTCCCGAGCCGGGGGCTGCAGTTCCCGGCAGCCGCCCCGCGCCGCTGGCCAGCCCGGCCGTGTGCGGACCCTGAGTCCGACCTGTGACCGACAGCAGATCCTCGGCTTCGAGACGAGAAGAAAGAGGAGACCCGCGGACCGAGAGGGCAGCAAGACATTCCTTTGTCCGCATCTTTTCTCGGTCATGAAATTTTTATCCAGCGGTTTTACAGCTCCGCTCTTTAGTGTGTATGTCTTGAGTACCAGCTGCCTTGACTAACGTGTGGAAATTGGCGCAGAATTTGCCAGTCTCAAAAATACAGTTTCAGTCCTTTGCGTGAGCTTCGTATTCCTGTAGCAGGTTTTGGGCACCGAATGTAGTGCTTTAAACAATCAGATTTTTCTTTGACCAGCAATATAAGCACTACTTTTTCATTAATGAAGCCTGTTGCTTTTAATTTTTAAAATACCAGCACTTTTCTAATGTTTAGAGGTCAGCCAACAGCTGACTTAATTGGAATTGTTGTCCAAGAAGGGTCTGCTAGGGTCACAAACTTCAGTTTTCTCTATCTGTAAGAAACCACAGAGATAAAAGTCGGGTATGTCTTAAGATACTGACTGGTGAGGGGAGAGCAAACCACATATTAAACAAGTTTAATTTTATACAGGATGCAGTTTTTTCTTTTTCTGATGCCTTTCTTGGCCATCAGAGAACACTGAACAAAAAATATATCCCCACGCCATCATTCTGCCTTATTCATATTGCAGAAATGTTTTCCAAAGAGACATAATGATTAAAAAAAATCCTTCTGCAAAATTTTATACCTGCCTTGTTAGTAGATGATGTCACTAAAGCTAAAGGTACTTCAAAGATTGCAATAGAGCAGAACTGACTTCTTCTTTCTGTTGGCTAAACGCAGGTATTTTTCCTTTTAGTCTAAAAATAATACCTTTTCTTTCAGGTGCGGCACTTGAATTTTCAACATTTGATCACATAATTTTTTTTTATTATCAACTGAGTTTTAAAAGAGGTAGAGATAGAGGTTTTGTTTACTTACAAAAAAACCCATCAGTTGGGTTTAACAAAATGTGGTATTTCTGTCAAAATCTGTTTGGCTGTGCTCTGTCATATTTCTTTTTCCTTCATTTGCAAAGTGCTGCAGAGTGGAAGAATGCTAATAAAAAATGCAGTGTTTCCAGGATTAGAAAATAGCTAATGCATAAGGATTGTACCGTACTACTTACAGTAAAACTTACTTAAAGCTTCTCAGCACTAAGTTACAGAAAGCCTTGTGCCTCAAGAGCCCTCACATGACTGAAGTCTTCCCTGTTTTGCCCTGTTTAGGTGGATAAGATAGTGGACCAGCTGCAGCAGTTTGTTCAGAGCTACGATCTGGCTGCCCTGCGGGATTACTGGAGTTATCTGGACCGACGCCTTTTCAGCCGTTTGGAAGACGTGTATCGGCCAACGGTGAACAAGCTCAAAACCAGCTTATTCCGATACTACCTTGTCCATGCTATTCAGGTAGTGTTTCATTTTTAGGCTTCTACTTTATAAAGATCCTGGTCTCTGAAACCAAAGCAATGAACTACCTTTGTCAGCCTCTGCCAGGCCTGCTGGATTAGGAACAAGCAATTCATGTGTCATGGTCAGGAGTGTAGTGTGGAGTTTGATGCAGACTCACATGACAAGCTTGTGTGCAGGATAGGGAAACATGGTTTGCTGGGTGCAAGATATTCATACTCACATAGCAGGTCATAAAGGATAACAGTACTGCTAGCTCAGTCCTGCTCAGTTAACTTAGATACTGGCAGAGAAAATGAATGTCTTTTTGTTTGTTCTGAGCAGGAAATAATGAGCTTAAAATGGAACTGAGATTTTTTTTCTGTTCAAACCCTGAAAGTCAATGGAGTATATATTCTCCCCTTGATTCTTCTTGGTTCCATTCCCTGACTGAAGATCTGGATGTTGGCGGAGGAGTCAAAATCTAATCCATCTTTCCAGAAGTTTGTTTTTTTTAATGGTTTGATTTGCTATGTGCTTACCCTGAGGTGTGACAGTCCTGTCTGAATAATGTGTCAGATGGAAACCTTCTCAAGCTGCATCTGCTGTAGACTTGAGTAATTTGAATTATACTGTGGTCCTGTACGTGAACGCTCATGTCTCATGTCAGTGCACTTTGCACTGGTTTAACTGGAAATCAGTGTGTTTGGTTTGATTGGTCTCAGCCTTTAAACAGGATTGTGGGGACTAGAAAGAAGGTTAAATGTATTTGTGAGCTTCTCCTAGTGTATTTGGGATTATTTTGTTTCCTGGTGAATCTGTAACTAACCACTTGTTGTGTGAGGGTGGTGAAAACAGTTCTTATTGTGTTCATAACAAAAAGCAAATGTTTCTAGACCTAATCTGGTGGCATTAGCGAAGTGTAAGCCCTATTCTTCTTGCTGTGTTTCAGAATGGCCGCAATGACAAGGCACAAGAGTTTTTCCTCAAGCAGGCCTCCGAGCTCCAGAACCAGGTGGAGTGGAAGGATTGGTTTGTCCTGCCCTTCCTCCCTGCTCCAGACTCCAACCCCACCTTTGCCACCTATTTCTCACGCCAGTGGGCAGATACGTTCATTGTGTCTCTGCACAACTTTCTGAGCGTCTTATTTCAGTGCATGCATATCCTTTTTTGCAGCTAATAGTTAAATCTCCCTTGCCCTCATGTTATACTTTCAACAGGCATGCCAAGGATATATTACTATGGAACTTCCTGCGTTCAGGTGATTTTTTGCAGCCAAGACTTAATAGAAAGTTGGTGTTTACCAGAGGATGTTGGAATAATTACTGCTCAATTATCTGATGATACGTTGTATTCCCTGGGCAAAACAATTGTGGTTGTTGCTGATGCTGAATCATTCTGATGCTAGTGACTAGAAATCCTGTGCACATCTTGTTCTGAAATAGTTTTACACTTTGCTTGACGTAGTACAAAACAGGCATACAACCTCGGGTCATAATCCATAACTGTACTGGCATCTTCTGTTAGATCCTTCTTTGGGTACATTATGTTCACAACATTGCCTAGTGACAGCTCATTATAATAGAACAGTTGGTTGTTGGCAGAAATAAGTTTTTTGCCCCACACTACAGAGATCTTTCTGTCTTACTTGTTTCGTGATGGGCAGGCTTATGCTGTGGCTGGAATACAGCTCATCTTGAACTGTTTCTTCAGTGTATAGTAAAACAGTTACAGAACCTGTCTTGCCCTCCAGTTTTGACTCTAAAAAGAAATAATCTAAAAATCCTTGCAAAGTCCACATGAAATAGTTAGTGCAACAGCAAAGTAAAAAGTTGACTAAAGTAATTAAGCTGTTGCTAATCTTCTGGTCATGCACGTACTTTTTGCTAATTGGACTGGGCAGCTTTGTGTTTCCAGATAAATGGCCGGTATGAAGTGCTGGCTTTTAGAATTAAGCCAGGTGCACACAAGTTATTGCCTTGATTTTCTTTAACATTGCTTACCAGTTCCAGTCATCCTGAACTTTGAAGCTGAATGTCTCAGGAGCAGTCTCATACAAGAAGAAAATGAATCGCTGCGGCATAAGGTCAGAACTGACATCACTCTTTAGCTGCTGACTGTGTGATGTGAGTTTTGTGAAATTGATTCCATCCATTCGAGAAAATTGTAACTGTTCTGTTTGGTGCAGTTATTCTAAGGCAGATTCTTTAAGTCTTTTGATTTATCTTTCAATTGTCTCCAGCAAACTTAGGGTTGTGATCATATTGTGAAATGTGTGTCTCTGCTGGAGGTGATTGTCTGCCCTCCCTGTGCTGTCTGACAGGTGACTGAATACTATACAACTATACAAACTCCTTTTCTGTTACACTGCAAAGTCAAAACAAAGTGAAACTGGTGGAGGTTACGGGTGTATGTTGTAGAGTTATAGAATGGGTTGGAAGGGATGTATGCCTGATTTTATGAATGGTATTCAGTCATTTCCATATTTTAGTTGATACAGGAATAGAAGCAATAGAAACAGGCAGTAAATTCTGGCAAAGAGACAGAAACTGTTACTTCTGAAATGGCCCCTTCACCATGTTTGATGTGCACTTAAAGCAGTTTAGACCAGCTAATGGAAATGTTGTGCCTGTTTCCCAACTCTAGATCTTACAGTAAACAATAAGAAGGGTCTATTGGTTCAGGCAAAATGTTACCCAGCTCAATGTCTTGTTTGACAGTATCATTAGCAGATACTTAGGGAAAGGATGTAACACAAGTCAGTCATTTCCAAGTATAACTTCTTTTAGAGGAATTTGTGAAATCTGCAGTTTAAGAACTTTCTATAGATCACATGTGGATGATCACATACAAGTAGGAAGGCTTATCCATGTAAGCAGAACTTTAATTTCACTTCCTCAAACATACCAAGAAAAGCTCTTTCTGTATAAATACTTCAGTAAAGTTTGTGCTTTACTCTTGTGTTACAAAACGTTGTGTTTCCTGTTTGTACTGTTCTAATAGCTGTTCAACACTGTCCTAAAAATTGAAGTAAAATAGAGTAATTGATTTCAAAAAGGAGGCAAGTTTTGGGGAAAACCCCCAAGATTTGTCACTGTGTACTGTATGGAGTTAGTAGGTCAGTCAAATATTGACAGGAGGGTTCTGCAAAGATGGTCATTGTATAGGGACAGAGGATAAGGTATGTTTTGAAATAGAGCTCTTTTATTTCCTCAAATTTTATATTCTTTACTTTTAGTCAAATTAAAGCTATGATTTGTGTTTCGCATGTTGGCCGATATAATTTGCAGTCTGGATAAGAATTTTGTGGCAAATCAACAGAAGTAAAACTAGACTTTCCCTTTTAGTCAACTCCTCAGGTCAGAGGGGGAACCAGCTACCTCTGGAATACAGGTTTTAAAAAAGGATGTCAATAAATATTGAATTTTGTGCTAGCTGAAATTAAGTAGCGATTCTGTTTTATGCTGCTGAAACAGTGCAAATAACATAAATAGCAAGCCAGATTTCTAAAGCTCATTTTTCTTCTTGTATTTTCTTTCCTTAAATACTATGTTAAAAAGAAACATATCTGAAAAACAAATGTACAGAAACAGAAAAGCCTGAGGAACTCTTTGTGTGAGTAAGCATCACAGGCATAAACCACGTCTGTTCCAGAAAACTGCATCGTGAGGTTCCTCTCTGCTAAAGGGAAAAAGAGATGGTTTTCTTTCTCCGTAAGGTGGAGATAAATCTCACTATCATTCTTGAGAAGGAGTTGTACGGGGTATGGAGCTGGATTTCAGGGTGACCTGGTTTCACTGACCTTGGTGCACCCTGCCAGTTCAGCAACCCCTTGGCTGTGGGAAGAAGATTACCTTCTGAGCTCCTGCGTTGCCCTGGCCTCAAACTGCCTGCACCAAGAGGGACTGGTAAGCTCTGCCCTGCCCAGCTCTTGTTTCCCAGCACCACTAATGTCCCCACAGCCTGAGGAGAGGAGTGAAGGGTTTTAAGTAGGCTCCAGTTTCATGTGCTTCAAGTCCTGATTGTTTTGACTAATTGGACTAATGTGGTGCTCAGCCGGTCAGAGCAACTTTTTTCCTTCCCCGCCCTTCTAGAGCTGTTGAAATAAAAGGAGTAAACAACTTAAGTGAGTGGGAAGGAGGTGAATCTCAGTGACCCTGTGTTTACTTGGCTCTTTTTGTAGCTGTTTGCTCTGCAGGCTGAATCTTCCCGCATGAAGAAAGAGGAACTGGAGGTGGAACAAACAGTTATGCATCACAAGTTGCCTGCATATGTGGCCAACATGGATCGACTTGGGGACTCCGAACTGTGAGTGCCTGCAGGAGAAGAGCTGGGAACAGGCTCTGCTAATTTTGTTGGGTCAGGAAGCTTCCTGGAGGGTCATTTCCATGTCCCCTGCCCTGGGATTCAATGCAGAAAGACATCCAGGCAGAAATTTTGGTGATCTAAGTGGGTTTGTTTAATGGAATTCATGACAGCTGTCTCTCCCATTATTTGGGAGGTTCTTGCAAACCAGTGAGAGCCCAAGCACATATGGAAGTGATTCTGCTCTGGTGTCAGCATTGCACCAAGGTATTCTGGTCATCTAGGGCACTGGTAGCAGTGCAGTACCTACAGTATTGCTCAAATGAAGTGGATTGTCTTTTGATTCCAATTTACTTGAGTTCCTGCAGTGCCATAGGTGAATGCCCTGTGTTGTTTTGTAGATGCTGTTACTGTATGAGCCGAAGGGATTCTTGTTACACAGGGATGTTTTCTTGCTTTTGCAAAGTCAAGGGAAAAGGAGTTTCTCTTCAGTGAGGCTCAGCTATGCACAGAATTCCCCATGAATTTGCTGCAGTTAAAAGTGCATTTTGTGGCTAGATCTATTTTATGCCTATCTCCAGAAATTAGGCAACATACACAGTGATACAGCTTCTTTAACTTTTACTTTTTTACCCCAGGACAGGAATTGATTAAATTATTCTGTTGCCAGTGACAGATAGAAGTTGTAGCAGGTACTACACACAAAATGTTTTAATCTAAAATTTGTCTGATTAAATATACTTAAGTGTCTATTGAACTATCTTGATAACTGCTCTGCAGTCTTTGTACAGGACAGGCTACAGAATTTAGTTTGTGATATGTTTTTTTTTTGTAACTATGTGGAAAGCCCTGATGCTATCTGCATGTATGGAGGAGTGTGACATGAGAGATGGGGTAATTTATTCCTCATTTGAATTAGAAAAACTTGCCTAAAAAGTGGCATTTCTTGCATGAGCAACTTATCTCTTAGTCTGGGGGGCCAGTTCTGGTTGCTTATTTAACCCAAAGCCCAGCTTTAGTAGAATAGTTTCACCCTTGAAGAGTGGATAGAGACAGTGAAGATTATTGTATTCCCCTTGCCCTTGCTGTCATTCTGCTCTCAGAGGAAGCTGTAGCAGAGTGAGGTCAGACAGTTATGTTCTGGGAAGCAGCTGCTGGTCTTGGCATTGTGGACTGAGAAAGGAGGTGTTTATAGTCATAGAAATGGGCTGTAGCTCTCTTATTTTCTTTGGGTCTGGATTCTGAGATACTGAGGGCCTTTGCTGTAAAATTGTTGAACATAACTTGCTGATTATCAATGTTTCAGTAAAACATTGGATGCTGAATGTTTCTCAAAGTAGGTCTGTTTTATGCTTTGAATTGGGAATCCCATCTGAATAAGTTCTACTGAAATCTGAATTCCCCTGCCTTACCCTTAGGGTCTTTCTGAACAAACCAGATGGAGTGGAAAGAGTTTTAGGTGATCCTTCAGGGGATTCAGCAACAGTTTGAGCTCAGTGGCATCTCTGAGAAGTGAGCTTTTGGTTACAGTAACTATAATGATGTGCTCCAGGCACTAACAGGATATTTTCAAATAGTCTTTTAGAGTTGCACTGGCTTAGATATGAACATCTGTCTTCCAGTGGTTCAAACAGCTGCCACTTCACTTAACTGGGTGATCTTTGATCAGGTTGCCTCGCTACACTTTCATACTCTATTTGGTGGTGTTTTGTTTTTTTCATCAGTGATATGACCTGCCATCAGAGGAGTACAGCACATTCTCTTCAGTCCCGGGGAGGCTTTCTGTCCTCTTTTCTCTCCCAAAGCAAAAAGGGCCCTTCCAGAACAACCCATTCAACTGGGGCTTCTCCAATGCAGACTGGCAGTATGCTGCTGGGGAAGAAAGAACCAACAAATCACCAGGTAATTCTCACCTGAAAGTTGCTCAGTCTCCAAGGAGTTAATTTGCAGCAGGGCACTGCTCCAAACTTTTACTTCCACCTGAACAATTAAATGTCTTTTCTTGCCTTGCAAATGTATGCTGGGCCTGAATGCAGCACAAGAACTGCTATTGTTTTCTAAGAGCTTGTGGAGCCTTTGCAGGTGTTTGGTTGCTTTGCTGCTTCTTTTGCTCTTTTTTCTGCGGCCTACTAGAAGCATAACTTTGCCCAATCACTTCTCTGTCTTCCAGAGTGCCAAAGGAAAAGAAGGAACAGTGAGCTGTAAGGATGGGAAGAGCCACTTCAGTGGTTTAGTGGCAGGGGAGTCTAGTTCCCTGCAGCAGCGGCAGAAGCGTTTGCAAGAGCATGGGAAAGAAAGGAAGGAGCTGTTGTCGAAAGGGACTTTCCAGGTACTGGTCAGCACTGCAAGGCTGGGAAGCATAAGGGTTGTATTTCTGTAAAACAAAGTGGTAAAACAAGTGCAAGTGTTTCCTTTAAGCTTTGGAATTGCTAGCCAGAAATAGCTGTATCAAAGGTTAATGTCTGTAGTTAATCAACCCTTCCTTCACTTGGTTTATTTCTGTGTCCCTGGAAGTTAATCAGTATTGGCATTTCAAATGGAAGAAGAGTTATCTTTTGTCTTCGTGTTTTTAACAGCCTTTGGTCCTGAGTCTTCATTAAGGTTTCATTCACTTTTAGTGGTTGTGTTCAAATACCTCATTAAAATCCCCATTCCTCAGTGGTAATGAACTTGACTCCCTCATCCAGCTGAAGCGACTTCTCTTCCTGTAGGTTCTCATGCTGATTTATGCAGGCTCTGTATGGGACAATGAAAACGAATAGAAAATTTTCCTGGATAGGAATAGAAGTTGCTTTCCTAGCAACATTTGCTTTTTGGAGTTTTTTGTACTTTATTGTTGCAGTTTTGCATGGGGGCTGTGCCCTACTTTAAAATCTAATGAAACAATAAAACTATGTCCTGGATTTTAACTGCTGAAGGTCAGCACACTACTTCTGTTCACCTGTGTGCTGTCTGGCTTTCACCAGCCATGTTGTCAAAAAATACAGAGCACAGGCAGCATCTCAGCTGCTGTTATTTTGTCTGTATGAGATTCTGCCTTGTGGAGAGACAGTGCTGCGGGACAGTTGCCTGTTGGCTAATGTGTGGCTGTTCTATGTGTGGGAGAGCTGGTTAAAGAGATGTTACTCTATCACTCAGCATTCAAGGCCTTGAGAGAACTTTTTTATTCATGGTTCATCTAAAAGACTTTCAGCATTGGTTGGAAAATTACAAAGCCCGATTTCCCAGTAAGTTTCCTTTGACTTTCCTTTTTCTACAATGTTCCAGGTTAAGGCAGTGTTTTTTGTGCTGGGTAAAGATTGGTCCTTGTGCTCTTGGGGAAGCTTGATACTCTTTAACTTTCTCTTGTACTCAAAGCATGTGAGCAAAAAGGAAACTGAAAGGTGGCACATGAGTGTCATTCACTGGTTGTTACCTCTCCACATTAACTAGCAGAATAATTCTTGGATTTATTTCCAAATCTTTTCCAGCTCTGTGATTTCAGATTACTTGATTATGCAGTGCTTGATCCATTGGTCCTGATGAGAAGCTACTGTAAATTAGGCAAGCATGTGTTACAGAACAGGAATTCATAACCATCAATACCAATACCATTTTGGGGACATTCAGTTTTCAGAGGATGGTTTATCAAAAGAATGCTAGCAGATGATTTACCACCTTATGTGCTGTATCTGCTTCTTGTTCTACTTCTGGTGGCAAGGGAAGACTAAGCTGCTTCCAAATATTAGTGCAGATCTTGTCTCATCCAGGTACCATCACCTCCTAAAACTCTGTTTTTTCTGTCTGCCCTGTCAGATTGGGTTTTAAGCTTTTGGACTCATGTGTCAGCTCTACTGTTGTCATCAGTCAGTTGGTTGCAGTGGTGGCTCAGTCTAAATCTCTGCACAATCTAAATCTCTGTCAGATGAAGATAATCCATCCACTGGGGCTTGAGAGCCAAATTTTTGTACAGGTTTGCTGAACTGCATATAATACAGACTTATATTGCTGAATGCAAGAATTCCCTGAAATGTGTTGATTTACTTGTGAATCTGTGCTCTGATGGCCTGTAAATGGGCCTCTGATATTGGCTGAGCTATGTTAGAAATGTTGCGTTTCTTTTAATTCTTACAGGAAAGTGTATAGCTGGGCACATGGAAGGGGATGTAAGGGACTCAACAACTAAGCAGGCCGTATTAATAGTGCAGTTGTGCAACACATGGTCCTTGTACTGGCAGAAGGAGTGTTGGGCTGACAGTGCTTCTGTTTCATTGCAGCTGCTTTTTTTTTTTTCTCCCAGCAGGCTGGGTAGCTGAGGAGCTTGATATGGAGCTGTTTCCTTGTATTTCACACAGGATTTCTTCCTTCAGGGACAAAGTGCTGAGAAGAAAACAGATACTAGCACAGCTGAGTCAGAACCATGCTCAGAGCTGCATGCTGAGCAAACAGAGACTTCAACCAAAATGCCTGGCAGCAGTGCAGAGGCTGTGGGGGCTCGGCAGGAACAGCCTTTCATCGTCCTGAGCCAGGAGGAGTATGGGGAGCACCATTCATCCATCATGTACTGCAGGTAATAATGCACTGGCAGATGAGAGTTGTCTTGTAGAAGCCTCTGCAGAAGCATCAGCTGTATCTGGCCTCTTTCTCCCTGGCTCTGTTCTGTCCAGTGCATTGAACATATACTCTCAGTTGTAGGGCAGTCAAGTCGGTGTGACTGAAAATACCATGTAGCTTGTGCAGTGAGAATGGACAGAGATATTTGGACAGAGATTTTTGTGATTGGGCAATGCTAGCCAGGAAGAAACTCCCTTGGAAAGCAGGTATTGCTTAAGGGCATTATGCTTTATGTCTGGAGCTTAGTGTGCTTCGTTGTGCCAGTTATTCTGAGGTGAGCAGAAAGTAGTGCAAAGAAGTTCTAATTCCTGCAGAATGAACTGGTGTGTGGCTAGGAAAGGAAGGATTAGCGGGCTGCATCTAAGAATTTGAGGGAGAAAAATATCCCATGAGTTTCATTCTACACACAGGGTTGATTGTTCTGGACGGAGGGTGGCCAGCTTGGATGTGGATGGGGTCATCAAAGTCTGGTCTTTTAACCCCATAATGCAAACAAAAGCTTCATCCATTTCCAAATCTCCATTGCTGTCCCTGGAGTGGGCCACCAAGCGGGATCGGCTGGTGAGTAGTCTGCATGTGGAAGTGCAGCAGATGATTTGGGCTGTGTTGCTACATGTTGCATGTTCACTTCTAGATAGCTGTACTGCCGATAAGATTGGGGCAGCAGTTAGTTTCCACTTTTAGTGGCACACAGGGAACCAAAGTCTCTAGGATCTAAGAAAAGCTACAGTGGGGAGTGTATGCTTTGTATTGAGCAAGGAGTTCACCACCACTTGTCCTGAAACAGAGATTCCCAAGCTGTGGTGTGGGTACAGCTGCAGGATAGAAGTAGTACCTTTGAGAGAAATGCCTGTCTTCACACAGATCACACAGCAACTTGTAAAGATAGGCAGAGGCAACCAAGTACAACAGCCTGTGGGAGGCCTGCAGCAGAGAGCTTTACTCATAGCGTGAGCCAGCAGCAGAGAAGGGGAAACAGGGTTGTGGGGGTGGCATTTTACTTGTGCAGGTGTGAAAAAAGCTCCATAGCCAGTTTCAGACTGGTGTCTTAAGAGCTGGGGGTTCGTGTGTGCATAAGGAGCTTGGAGCTTGTTTAAATAACATGGCAGTTTAAATGTTTCCCATATCCCTTTTTCTCTAGTTCTGTTACTAGAGAGGAGCCTTAAATTATATGCATTCCTCTGAGTCCTGGAACTGTTGCTAGTGTTTCATGCCCTCCCTTGGCACACACAGGGCTGTATGAGAAGGCTGGCCTGCAAATGGGGCAGTATTTTTCGCATTTTGACACTGACAACGTGTGGCTTACTAACCCCAAAATGCCACCTGTGAAGAGCTGGTGCTACAGCTTGTCTCTACTTTTGCTTTTAGAAAGCAAGTTGTTGATGCAGTTGTTGTGCTTTGTTTGTTGTGATGATGTTTCTTCTGTTTTGTGGAATTTATTTCCTTCTTGCTAACAGAAAAATTCTTCATTCTGAAATACATGTAGGATTCACCAGCAAATTAGGCACTGAAGTGACAAAGATCTGGCTTGCTCAATTTTCTTTTATAATGCATCTCTCCATGGCTTAAATTTTAACTGAAATTGTAACACCACTGATAAAACATGTGTGAGTTCTTCTGGATGATTTCACCCTTGCATGAGTGAAAGGAGTTGGCTTCTGCTTGATTTTTCTCTTTAGCACACAGTTAACAATCTTAAGCTTCTCTTTTCTTGGACCCCTAGATATTGAGACTCCATACATGTTTGGCATCCTATAGGGTTGAGCCATGATCTAGAAAATGGTGTTTATGCCACCCTGGTGCCTATTAGATCTTTTTCTCACTGGGAAGCAGAGTTTTTACTCTGACTTCTGTGGCTTTGGGGTAGTCCTACTCAGTGTGATTGCACAGGAAGACAGGATGTACCATAATGGAGTAATATTTAGCCTGAATGCATAAATAGAAAAAAATTACTGAGTCTTGTGGTTGTTGGCCAGCATCATTGTACTGCCCACTCACACTCTTTCCATCTACTTCCTTGCTGGTTTCAAGCTATTGCTTGGCAGTGGGGTTGGGACGGTTCGTCTTTATGACACAGAAGCAAAGAAGAATCTCTGTGAAATCAGCATTGATGAAGACATGCCCAGGTAACTCTGGAATACTGATTTTTATATATAAATAGAGATAAATGGTGTTGGTTTTAATAGTGAACATCTCAATGTTCCTGCTGCTTTTCTGCAACTACAGGACTATCCAGCCTTCTTCTAGAGGGAAGTCTCTGCCTGAGCAGTGTAAAACTGCTCAGTTAAATGTGAGACACTCAAAAATTAAGCACATGAATCCTGCCCTCCTTTACAGTGCACCCTGTATTGTGGGGTCTTAATGGGAGAGCTCATAGGTGAGTGTTTTGCTTGAGGCAACTGCAGGAGAAAGGTGATTCAGACCATGTGCCTGTGTTTCAGGATCCTCTCGCTTGCCTGCAGCCCAAGTGGTGCCTCCTTTGTCTGCTCTGCAGCAGCCCAGAGCCCAGTCTCCCACATTGACTTCTCAGTAATCAACTCTGGGGGCAAAAGCATGAACCAAGTTCCTGGGAAACTGCTACTGTGGGACACTAAGACAATGAAACAGCAGGTACTTGCTGGGTTTCTCTACTTTCTCAGTCTGCTTGCTGAGAATGAGTGTCTTCTGTTTCAATGTGTAGGAGCCCTCTTTCTAAATTATGCTGACTTTCTTTTCAACACCCTTCTTTTTCCTCCTTCCTCCTTTCCCCTCTGTCACATTCAGGATAAAATTAAATAATGTAAGTAGCTGCTGGGTTGGGTGAAGTTTTTTTGTTTCATTGGTGTGTTGGGGTTTTTCTAAAGAATTCTTCAGAATACTCCATGGCCTTGTTTCTGTCCTGGCTGCACAGTTTGTGACTGGAAATATCCCAAGTGGATTGAATGATGCTTTGCTCAGGCTTTCTCCAGTTGAGCTGTACTGAAGGGTTTTCGTTGCTGCTGTTTCCCTTGCCTTCCCTGTTTTTAAGTGAAGTGCTGTCCCCGACACGTAGGAGAAAGCAACATACTCAAGCTAATGCCTGCCAGAAGCTGGTTTTGCAACCTTGAGGCCATGGACAAGAAAGCTGTGGCTTGGCTGAGGTGAATTGCTGGTTTAGTGTCACAGTAAAATGCTGCTGCCAGACACTGAAGTTTGTAGTCATTAGAGGTGTAGGGCTCCAAACCAGAGTTCTTGTTACTAAATACCATCTTTTTTCTTTCTTTCTTTCTTCCTTCCCCTGGAGTTTAGCTCTTCAGCACCCTCAGCTCCATTTCTCAGCATTAATGCAGATTTTCCTTTCCAGCTGCAGTTCTCCCTGGAGCCTGAGCCCATTGCTATTAACTGCACAGCCTTCAACCACAATGGCAACCTTCTGGTCACTGGGGCTGCAGATGGGATTGTTCGTCTCTTTGGTATGGTGGAAAGGGACCTGGGGGTATTGGTTGATAGCCAGCTGTGAGGCCATGGGGCCAAAACCAGCACCTGGGCTTGTATCAGAAATAGTGTGGCCAGCAGGATGAGGGAAGTGATTATCCCCCTGCACCTGGCAGTGCTGAGGTTGCACCTCAAAAAGCATACTCAGTTTTGGGCCCCCTCACTACATGAAAGACACTGGGGGCTGGAGCGTGTCCAAAGAACAAAACCAAAGCTGGTGAAGGGTCTGGAGCACATAAGGAGCGGCTGCAGAAGCTGGTGATCTTTAGCTTAGAGAAAAGGAGACTGAGGGGACACTTTACTGCTTTCTACAACTACCTGAAAGAAGGCTGTAGCAAGGTTGGAGTCAGTCTCTTCTCCCAGGTAACAAGGGATAAGACAGGAGGAAACAGTCTCAAGCTGCATCAGGGGAGATTTAGGTGGGATATTAGGAAAACTTCCATCACCAAAGGGATTGTCAAGCACTGGAGCAGGCTGCCCAGCAAAGTGCTGGAGTCACCATCCCTGGAAGTATTAAAAGATATTACAGATGTGGCACTTAGGGGTATAGTTTAGTGGTGTACTTGGCAGTGTTAAAGTAACAGTTGGGTTTGATTATTTTGGAAGTCTTTTCTAGCTTAGATGTTTCTGTGAAACTGAGTAGTGAGGTGGCCCCTAGTCCTCAGCTGGATGCCCTTAGCAGGGAGGCAGATGTAGGATATGCTTGGAGACCAAGGTGGAAGTTATTGTCTCCCCAGGAGCTCTTGAGAGTGAATTGGCATAGACTTTTTCTGGAGGACATTGGCTGGAGACTCTGGTAGTGCTGCTGGATTTGTTGTTTCTCTCCTGCTGGAGGGTAAATTTACCTTTAAGCCATGTGGTCTTGTGCTATGCCAGATAGCAGTACCACTAGACGCTAGAGGTTGAGTCATGAGGAAAGCAATTAATGTGAGACCTTCCATTTAAATGCAAGGGATTCACATCAGTCCTCCTTCTGGAAGCAATTTCTGTTTCTCAGGTTTTTGTCCTCTTCAGCCTGTCCTTGCAATAAAGGCAGTTCAGGCCTCCTGCCTTTGAATGGGGAATCTGCTTCTGGCACAGGTGAAGGCTGCAGTCCCAGGTCTTTGGGAGGACAGAGCTGTCAGGAGCTGGGAGGATGGGCACGATAACAAGGGGAGGAGTGCCAGTGGTGCTTGGATGCAGAATGCCTGCAGTGGACAGTGAGCATGTGAGTGGCCCTGTAAGGTCGAGTAGTTACATTGATTTTTGAAAAAGTGAAAGTGGGAGAGTAGGCACAGAGTGCTGGGACTGGACTGGGCTCCCCCAGACTGGTTTGGAGGACTGTCACAGAGACCTCAGGAACATAAAAGGCCTCCCTGTCTTCACCTCAGCTCTGTGTGAGTATGAGGAGTGTTCAGTACTGGTTCTCCCCTCAGATATGCAGCAGCACGAGTGCGCCATGAGCTGGAAGGCACATGATGGGGAAGTCTACTCCGTCGAGTTCAGCTATGATGAGAACACAGTCTACAGCATAGGCGAGGATGGCAAGGTAGGCTATGGATGTGGATGACCTCCTAGTGGTCAACTGGCAGAGAGATCACTCCTGGAGTCTTCTCCATATGGTGGGGACAATCATAAAGATATACTCAGATTGTGGATGAAATGTGGGCTGCTAACTGCAGTCTTAGGTGTGCAGTACCACCCTGCTTCCATTAAATCTGCAGATGAGTGGCTGAAAATGTATTAACAGTTGGACCTGTCTCAGACCTTGTCTGCAAATCCTACTGTTGGTGACATCCCTTTCCTAGATAGGTAATCCTCACATGGACTTTCTCTGCCCCTGAGATCACCACATTTGAGATCTGGGATTCACAGGGAAGCATATCATTGACCACTTTGCATAAATCTCATCGGCAGCTCACTGTTGTGTTTGTAATAAACACTGCAAATTCTGCTGTTCTTCAGTCTTCAGCAGTAGTGGTGTGGCTCAGGGAGGGACCTTGGCTGAGGAGTTAAGCAAGTTCTCACCAGAGTACTACATGCAGTGGGGAAGGACACATAGGCAGTAGTGCTTGAGGACGACAGGGCTTATCTTTGCCTGGATAGAAGGCACTCTTACAGCCTTTGCAGCCTGTGTTTTATTAATACAGCCACTTAGATATGGATGTCAAAATGCCCACTTCTGTTTGAGAGGAATACCCACTATTTTGCATAAAAGCAAAAAAAGGCAACTGTACTTGCATCCCAGTTAATTTCATTATAGGCTTTTGTAATCTCTTTTTCTCCTTCTAGTTTATTCAGTGGAATATCCATAAAAGTGGCTTGAAGGTGTCTGAGTATGACCTTCCCAGGGAAGCTACAGGTCCTTTTATTCTGTCCGGGTACAGTGGCTACAAGCAAGTCCAGTTCCCACGAGGACGGCTTTTTGCTTTTGACTCTGAGGGCAATTACATGTTGACGTGTTCTTCTACTGGGGGAGTAATTTTTAAGGTAAGTCTGAGAAGTGATGGGGAGTACTCTTAAGTATCCATACAAGCTGCTGATAATTGCAAGGGTGCAACAGCAGCCACTGGAAGTTCTTAAGCAGCACATATCCATCCTTGCTCTGTCAAAGCTGCTGCTCAGTTTCACACAGTGTGCATTTTAGGAGTGTGTGGTGTGCAGCAAGTGTTTGGGTTCTGTGTGTGTAGCTAGAGTATTTGTGTGGAGCTGGAGCTCCTTCTTAAAGCTTAGTTTTTTAGTGTCCAAGTGCCTAGGACAAAGTTTTAATTACTTTTAAAATATATGGATGTGTGCCTGTTCAGTGCAAAATGCATGATTGTTGGCTGGTGCTCGTGTTCAATCTGCCTTCTGTGCCTGCTGATTCCATGTTAGACCCAGCCTGATTCTCTTCCCTTACTGTGTACTGAAATTAAATGAAGGGTAAGGCTGAATGGTTCCGAGGGCCCAAATTTCTGTGCTTCAGTAAAAAGTGTTACTGATCACATGCCCATGCTCTTGCAAGGCAGATTAGGTGGAATTTTCACTTTGCATCTGGGGCACTCGGAGCACCTGAACTAACATGAGCTATAGCTTAGGCTTATGTGCTTCTCATCAGTGTATGCTCTTAGCCTGCCTTGTTCAATTACTGCAGTTCAGCTGATGTCAGAAGTTGAGCTGCTTGAGAACACTTCTGTAGTGAGACTGGAAGCTACCTTTCATGTGTGTGCTACACACATCTCAGTGTCTCTCTGATTTTCTGCTTACTTATGCATGCTCTTAGAGATACAGAGTCTCTATCAGGCTTTCGCCTGTCTTGTTGGGTGCATTGCCCCCAGTGCAGGAACTTACCTCCTTAAAATCTTATGCTTTCCTTCTTTTTAGTTAAATGGTGAGGAAAAGGTTCTGGAGAGCTGCCTTTCCCTGGGAGGACACCGAGCTCCTGTTGTCACAGTGGATTGGAGCACAGCCATGGACTGCGGGACCTGCCTCACTGCTTCTATGGATGGGAAAATTAAATTAACAACCTTACTGGCTCAAAAGTCTTAACCTGGACAATACTGAAGGGGGAAAAGAGCAACAGACTTGACAAAAGCAGTGTTAACTCACAGGAACAAACTGCATGGGGAGAGAAGGCAAAGCAAAGTCCCTCTTCTCATTGTACCTTTTGCCTCTTGATAAATACATTTGCCAAACCACTGTGCAACAGAATGCCAGTATGGGACTGGATCAGTGGTAGCACTGAAAAATAAGTCTCCACTGATCCACTGTGGCAGCTGGACTTCCCTCTGTTAGGGATCTTGCATAGCACGTGGCTAAAAGGCTGTGGTCACATCAGGGTTCTGCAGAAGAAGGTGAGGCTGGAGGAAGCAAGCATGAGGCAGCATAGTGCATGATGATAAGATGACTCCAACTGGAAAGGCTGATGAGAAACCAGAGTATTCTTTGGGTATAACATTTCTTGTTATGATTTTCTTAGTTTGTTTTTATTTGTTGTTTTTTTTTTCCATAAAAAGAAAATATTCCCTTGCATTTGAACTCTGTGCTTTGTTCAGCAGTTGCTGCAAAACATGGAGGGTGGTGAGGGCAGTGATGTCCAAGTCTCCTGCATGCAAAAAAGCGCTTGTGTTTTCATCAGGTGCTTCCAGCACCACACCTGCACATGAGGGTGAACCAAATATCCAGGAACAAAAAGAACTGTGTTCCCTTGGGTGTGGTTTCGGACCTAGAGAGAAGGAAAAAGAGCAACAACACACATGGACTTTTTTAGGGAAAAAAGGCCAACTTTATTGAGCGGAGAGCTTGTATTTAAAGCATGTTACGAGAGACTAGAACAGGACAGTAGCTCATTGGCTAATTGGGATAAACATCCAGGAGACCAGGCCTCAGGATGTATCCCATGGGAAAACAACAGGTGTTAATCTTTATTATGACTAGCACTCTGTTTTTCACGAGATTCTAAGTTGTTTTTGACCATTTATCACCTTGGGAAATTTCCTTTCTGTCTCCAGCTAACATCAGCTTATCAGTCTGGGAAGCAAGAAGGATTCAGGCTTGAGAGAAAAGATTCTCGAGCTGTAATTTTGCAGCTCCCTAGGTGTCTCTGTCCACAGCTTGGATGCACTGTGTTACCTTGCCATACGTATCTGCCACCAGCCAGAGCAGAAATCCTGAGTCAGGCTTTGAAATACTCGTGTTGGAGTTGAGGAGCTACATAATACCTAGGGGCTGCCTGATGGTGGATAGGGGGAGGGAGGCCAAGACCAGTCAGGCCCTGTATAGGGCTCTCTGTCACTGGGGCCGTCTCTCCCCCTAAGCCCCCCAACGTCAGGGCAAATGCTGTGCTCAGGTACTGCATAATCTTTGAATGGACTAAGCAGATACATTTCACCTGCTTACATATGGAGCTTTCTGCTGCTTATGTCCTTGGCTTCTATTAAGAGTTTATGGCACTGTTGTTCCTTGGCAGAGCATGCGTTGCTGGAATTGAACAGCCATTCATGAACCGTATGGGTAGGCATACTCATAGACAGCTGTTCAGGAGCAACACTGCTGCATACTGAAGTCCTCACTACAGGTGAGGTGCAGTCCTCACGCTACAGGTACTTGTTGTCCGTGGAGTAACTTGCTCCTGCTGACTACACTCATCTGCTAACCCCACCTTTGATTTCAAGGGCCTCCAAGACTAACAGGTCCCCTGCCAGACTGACATCGAAGTAGAGGGTTTCCACCTCAGTGGGATGTGATACTAATGGTGCAGCTGTTCTTCATGCCAGTCTGAGCTAATGTCTCAACTCTAGTGCTGACTTCAAACTGGCTTCAGGAATTCCCAGGGTTAGTCTGAGAGTTTGGAGAGTTCTCAAATGGGAGCCTTTGTTGGCCTCTCAAGAGGCCAAGAAAGATTGGGCTGTATTCCAAGCCCTGCAGGCTTGACTACATTGCATCGGTGTTTTAGAATTTGGAATTACAGAATTCTAAATTGGTCTGGGTTGGAAGGGACCTAAAGCTCTTCGAGTTCCAGCTTTCTGCTAAGGTGGCACTGCCACCTTCCACTAGGCCAGGTGGTCCAAAGCCCCATTCAACCTGGCCTTGACCACTACCACGGATGTTACCTTCTTCCAGATGTCATCTTCCAGTCCTCACAGAGGGTCAGTTGAGATTTCTGGAGAGAGACAACTTTCAGGTTTGCTTCAGAAGTAGGACTAGAAGCCAAACAAAAACCCCCAAACAGGGAAAGAAAGCATAAAAACATGCACCAGCGTAGGGCTGCTATGCAAAATGATGCATTAGCACAGCATGCCTACAGTGCCAGAAGTCTGGAGGGAAGGAATGATTATGTTGTTCTGCTAGAACAATGCTCAGCATGCTGTATTCCCGGAGGGGCTTTGACTCCATCCTTGGCCCAGGCTCCCCTCTCTCCTCGCTTCCCGGCACGAGTCCCGCCGCTCCGGTCGAGCGGTGCTGCCGGGCCCCGCGGCGCCCTGCGCTCCCCGCGGGACCGTACCGGAGCGCTCCGGAGGCTGGCTCGCGTCGTTCCGAACGTGGCGTCTGCTCCGCAGCTGGCCTAGAGCCACGTTTGCTGCTTGACGGGATATCGAGGGACGCGCGGCCTCGCTGACCGCCCGCCGGCCTGATCAAACACGGGGCTCCGTCGCGGCTTGTCTTTTAGGGCGGCCCCGAGCCCTTCGCTCCCGGCCGGCGGGGAAGCAGCCTGGGCGTGCCGGGCGGAAGGCGGCACCGCCTTCGTGGGCATGGCGGCGGGCGGGCGGCGGCGGCAGCTGCCGGCCTGGATGGGGGCGGCGGGCGACGAGCGGGCGGCGGCGGCACC
>VWZS01009505.1:2580607-2763948 GCA_013397075.1 Rhabdornis inornatus
GGGGGAGGGCGAGCCCCGGCGCTGCCCGCGCTGAGCGTCCCTGTGCCCTGCCCAGGCCGGCGGCGCTGTACTGCATGAACGAGGCGGAGCTGCTGGAGGTGGCCCTGGCGGTCCTGGCCGAGGTGAGCCGGGCCCTCCGGGGGCGGGGACGCGGCCCTGGCCGTAGCCGAGCAGGGCCGGCGGCAGGGCTGCTGCCCGCGGCTTTCTAGGCGGGTCGGAGGGCGCTGCCGGGTGCCGCACGGCTTTCCCGGGCCCATCCCACGTGTCCCAGCAGCGCTGGTGCCTTTGCACCCTGCCGGGCGCTGCGGAGCAGAGCCGCGGGCCCGGGGCCTGGCGAGGCGTGGCTCACGGGGATGCTGGGCTGCCCTGCTGCTCCTTGGGGTGCTCCCGGCGTGAAGTCACGCACGGCCAGCGCTTGTTGTTTTCCCTCTGGTCATAATCTGCAGTGCGAGGAAGGTGAAGAGCAGGCCCGGTCCCGGAGCGAAGAGGAGCAGGAGCTCCCAGCAACACCAAACGAGGCTCCTGGAGGCACGGCCAACAAGGATGGAGGCGGTGACCACGGTCCGGCACTTCCATCCCCTGCTGGTGCTGGTGCTGTCGCAGAGAGGACAGGCGGGGAGGATTCTGAGGACGACGTCCTGAAATACGTCAGGGAGATCTTTTTCAGCTAACATCTCCTCTCTTGACTTCCCAGGAGAAGAGGGCAGAATGGGGAGGGTGTTTCCTCCTGCGGCCCTGAGAACGGTGGGATGGGGGCCTGGAAGGGGCTGTGCATCCATCTGCTGTGTTGGTGCCCTGTGTAGGATACCCATGAAGGCCAGAGGGGAAAGGAAGGAGGTACTCCGTTCTCCCACTCTCTGCTGAGCTCGGTGCGGTTTGGCTCCAGGATGTGTGAGTTTCACTTTCACGTTTCAGAGCATGGACAGATTAAAGAGGACATTTGGGTTTCTGTGGGTATCCCTTTGGTGGGTCGGTGTTGGGCATGGAGGGGAGCAGGGAGCTGCTGACCTGGAAGACCTTTGCTGGCAGAGCTACATGGTCATGGTTCAGCTTTGGGGGCTCCCTTGTCCTTGTGGTCCCTCTGTCACAGCTGCAGTGGGGCCTGGCGCACTGTTCCCATTGGGCCTGGTGCTGAATTTGCCTCCAGGCTCCAGAAGCCCTCCCTCCCAATGCTGAGGAAGAGGTGCCAGAGCAGACTGGCAGGGGCCAGGACCGCCCTGAGGGGGCTGACCCTGTGGGAGCGTGCACGGGCGTTTAGGAAGGGATGAAGATGGCTCAGGATCCTCTTCCCAATCCAAAAAGGGGATGAACAAACCACGTGAGGCCACGTGTGAGAGCATGTATTGAAATGAAGAATCAGTCAAATCAGCATCACCAGCCTCATCCCCACCAAGGCTGAAGCAAGAGAGAAAACAGACTCTCATGTTCCTTGAAACAAATTCACTCAACAGCAAAGGATATCACTGTTGTGGTTTAGGGCCAATTTGGGAGGAAACCTCTGAATGGGGTTCCTCTAGGAAACAGATTCAAGCAGTCCCTCCCCGAAGTGGTTCGGGGAAAATATTTCCTTGGAGAGAAATGGGAGAAAACTGTTTATTTATCAGGCAAATCACTTCCCAGCACCAAAATGAACAATACTAAACAGCAAAATCTCTGGCCCCTCCACAGAGATGACAGATTCAGCAGAGTCCCTTCCGTGGGTTGCAGCCCGGCTCAGTCTGTTTCTCAGTCCCTCCGGTGCTGGGAAATGTCACAGCCCAGGCCAGGCCTGGTGGGCCACAGGTGTGAGCTCCCGGGGCTCTTCTGGGTTTTCAGTCCAGAGCAGATTTGAACAGTTCCAAGAAAAAGGGAAAAAAAACACAGTCCAGGAAACTTCTTTGTCTCAGCTAGCCAGAAAAACTAACCAAAAGCAAAAGAGAGCCCTCTCTTGCTGTCCACTGCAGACAACACAGTCTGTGTGAAGGATGTGGGGGAGCCAGTGCAGTCTCTGATAACAAACTCTGCACCTCTTCTCTCCCCCTTCACTCCTGGAACCAGTCTTAAAGCTGCAGAACTCAATACTCAACACCAACAAAACAGACGATTTGGGGATACAAGCATCATAAAGTTACCCCAAGACACTGTTAAGCAGGCATTCTTTTTTTGCATAAGTTCTCCCAGCTACTGGATGAATTAATGCTGTTTCTAGTTATAAGGCTGTTACATATTCACTACACAGACAAATCAATAACATAAAAGACCTATTTTGAAAAATGATGATACCAACAGTAGTTAACTATTTCAGTCTTTCCTGCCACCTAGTGTCCTTCAGGGGTTATTACAACCCCTTCAGGCGTTTTGGTGGTCGTTTAATCGTCTTCATCACCTGCCCTTTTATTGCACTTTCTAAATTGGTGCGTGTTCAGTCTGTTATCTTGTTTTCAAACTACGAAACTGGTTCTTTCTGGTGTTATTTCTCTATTGTCCTAGATGGCTTTCTTCACAGCCTTGAAGGTAGGTTGTTGATTGGCTGCTTAGTTATTTAAAGTGATTTATATCCTGTTGACTTACAAAGAAATTACCTATTCAGTTACATTTTCCTCAACATTTGTTAATTCCTAGTTAAACGTAATCTGCAAATCCTGTTTTTAAACTCCCTTTACCTTTGTTATATAGTAGAGGAAAAGGTAATAATAGCATTTTGTTAGTTAATTACGGATTAATCACATCCTATGAGATACTAGCAACTTTCTTTACTTAGACTACATATGGGCAGAGGGCTGTGTCCAGTGTGTGCTGGTTCTGCTACCTTCACTGCTTTTTGGGGCCCAGAAGTGCTGTCACTTTAATGCTGTGCCCGAAACTTAGGGGTGTTACATGCTGTGGTACTTGGGAAGCTTCTGTCCTGTGCTATGGCTGTTAGTGTCTGCTACCAGCTTGATGCAGGAGTGCTGCACACAGCAATGTGCCAGAACATGGCTTGACATGAGCCTTTGGACTGGGAATCAGATTTTTGCTAGGGAGTAAAGTTGTATTGGGATTTCTGTTTTAAATCATGTTACCAATAGCTCTTGCATCTTATTCACTGTCAAATCTTAGTGGGCAGGGCCTCCTCATTTAAATGGCTTTGATACATATGTGTGTATTTGGCCCAGCTGAGGTACACAGTGGCAGTGAGAATCTGGAGCAGTAGCAGAGCCTGAGTCCCAAGCAGTGCCAGAAAGCCTCCAGTGAAATCAGAGGGATGAATCCACTGTGAGGTTTGTGAAAGAAACATACCCAGGCCTCCAGACAGGATTATCATCTTGATGAGGGGTATGATGCGGATCATCTTCCACCCCTCTCTCTGCCCAGTGCAATTCACAGTTAAAACAAAAACGAGGTGGAAGAGGATGAAGACCAGGCAGGTATACACACAAACCCTGGCTAGTGCTATTTCTAATAGACTGATGCCCATTGCCTGTAGATACTCGTTGTCCAGACACTGCAACTCCCCAGCTATGTCATTCCACAGGCAGAAGTTGTAAAAGCCAATGCGTTTGTCAGGGAGGTTCACCAGGTTTCCAGCTTCATACACCAGTGCATAGGACATCAAGGCAAAGGTCCCAACAGTCTCCAGTAAAATCAGCACATGGAGCAGATTCTCAGTACACCTCTGTTTCAACAGACCCATCCTGATGCCTGCAAGCTCTCTTGCTACCATGGTAAAAACTGTTGTGGGAATGCCTGTTGCAAAACACGAAGGAGGGACCCCTCAGTTGCTGCCTCTTATGGCACCCTTCCCAAGATGGGCTCTGAGCCTTGTGGCTAGGGTCTAGGGACGCCCCTTGCAAGTAGAACAGGAGTGTCTCGGTCCTGCCTAGGACTGTGCTGCACATGTGTTACTGGGTTGAGGGGAGTGCATTTGGTGCACTTTTGGTCACAGCAAAGGTGGCTTAATGATGTCCCATGTGTGGACCAGTACTGGGAGGAGAGTATGACTCAGCCCCACACATGCCCTTTGCACCATGGTCTGACTGCAAAAGAGGCATTTGTCAGCAAACTGCAGGGACAGGAGGAGAGAAAAACTGCTGTCTGGTAAGAAGCAGGATAAGGACTATTCTGGGATAATGCCTTTCTTTCTTTTTTTTTCAGACAAGGACATCCCTTGTGATCTTTGGACTATTGAGTAAAAGAAGTAGGAGTTAAGAGCTATTCCGGGAAAATTTTCTTTCAGTTATGATCAGACACCCCTTGTGATCTTTGGACTACTGCATAAAGTGCAGACATGACAAGATCTGAACTGCAGGGCTCCTCTTGCCTCCCTGCCCTTGTCCCATAGCTCTGGGACACCCAGTGCCATTGAAACCACCCACTTCCAGCATCTGAGCTCCACATGCAGGTCTTTGCATGATTTAGATTGCTAAGTGCAGCAGGACTGAACACCTGCAGCTCTGCTGCCCACTGAGGCTGGCAGACATGGTGCTCCTCTGTCTTGGTTGCCTGGGGACCAGTGTGCTACACAGACAGGTGCCCAGCTCAGAGAGGCACCCTGGATGCACCTGCAGTCACTCACCTTCCTCTGAGGGCCTGGGACATGGGTGCTAATGAGACACACCTGTGATTGCTGTCCACCTTGCTCCTCTCTGAGACTGGGTGGCAAACCCGACTCTGCTCTCCCTGGAATGTGTACTGTCCTGAGTGCTGTCTTGCAGGCTTCTGCTGAAAAACAGGGAAGTGGCATCAGGAAAGGGTATCACTGGCTGCAGAGCCACATGGCATTGAAGCACTGTCCACCCAGGTCTGCAGAGAGGCATAAACACTTGACTCAGAGACCTTGGCTTCAAGCTCAGCCTGAGGCTTGAGGCTTTGCAAATGTCTTCCTCCTCCTGACAAGCTTTATCTGCTGAGAATCATTTACCACTTTCCTTCAAGAAGTTCACATTGGCCCTACTGTCCTCTTCCACTGCCTATTACCCAGTGGTTTGTCATTCTTCAATCCTGTGTGGGCCGTTTACTTGGGAATTCGACCTTGAGTCCCTTCCAGTTCAGAATAGTTGGTGAATTTGTGATATCCTGGATATCCTCCTAGACCATCTCCCACAGCTGATAGTCAATTAGGTACAGCCTCTGAGTTTTTAGAGTTCCAGGAGAGATTCCACTCAATCTGTACTCAGTGCCTGGTGGTGGTGCTGGTGACTAGAGACCTTTCAGCATCCCCCTCCCACTCCTCATCTCTCCCTGGAAACTTGGAAGTGAGGCACCTCTGATTAATGAGCACAAAGCTGAAGCTTCTCAGTACCAAATTTCTCCCAGCAGCAGCACACACACAGCATAAAACCGGGGGGGTCACAGCATCAGACACCAACCTGTCCGCTTGCCTGGTCACTTCTGCCTCACTTCTTGTGGTGTCCCTTGGAGGGCTTCTTCACAACAGGCTTCTGGAGAGACTGGAAGGTCACATGGAGGACACTCATTGTTCTGAATCTGCAAGGAAGATACAAGTAACCAGGAAAATACCTATGCTTGGGCACAGAGTGTGCTGCAGAATGAGGCCTCCAGCAATATAATTTCATGATGGTTTGTCTTGCCCCTAGTATTTCCTCGTGGTTTGTCTGTGTTACACGTGGTCTCCTGTACCCAGGCATTGCTGCTCTCCTCTCCCTGTTCCACCAGGGCTCACACCACTCATTGTTCTCTGTGCTGTCCTGCCTCACAGCCCTCAGAGGAAGAACAAGCTGCACTTGGAGGGAGCTCTTGGCTGGCTGACCAGGTCTCCAGGGATTTGTGTTAGACTTCAGGGCTGGGACCACTACAGCCCAGCCTACTCCTGTCCAACCCCTGCTGCCGTATTTCTTTAGACCAGTTTCCTAAGGAAGGCAGGCTTGTAGAAATGTGACTTTTTTGTTCAGTCATCTCACGCGCACTCCATAGGCATCCATAAAATAGAAAAGCTATTAAAAAGTGTCCTCGTTGCACAAGTTTACTAGAGAGGGGACAGAGAATTAAATTCCTATCAGGTTTGTGCTAACATATGGCAGGAGTGGAGGACAGCCACCTCAGAGACCCTGTGCTGCTGTGTGATCTCTGCATGTAAGGGGATGTGGGGAAAGCCCATGGTATCTCTGCCTTCTCCTCTGCTTTGAGCCTCATGTGTGTAAGGACATATTTTCTCAGTGATGTCCCTCTTCACTGCCAAATTGCTGGCATCTTTACCTCCTGCTGCCTCTTCTGCCCAGCCCAACCCAGTAGGTAAATCCCTGTCCCTACGTGTGACTAATAGGAGCAGAAACATGCCTGGGATGGCCCTGTGCCAGCTGGATAGAGAACTCGTGATTGGCCTGGAGGCAGTGAAGGCTGAGACCTGTCACCCTGCCACAGTGGAGCCACAGACAGGACATTTGTGAGCTCTGCAGCTCATCACGGAGGCGGGTTTGGCAGCAGCCTGGCTGAGAAGCAAGGGACAAACATGAAAGAGCTCTCATGGAGTGTACAGCTTGGGTTTTTCCCAGGCAGCGGCAGCCTCGCTGCCTCTAAGGAGGTGTCTGTGCCTTTGGATGGGAGACTGTGTCTCTTCCTCGAAGGTGCAAGAAAGAAGAACCTGAACATGGCACAGCGAGCCCCAGCCCAGATTCAGCCTCCTTGTTCCTGGACTGGCATTGATAGAAACACTGGGTTTCACCATAGGAGAGCTCTGTGTCTCAGTCTCCCCAGCAGAGAAAGGCCCCATCGAATTGCTCAGGAGCTTCCTGAGGTCTTTGTGTGGGAGAAAAGGCTCCTAGGCACCCTCTGTGCTTTTGGGAATGTACAGCCCTTTCCTCTGCTGCTCACAGGCAGGTGGGCAACTTTCCCAGGCTGGGGCTGTGCCTTCCTCCAGCAAGTGGCTGGCAGAGCACCTGTGTAAGGGGACAGGAAGGCACCCAGCTGCGGCACAGGATCTGGCCTCTGTGCAGGGACGAGCATCCCTGTGAGCCACTGGGTGCTGCTGCAGTGAGTGCAAAGGGACAAGGCAATGGGCATTTCCTTTTGCACTGAAGAGGCCCCCCAGACAACCTGACTTTCTTGCATCCCTTCTCCCTGGCTGCTGAGGGGAGAAATGCTGTACGAGAATGATGGGAAAGTGTCAAGCTTTGGGCATGACACTTCTCCTCCAAGACATCTGTCCTGGCCCTTCACCACCTCCCCACCCCAGCTATCCGGTTTGTCTTTCCCATTAGGCATGCTTAGCTGCAGAGAAACCATGGGTGAAGAAAGGTCACCGACAAGCTAAGGATTGCTGCTAAGCAGAAACCAACCAGGCAAATGGAACAGACTGTGGGGGAACTGCCCTTAAAGCGTCTTACAGCAGGGAAGGACCCTCCAAGACATCCGCACCCTGCAACACCACTTCTCCTGGCAGTTCTCCCCAATGCCAGTGACATTAAAAAAGTGGGGTTCTCAGAGGAGGATACTTACGGGCTGCCCATTTGGGTGGGTGTGGAGCTGAAAGGCGCTGGAAAGGGCTGTGGTGCTGTTGTAGGAGCCAAGCAAGTTTGTGGCTGCTGCCGGTGCTGTTCTGGCTGGTGTCTGTCACCACAGCCTGTTATCATTGGCAGATTTCTGTTATCTGCTTTCTCTTTCGGTTCTAATGGCAGTGCTCTTTCCTGATAACCGAGTCAGCTGCATATAACCACGAAAACAAGCCACGCCCAGCTCCACAATCTGAGCCAGGCTCAGGCTTGCGTTTCCTTTCCTCCTTTCTGCTGTGCTAAGCAGCACAAATAACTGAATGGGATAAGCTCACCCAGATTGTTGTGCTATTATTAGAGTAGCTTGGGTGTCCATGAGGGCTTAGATGAATTTGTTTAGTTTTGTTTGGACACTCCTTTAGAGGTGACTGACGGTCCCAGCACGGACCTCAGTACCTCAACACTGCCAGAGTTTGCTGCCAACATGGCCCTTCTTGCACTTTGGACACTGATCCTCCTCCTTCTTCCCAGACGTCACCCAAGTTCCCTCGCCTGCAGCCACCGTGCTTATGCAGGCACAGTGCAAAGTGCCTGCTGCTCCAGGGACCCACTGAAACCTCGAGTTATGTAAGGGGCAAAAGTCTCCTTTGCTTTAGTCCTCCTGGGAAGATCTGGAACTGTTTGTCCTACGTTTTGGTGGGTCTGTTAGCAGGGCAGTGTGTTGGGGTTGATGCATGTGGGACACTTAGCTGTTCACTGATTTTCACCTAGTAATTCCATGTTTAGGCATGGTCTAGAAATCTCCATGTGGTACACATGTTGTGAGCCTGTAATACTGGCACTCGCATCCAAGAGCACCAAGTAAGTGAAAAGAAATATGGGAGGAAGTCCTAAGAGAAGCTCAGTGGACGGAGACATCATGCAAGTGGTGATGGGGGATGCCTTCCTATGTGCTTCTGTGTGTGGAATTACTTTAGCATGGAGAGGGACAAGGGTCTGGAACAAGGGAGTTCAGATCATGGGTGGCTTAGGCAGTGGTTCAGGAGGATGGGGACAGAAATCTTTCAGCAAATGAAGCCCAGCAGTCCAGAGCTGCTGAGCTGAAATTGCAGGAGGAGGCCTTGAGGCTGAACATGGCCATCTGTCTATCACTGGGGCTGATGGCTGGGAAACTGAGGAATGAGAGACTTCTGAGGCAAGACTTCTGTTGCAGTGAAGTAACATGCTTTGGCAGGAGGCATGTTTGTGCTCCCGAGAGGGAGGTCATGCAGTTTGGCAGCATGCTGTTCATTTTTCTGTCATTCAGGGAGGAAAAGGGTTTCTAATTTTGATCTGGTGATCAATCAATGCCTTAGCTGATCTGAGCCCCACAAGTGAAGCTGTTGTTTCACTGCCATGGGGAGAAGGCAGAAGCAAGTCCTTCAAAAATATCCTTGCTTTCCCACTGGGGTGCTGTTTGCTGGGCTAATCAGGATGACTGCCACAGTGGGTCTGCTCCATCATGCCAGGGCATTTCTCCCTGGAGCCACTGTCCCCATAGAGGGGCGGCTGTTCCAACACCAGCCCACCGTGTGACCTGACATTGCTTCCACTGGGCACACACCTTCCTTTTCTGACCTTTCTCCCCAAGAGAAGAGCTCTGTTCAGCCAAGCTGGTCTGCTGCCTCATTTGTTTGATTTCCAACATTTTAGAATTGCCAGCTAGTGTGCCCTTAGGAGGTGATAGTTACGAAGTTTAAATGTTTAAAATGCACCATTTGGGAATGTTACTTTTGGAGTGTGGCATCTCACTAGCCAGAGCTGGCTGCCTGCTTGTGCACCTGTTGCAGAAACACTTTTCATTGTTTCCTGAGGAGCCTCATGTCCCGTCCCCAGCAGGGTCTCAGTCTCTGCTGCTTTTAATGCCTCCTGGGATGCCATAGCTGCCAAAAGGGAGAAGTCCAGTTCAAAATTTGACTCCAGACTTGCCCTTGGTCCCAGCTGACCTTCTGATTCTGGAGGCTTCCTCTCACACCTTTGCCTGCCTCCCTAGCAGGTAGTTCCCCTGGCTTCTCCTTCCAGTACTTGTGCAGGGAAGATTATTCCTGAAGGCTGGGCAGGATGGAACATGCCTTTCCATTCTCCTTCCTAGGGACATTTTACAGGTGTGCTCTGACTGCCTCTTGGGCTTCCAATGCCAAAGTCTATCTGATGATGGAGTGGTTTGGAAGGAAAAGTCTGCTGGGGATGGGGTAAGCAGGGGAATGATCATCAGCATGTCTTATGGAGAAAGAATGGGAAGGGAGGGGAGAAGGTTTATGTGGCTTTAATAATGCCATTGTTAACTGCTCTGCACTTCTTGATTTCTCATGATGCAGTTAAAGCAAACACTCAGCAGTTTAGTAATATAAGCAATCACAAGGAAAGCATGAGATGAGCTGGGAATTTACAAAACTTTTTGCTTATTTTAGCTGCCTGTTTCAAAGTAAACTACTGTACTTTATCCCACATATGATTCTGTTGGATAATACTCCAAGAGTCTGGCTATAAAAGTCAGAAACAAATTATGAAGACCTGAGATATTTATTTATTTGTTTGTTAAACTTCCTCTAAGCAATACCATTTCTGGGAAAGCCTAGAAGAATGTGATCTGTTATGTTTCTGCCCTTGGGTACGGTACACAACATCGAGGAATGAAATCTACAGCTGGGGAAGGAAGTGCCAAGCCTGCAAAAACATTTAAGGAGACATTCTTTATTAATCTCCTCTTTGGCAGGCAAGCTCTTACTGATCATAACACTGCAATATAGTCAACTATACTTGAACTTCCTCACTTACTTACTTATGGTACTTACTGTACCATACTTAACTGTACTTGAACTCTGCTTAGCTGGACTGCCTGTCCTTCAGAAGACAATTACAGCTGTAATGAGCTGTGCCCAGACTTAGAGGCTGGGAGAAGGGGACTCCCTTTCCACTTCATCTCTCCCTGCATCCTGTGGGTGGCTGATATGTCTCTTTCCTCAAGACCTGGACCTCCAGTGCCTTGGCTGGTGTGACACTGCAGTGATGGCAGGTGAGGGCCACATGTCCAAATCAGTGCTGCAGGCCAGGCCCCTGGTCTCTCTCTGTCAGCATGACCTGACCCAGCAGATGTGTCTCACCAGCTGGACATGGGCCAGGTTGGCTGCAGCTGCTTTAGTGCTGCACTGCAAGGACCTCCCCTCACAGAACCACTGGGTGAGGTCCATGATGAGCAGGTGAGATGAACCAGGTCTGACAGTGTATGGGGTGGTGTGTCCCTTGAGAAACAAAGAATTTTTAAACACTATTTATTAAAACATTTTTAAACATTTTTTATTGTAAGTAAGAGGTGGCTTTTACTGTTGATATTGAATTTCATTATTAATATTTAAGCCAATGAGCTCCTTATTACAAACGCATGTACCCTAGGGGAAAATACTTTTGAACCTCTCTGGAATTTGACCTTTTTTTTTTTTTTTTTTTTGTCCACGGAGATTGTTGTCAATCCATAAATCATAGTGTAGTAATGTGATGAAGACAACTTTAAATTACAGAAAAATGAGCTCTTCCAAATGCTGAGACTGAGGGAAATCCCAGCCAAAGAACTCCATACCTATCTTTGTGGAACATACTCTTTACCGAGGTTTGAGATTATAGAATTAAATGGCTTATTGGTATTTAAACAATTAAACAAACCTGTAATGTATACCTTTTTTTCACTGGCTCAGATAGCTGAAATATTTTATGTTGAGTATCAGTGCCTTGAGTCTGTGAAACAGAGTAGTGCCTTGAGTTTCTAAAAAAGAATAGAAACATGAATGAATTATTACTAACAAGTTCCAAAAGACTAGTTAACAAAAAAGTATTATCTCTTGGTCCGCCAGCCACTTTAGGGGCTATTCAGGGCATGTACACCAGACTGGGACAGGAGAACCTTGGTAAGAGTTCAGTAACTAATGGGAAAACAGTTATCATGTAAAAGCTGGTATTTTTCTTTTGGTGACAAAATTGTTTGTGTAAAGTTACAGTGATTAAATTAAATAGTCATATATGTGTCTCTGGTCAGAAAAATCCCCAAACAGCCACAGCATGTTCCTCTTTGGATGAAAAATATGGGTCCTTTTGCTTTTATGACTTCTGTTCTTAGCAATGCTGTGAAAATGTTCTCCTAATATTTTAGTTTTTGTTTTTTTGTTTTTTTTCGGGTACCTTGGTATCCATTTTGATTCATAAGGGAACATTACAGTTACAGATTGAAAAAGCCCCAACAAACCAAACCAGCAATTGCCAGAAGGAGTACATGTAAGAAAGCTGTTCAAGGTTGAATCCCTTATGCTGTTCCTTTCAGGAAATATTTATGAACGTAGATACAAACAATTGTATCATATTAACAAAGGAGCTCACTTCCTACCCAGTATGACTTGTTTATTTTTAGTCTGGGAACCTGGACAGCTATGCTTTCTCAGCAGCGTCAATTGCCACTGCTCTGTTTTTCATATGTTTGGGCTTCTGAAAAGAAGAATTGGCATGAAATGCAAGAAATGCTGGTCTACCTCCGGAACCAATGACAGCATTAATAAAGCAGTCAGCATTATAAAGTTTATATACATAAAAGGAATATTACGCATCAAAATATCAACATGACTTCTTTCCAAGTAACAGTTTGCTTTCTCTCAGCAGCAATAACAGTGCTCCTGTTTTACAACTTGTGGCTATATTGTTTTCTAGGCTGAACATCAGCCAAGTGTTGTTGAGGGCTACATACAGTTCCAGCATGAATTTCTGTCAAAAATTCTACTGCAGCTATGATAATCCTTGCTGTTGACCTTTTGTCAAATGCCTTTAACAACTTTCATCAAGGTCAACAACAGAACTTTTTGTTAAGTGTTTTCATCTAATACATTAGTTTACTCAATGAAGTAGATCAACATGGGAAAATGCACATAATCATGAGAGGAAGAGGATTAAGAAGATTCTTGAAGGGATCATGATCTATTTGATAAAATGTTGTTACTTACTTTACATAGTAACAGCATCACCCTGACATGTTTTGCTTCTGGTAGACACCCAGCAAAAGGACTTTATTAATTGCATGAAAGATGTGTGAATGCAATCGATACAATTTCATTGCATGAAAGATATCTTCACTTATATTTTAGCACCAAAATGACAGAAGAGGATCTAGTGAAGCTCGACCTGACAAACAGTTTTGCAATGTATACTGGTGTTTATAGGTCTTGGCAAGCACAGCATACAGGATCAGGCTCTTAGGTGGCCAAAGTGGTGTTCAGTCCTGAACATCTCCTCCTCTACTAAATTTTCCCTTTTTCTGTTGTTTATTTACAGTGTTTATGTCACAAACAGGAAGCAACAATTTACAGGAACTATTATTGTTGGCTAAGTTTCATCCCCAAGCTTTCTGAAAGTCATTCACTCACAAGAGTTTGCTTTGCCTATCTATGGGAAACCTCTTGAGTAATAATATGTCAATCACAGTCACCAAAGAAACAAACACCAAGTAAACAAGGGGAAAAACATGCTTCATCCCTTTTTTTCTGAGCAAAACAAGTAAATATAGGTTACAGAAAACTAAAATGCCTCTTTGTCCTCCTGTGAAATCAGTCTTTTACATCTGAGGCTACATTTGTCTATGAGCTTAGATGCAGGCAGTGGGCCCTTAGTGACACTGTGATGACTCTTCTGCATGTGTGAGAGGAGGACACAGCTCCTGAGCACTCTGAACTGAGTGTTGCAGAATATGACTGGCACCAAAGTCCATGAGCATGATACTTGTGCTTCACGCCGGTTCCCTCCCCATGCTGACCCTGTGACTGCTTACTCAGCCGTACTGCAGAAGCTGACAGGTGAAAGCCACCTTCTTTGGAACAAAAACTGCCTTCTGGGTGATCAGGGTTAAGCTACAGGGAAAATGAATGCTTCTGGTCTGCACTGCTCATTTGACCTCGTTCTCTGATGATGCGTCACAATCATAGAACCATCACAGAATCACAGAGTGATCTGGGTTGGAAGAGACCTTGAAGATCACCTAGTTCCAAGCTCCCTGCCATGGACAGGGATACCTCCCACTAGACCAGGTTGCTCCAAGAGCCATCCAACTTGCCTTGAACGCTTCCAGGGATAAAGCATCAACAGCTTCCCTGGCCAACCAGTTCTGGTGAGTCTTCACCCTTGTAGTGAAGAATTTTTCCCTAATATCTAATCTAAATTTATGCATGTGTCTTTTTATTTCTTTGCATTTCAGCATCAGTTGTGTAGCTCAGATCTTGATTCCTGTACTATGGACATCTTAAATTTGATGAGATAGATCCAACCTATTAATGTTTCCCCAAAAGAAACGTACAAAAGTTTTATTCCCTAATAAATGACCACGTTAAGGCCACAGCTCTTCATAACACACAATGCTCACCTCTCTAAAATCACCTGGACCTCTGATCTCCCAGTCACTCACAGTCTACACAGGCGGAGCTGATTGTGTTTAATAGATGTACTGTTTGGTCAACATACAGATCCTTGCTCTGCTGTCAGTTACCCTGAACTTTGAACTTTGAACTTACCCTTTACTTTTAGCCACTTTGGCTGAAAGCAATCAGAATAGTGTCTTCCATGGTTAATGAAATAAGGTTTACACAAAACGGAATGATACACCTTTTATTGTGCCTAGATTGATCTGCAAAACGTAAGGCTGCAGAAAAAAAGTGTATTGATTTAGGTGATGCAATAGACCAAGCTCTGTATCACCAAAATTTATTACTCCTCTGAAAGACCACCTGGCGTAGATACAGTTCTTTGCTTCTTCCAGTGAACTGCCTATTAAGGTTTGACTATAAGGTTTTTGTGCAGTCTTTTAAAAAGTGTTGAATTAAATAGTGTGACTCTTGAAAGTCTAGTTTAGTAACATTTCTAACACTTACTCCGGCATTCTTTATGAGATACAGAGAGATGTAATAAATTGTGCTATATCTGAATAGTTCCAAGCTAGCTGGAATTCCAGTTTAATGCATCAGAATTCAGGGCCTTGGAATTCACGCTGGCTTGCTATTTCACTACTGTCTTATGTTCCTTCAGGCATGGATAATAAGAAATACCACAAATTTAGTTTATTGCTTAGAGAAAGCCATTATCAAATTTATTATTGCTATAAACCTACATACTATTATGTTTTTCACAGCTGGACTAATGAGGCAGGAGAAAAGGCCGAGGGGAAACTTCCTTTACTTGCTTGTTATTTACACAGTAGTCCAAGAATACATTGTGGAAATAATGTCCTATGGATTCCAAGTTTTTCATATTAGAAGGAGTGTTTGTCTGCAGCTTGAAGCATCAGTCTCCTGTATGTTAGGGATCTACAGGCCAAAACATTCTTTTGAAAGAACACAAACATTATTTAAAACAGGCTGTAACAAGATGAAAATCATTAAATGTACTACTTCTGACACTGGCTTTCTGCACAAGAGCATTTTTTGTGTTAATTTTTATAGAAGTTAAACTGGAGGGATTTAGTTTATTGATTTAAGGTTTAGTTTAATACCCGAAGGTTTAATTTTATATCCAGTGTATCAATGTCTTTGTGAGTGAAAGTCTGCACAAAACAAAGCCATTTGTAGCAAAACATACAGCAAACTTGGCAATCTTTGCTGTCAAAATGACGTCTGGGATCTAATCTGAACCCAACTTCATTCTCAAAAGTGGTTGTATGCCAGAAAAGAAGAAAATGAAAGAAATATGGAATTTGATATGTAAATTTTTGCAGAGGACATGGGGAGAAATATGCTGAAAATGTCTTGAAGAAAACTCTTTTACTTCGAAGATATTATGGGAAAGGAGAAAAATATATTAAAGAAAAACCTGCACAATAATGAAGAACAAAATAACCCACTCTGAAAAGAAACTTAACGTAAAAAAACGCAGTCAGAAAGGCTTGGCTGCAGTGCAAAGATGTAAACAATACCAAAACAATAAGGGACATAAAGATATCAAACTGACAAATATGAAGTGTAAAGGAGCATAGGGTATTCTAAAAGGAAAGAAAACAAGATTACCTTTTGGCCATGCTTTGGTTATACCAGATGGAAGGGGAACATTTCTTCATGATAAATCTGTATTTGAAGTACAGCTCCTGGCCTGTTAAAATGAAGTGGTGATTTCCCACAAACCATCTGGATTCAATGTAGTGCTTTCAAGACAAAATTGTCCTGCAGGAATTGAGCTTTCCTTGAGTCACCAAGAATGAAATCCATAAAGCCCTTTGTTATCCAGGAATTCTTGGTTTCTCCTGGATGCACCCTCACTATCAGTATTGCAGCCTTCTGCTCAGTGCCCTTGCCACTTTTGGAGGGGGTTAGTGGTGGTGATAGTTAAAACATACACTGTGTTTCACAGTGAACAGCATAAGATGTGAATCTTGCAGAATGTAGACACCACTGGACCTTTAGAGATGGCCACTGGGTACTCCTGCAGGTTGTTGTAGGTGTAAGGATAGTAGTGGGTAGAGTGGCAGGTGTCTTGGTCAGGGAACTGGAACATCCAAGTGAGTGAGAAATAAGGATGTCTGTCTTGTCCCACACTGCTTTTGTAATACTTGATTTATTTCCAGTCCTTTACCAGCCATTTCTTATGCTGTTCCTTAGGGCTGGTTTCTGAGTACAACAGTGGCCACAAGCCACATTTATACAAGCTGTTCACTTGCTAAAGTTGTCAGTAGTGAAGCACTAAAGCATTCCTGTCTGTGTATTGCTTGCTTGGAAGTAGTACCACTGTGTGTGTGTGTCTGTGCTTGTGTGGAGGTCGGTGTGGGGAAAGCCAGTACTCAAATACAGAATTAGTAGGCAGAGAGCAGACAAACAGTGTGATGCTGGTTAGCACTGTACCATCAGGTAGTGTCAAATAACATGCAGGGGCTTGAAAAAGCACCCTGGAGTGAATCAGGTATGAATCTGATTCACAGTGTTATAAATCTAAGCAACTGCCGGAGAAGATGCTTAATCTCACCAAGCATGTCAGTAATGCAACTGGTATCTTGATTAGAACTCTTAGTAGTAACTAGAGGTTATTGGAACATTCTTCACACTATGCTTTAGAAGTGCTTAAGAAATGTGTTGAGTTTGTGTGTATGATTATCACCTAGAGAAGACATTCAGTGCCAAGCAAGCACTCATGTTCTAGTGCAGCTTAATGCTTGCTATCTCAGGAACTGCTAACTGCTTGTAACTGCCTGCATGTCATTCCTCAGGAGCAGGAGAGACAACTGGCCACTCTTAAAGGCAGCAGTTTTCTTCTCCTTGGTTGGAAAGTTTTATTAATGAAGGCTGAGAATCACAGTACCACAACACCCGCTGTGCTGGAGAGCTGTACAGGCTGAAATAAGAGTCACTTCTGGTTGCCTGTGCATGAAGTTCAAGCCAGTAATAAAAAACATGGAAAGCTGCATTTTTAGAGAACAGCAACTGAAAGACTGTAAGTGAAATCCCTGTCCTTGTTTACAAAAAGGCAGGGAGCTGAGGTTTAGAGTGTTCCTCCACATCTTATCCCTGGCAGTAAATTAGCATATCCAATTGCAAAGGACAGAGGTTCCTTCCTACACAGCATTTACCAGTTCTCCTGACCACCAAGCATAGCAGCCAACTCGTGATGGGTAATATGCCCACACTGCAGAAGTAGCTAATTTCTAAAATAACTCATGTCAAAGACTACCAATGCTTTTCTGTGTATTACATGCCTTTACTAACTGTATTTGCCTTAAGAAGGGTACCAAATCCCTTTCAGTTTTGTGCTTCTGAACATTTTGTGGCCATAACTAGTTATCCTATGGTGGCAAAACTATTATAATCCTTTCTTACCCATGTAGAAGTATCCCAGGACCAAAATCAACAACTGCCAGAAGTTCCAAGTTCATCCAAGCCAACTGGATCAACCTAACAAACACAGGAAAGAATAAATAAATCTGATAGTCAACCAGTGACAGTGGAATAAGGCAACTAACTCCCTTCAACTCTGTCCAATGAATCCTTGCCAGACAGAGAAGCCTGTATTCAAGAACTGATCCAATCTGACCAGGTTTTGTTTATAAATTTTGGCAAAAACAAAATATTCTTCCAACACAGACTTCACTGCTGATGTTGCAGTTACCAGCTCTCATCTTCTTCACTTTCTCTTTTGGCTCTTATCTTTCTTTGCTCATTTTTCCTTAGCAAACTCGTTTTATTCATATTCGTATTGTTCATATGGTTTTTCACTGAGTGCAATGGCTTGAGCTGAGCTGGACTTCTGAGATAAGTAACAGGACAAGCAGAACTTAAAGAAGATGAGGTAGATGTGTAACTATGTGACTAGTTTCCTTCTCTATCTGTAGGAAAATAATTTATTCCCAAGTGCTTTAAAATTATATGGAAAATCACATTGATTCATCAGGCTTTGAGTTATATTTATAAAGGAGATCAAAGCAAGTGCTTCATCTACCTACATCTGACAGCAGGATTTCTTAGGCTGAACCCATCTTCTCCTAGATAAATCACTTCTAGATAAAAACTCCTTTGTCAAGAGTTGGCTATGGCAGCATTGTGTCCAAACCTGTTGTAATGTACAATGATTCAGGGGCAGCGAGTATCCACTCTGAAAAAGGTAGCAGAATAGAGGCATTGATGTCTCAGTCCCACCTCTATGCATTTCCAGTTTTTTTATTATTTCTGAATTGCAATTTGTTGTATATATAAAGCACACAAACTGCCTTAGTCTTCACTATCTCAAAATAAGCTTGCACTAGGACTTCTGTACAGACTGCATAAAATCAGTTATTAGCTGACATTCATATTTAACCCTATAGCCCTGAAATACAGTACTGACATTGCTAATAACTGGACATGAGATTTATACTCAATCTGTAAGACCTTAGGACTGAACTTTATCTGCCTGCAGCTTTGTTTCACTTAATTTAGCTGTGACAGCAGTTTCTCTAATTGACATGTATGGCTAATTTGTTTTATTTTGTTTGCCTTTGTGTGGTACAAATATAGGCTTATACAGACAGCAGTAACAAGGAGGAGTTCTGTGTAGAAATGCAGGTCTACAGCTGGACAAACCAGCTTTAGGGGTAACAAAAACATCTGAAGTCAGGGAGGGTTACTTGCCTGTCAGCAAGGAATTCTTCAAAGCTGGGAAAAGCCACTCAAATGAAAACATGGTAGGCAGAGAAAAGTCTTTGAAAAAAATCTATTAATTGAATGATTGGGACTGCTGGTACTGTGCACTGACTTCAACGCTGCTCAGAGTTAATTACTTGTCATAGGATCATAGATATGAAAGTCTCTCCTTTCAAAGTGTTCCCTATCCTTCCTACTATCTCCTTATATCAGGCCAAAAGATAGAAGTTTGGTTTCATGTGACTTTGTATTTGCTTTGGGTCAGAATCAGATATCAGCACCAGTAGTACTTACTTTTTACTAGAAAAAAATTCTCATTGCTTTAGGCCTGATTTCTAGATTTAATTCTCTTCACAACAGACAAAACACCATAATAAACAAAAGATTTTCATCTGAAGGATCTGGTTTCAAGTGTAGATGACATTATATAAGAGAAGTAAAGGAATTAAACACAAAACTGATGAACCCATTTTTAAACTATAGTGGGTATTTTAAGGGATGCCTGGCTCAGTTACTGGTGGTTAAGGGTAAGCTGCAAGGTGAGACTGAGATGAATGCTCACCTAGGTCAAGAACCATCAAGTATGAGTAGATCAATTTCCAATTTTGTTTAGATCTTCACAGTAATGCGATCACTGATTTGTTTTCCCTTGCCTTATCTTCCACCCTGAGGTTCAAAAGGGAAAATGTAGGGTAATAATTGAAAGGGTGTTAATATGTAAGAACAGTGCCAACCATCTTCTGTCACAAATTAGCTGGGAGGGGGGTCTTCATCCTAAACCAATTAAATTTAAATCCTAAAATAAAATTGAAAGTCCATAGCAGGATAGTTTGATTTTGTTTATTTTCAAAGAGCTGCCTCTTTTGGTTTGTTTTATGGCCTGCAGAAGAATTAGATCTAGTGTCTATAATTCATGTACTGCACCATTATCTCATGCCTGGATTATACTCCTGCCAGGTGCTTTCCAGCTGTTTGAGGTGGCATGAGCAGGAAAGTCTGATGGGTTATATGATGAAAGCCCAACAGAAAGGTCAATTTGCACAGGAGTTCAGGAATAACTGTGGCATTGGAGGTCACAGCCACCTAAGCAAACTGACTGGACTCCTCCAGCTTCCTCGGTTGTCCATGAAGGTGTGTACTCATGAGGAACAGTCCAGAGCACTGAATTTTGGATCTGCTTGGGTTTGCCCTCTTGAAGACCTGCTTTTCCTCCACGGGTTATTGAGGCACAAGTGGTTAGTTCCTTGGCTAACACAGGAGTCCGAGTTGGTTATGTGTGAATATACATCCCTGGGATTTCTCTGAATTGCAGGTAGGCATGACTGTCCAGCTCCTTGGACCTTGCCCAAAGCAAGTCACAAAGGGGATTCATGGCCACAGAAGGGGCTGTGGGTGGGGTGTTCTCTACTGAGCAGAAGAGGGAGAATTCAAGCCTTCTTCTTAGAGTGCTCAACATGTTACTGTGTGCTTTTGATCATGGATATAACAGAAAACCTATGAACTCCACAAGTAGTCTCCAGGGCTAAACAGTCATGGGAGTTCTGCTGTTTGCTGCCACAAGATGAATGCCATGACCTCTGTATCAGCAATATTTGTTATGTTTGTACCAGTTGGTACATGACATGAGGGACTCAGCAGGGGTTCTTCATACACACAGGAAAGTTTCTTCCTCCCTTTTATAATCACACTCCACGTGCAGTTATACAACCCTCCCTAGAGTCAGACTCTGCACCTTCAGCACTGGAAAGCAATGGATGTGTTTCTCTGTTTGGGGAGGGTGGTCCTGAGAGGCAAGCAGGTGTGGAGCATGCCACTAAAATATTAGAAATAAATTATATCTCTGAGAAAAGAGATTTGAACCATAGTGTTTCCCTTCTTATAATGAGATAAAACTGTGTTTAATATAACTGTATTTACAGTACTACTCTGTGCTGCAAGAAAACACTTGTAATATGAACAAATAATGGGAAAAAAATCCTGAAACTGGCCTTAAAATGATTCTATTTTGCAGGATGAAAATGAATATTAAATGATCAATATCCTGTGATTTCCAGAATTACTTTTTTCCAAAATGCCGGTTGCGTGATCAGATTTACTTCCCTCGTATAAACAGAAATTTCTGTAATCTAATCACAAACCAAATAAACTCAGTCATATGCTCTTATTTCAATTATCCAATTTTATTTCTATCATCATGATACTAAAAAATCATCATCTCAATTGGAATAATGTGTAAGATGCAGTGTTTTGCTAAGAGTTCACCTTCATTTAGAGAGGTGAACAGGAGAGGCAGAGAGGTCAGGGATAGGAGGCAGGAGTGACTGCCCAGAGTTTGGAGTGGAAGAAACTGCCAATTTAAACTATATCATAAATCCGTCTTGTCCACTGGGCAGCATTATCCCTTACATGAATTCTAAGGTTTGCTGCTGACAGGGGGAACTTCACAGCCTAAACTTTAGTCTGGGATCCCCAGGAAATTTGGGTACCTCTGGTGAGGATTTTTGTATTCTTTCTTGGAAAAAAATGCTTGTGTTGGTAGCAGCTATATTTAAAATATTTTCTTTAAGCTTTATATTGCAAACTGTTTTTCTCTCTACCTCTTAATTTGTTTGTGTGTGGATCAAGGATGGCAGGCATTCAGGCTGAGTGCGCTAAAGCTTTGTTTGACATTGAAGAAACTGTTCTTCACAAATTATTAATTTGTTTTTAAAGGGTCTGTGTTATATTTCCTTAAAAGAGTTTTATTTACATTTGCAAAATGAAGTGATAGCTCCTATTTTCAGATCCTTGTGTAAACTTTATGAAAAATGTTTTGGACATGTTTTTGTTCAACCTTATTCTTTCTACAGTGTCACAGTAGAAGGAATAGGTTTGCTTTTTCTTTCCCAAAGAATCAACTATTTCTAGTGGAACAGCTAAGAGGACAGGAGAAAACAGAATTGGTTTTTAAAGTGGTCGGGTGCTGTTGCCAACAGAGAGAACAAGAACGGCCACGAGATGGTAGCAGTCTGTCAGAGAAGGCCAGGAGAGGATCTGAGCTTCTCTTCTTGATCCAGGGAGTCAAATGTGCCCTCTGTGCCTTGTACCTTACAGTGGAACATTTGCAGTGTTCAAGCAGAGCTATTTTAGAACTATTTTTTTAATTATTTCACTCTGGGGTACTCTCATGTGAGGTAAAGCAATAAAGAGTAACACCGTGGGCTGGTGCACCGTGACTCAAGCAAGGATGCCAAGTGCAAGTGCATTTAAAAATTGCCAGGGTAAGCTGACATCTGGGATTGTGTCCTGCTGTGAGGCCTTGGCTGGCATGTTCAGTCCTATTTTTTGTGCTGTCCTCATGGCATCCAGGATGGCACAGCCCCAGGATGCAGATTGTTAACTGCTTCTGCCCCCTTGGATCCATTCAGGGTAATACAAGGGTTAATTTCATACTGCTTGGGCTTGTGACAGATCCGGTGCCAGCCACTCTCCCCTGGCTGACATAAACTTCATGTTACTAGAAAAAGACAGTGAAAACTCCATCATGTGCCCTGCCTGGTTTGACAGAAAGGCAGTCATGTGCCCACAAGTGATCAAGATTAAACTTGTGCTGCAGAGTGATCTGGCAGTGTGCAGACCCCTATTAATGTGCACAAACACACAGGGTTTTTTTGGGGGGGAAAGAATTTGTACTTCTGCTGTAAGATAAAAGAGAAAGGGGATCTTCTTAGAGACTGTTCTGCTGGGGCAGAGACCTGCAGGGATAATTTTGGTCTGGGTTGCAATTACCAGAAAAGATACAGGAGACTGTTCTGTAAACCACTTCACTGTGAATTCTGGCAGAATTTCATCTTTTTTTGATGCATGGAATTTATGGGAAGGTGTATGAAGGCTGGCAACACTTATCTATCTTGTATGGTTTCTACATCATGCTTGAGTGAGGTTATTGTGTGTCAGCAGGACTTAATGTAAAGGCAACATTCAACTTACAACATTACAAAGTTAATTTAACTTGGCAGTGAAGATGAGCCATGCAATTCTTGTTGCATTTCTATGTACAAATGCTAGTTGTGCTGCAAATAGCAGCAGTTTCATTTAGGCATGGTGCTCAGATGTGAATGCTCAAACACCTTCCAGCATGCAATTTAAATATTTCAAAGCCAGAAAAACGATATCAGTATTTGTATTGGACCAACTTTCATGATCATTTGCTTACTGAGAACCATAACCAGCGTCTCAACAGCTTTTTCCTCCATCAAGTCCATCTTTTGTGCAAGTTTTTCTCCTCAGTGCTAACGATTTAAATACCTATTCATTACTCAGTAAGACTCTGTCTCTGGAGGCAAAGAAGGAGTCTAAATATCACTTTATGTTGCAAAAATGAAGACTTGGTTTGTATGAGGTGCCTTTCACCCAGCGCAAGCACGCACACATGCTTCAGATTTCTCTCGGTTTCTATAGGACTATTCTTAGCAGTGCAGTGAAACGTGGTTATGTTAAACATGCTACAGAGAAGGTTCAAAATAAATCATGGCTCGAATTGACCTGATTCTCTTCTTTGCTGCTTTCCTTTGGCTATAATACAGCTCACGGAGGGATAAAATGCTGCACTGAAAGTAACAGTTTAGTTTGTTTCTCTCTGATGCAACTGCTGACAGATTTTCCTATTTCTGACTCAATTTCCATGTTTTCCTTTGATTGCACAATTCTCAAAGATGCATCCTCCATTTTACAGAAAGCAAACTGTTTAAAAATATATATATATTTCAGATACTTCTAGCTAAATAAAAATAATATACTCTCTGGATACTTATACAACTGGCTCACTTAAGGGATTTGGTAAATCTCTGTGAATTTTACAGGTATTTGAGAAGCCCGAAGTCAAGCAAGCTCCTTTAAATCCTGTAATTTCTGCTTCGTTCTTTTCTGTTCTTTGCAGACATTTTATTCTCTCAGGCCATCTCACAGCATCACATCCCCAGCAGCCAGTACAGATTCTTGTGTCCATGCTTAGATTTTTTTTTTTCCCCAATTCCAACTTTAATAAGCCTCCTGAGCTTTCTTTGAAGATTTCATTTGCAACTCCAAAGAAACCCTTGTGTGTTCCAATTCTTCTGTGTGGATTAAAAATGTTTTAAACTGCTTTGTTTTAAAGACTGAACATAAGAGTTCTTGAAGATACACGGAGCTGAGTACTTGACACACACCTGACCTCAAGCCTGGTACACAAAAAAACTAAAAAACGTGTAAAATATTTTTCTGCTTTCTTTAACAAGTTGCTTTGAGCCTGTTGTAATGTTTAAATTTCTTCCTGTGTTCACTGAGATCTAAAGGAGGTCTGTAAATATGTTTCCTGTTTTCCTCCAAATGTTCTGGTTCTTGTATATATACAGAAGTTTCTTCGCATACTTGGGGAATAATTCTAATATTTTTATTTGTAACTTCAATCTGTTTTAAAATCTTGGCCAAAGTTCTTGAGACATGTTGAAACAACCTGACATCACCTAAAAGGAAATCTGAAATGTCATGATACAAACCTGGCCTTGCAATGTCAGAAAGTTCGCAAGAAACAATATATGCCTTTTTCTGAGGCAATGCTGTTTTAACACAGATGCTTGCCCAAATCATGTTACTGTGTTCCAGCACAATCCCTTGAGAGAAATGGGCAATGCTGAGAAACTTTTGGAAACGGTGGGGGAAAAAAAGAGTCACAGAAAATGGATGGTGACCACACATGGATCTTACTGCTTCTGCACATGATCTTGAGAAATCAGGAGTGTTTTTTTATATGGTTGTGCAGTGCTTAGCACAGCACAGCACAGCTTTGAACCCTGCTAAAGGTTCTTGGATGTTATGGGAATGCCAGTAAATATCATGCTATTTAACCAATGGTTATTGTACTGCTTTCAGAATTTGTTTTGTTCCCACAGGTTTTATTTTTATCCACATTTCTCAGCTATGTGTTGGTGTGACTGTCACTGTCATTGTTTTGCCAGGATTGGTCCTCACTGCATTCTAGCCTATTTTATTTTTGGATTCTGAGTATGGCACTGACCTCTAAGCAACTGCAAATTTCCCTGTCTGATCTAGGCACCTTGGGGTTTTTCCCTTGTTCATGAAGAGTTAATCAGTGTAGCTGAGACTAGAGCACAACTCATCTCATGCTGAAGCAGATGCCTGTGTTTGGTTAGATGCATGCATCCTTCAGCTCCAGTGGTTTTATTGAGTAGATCCCTCTTGGCAGCCATGCTATAGATACCTAAAGCCAGGGGAGATGAAACCCATCCTTGGAGACCTGTACCATGCTGCCTGTGTAATTGAGTATAGGAAGATGATGTGTGGAGGATTCTTCACCCAAACCCCATCGGAGGGTTGGGGGCTGCAGGGGCTGTTCCCCCCCCCTCCAGGAAAGGGGCTCCTCTCAATTCTTCCTGTTCTGTAAATCTATCATAACCATGCCATTTCTCTCCCTTTTTCCCTTATCTTCCCTCACTGCCCTGTCCCCTCCTTTGGCTAATGCCTGCTGCTGCTCCCAGTGCTATCGTTGTGCCCATAGCCATCTGATTAGGGCCTGGTGGAAGACCAGTGGTAGCAGGGCTGATGAATTTCAATGTTGGTACAGAGTCTGAGTTTGTTACTTGCAGTAGAAATTGCCTCTGATTTAATACTCAGCCATCCAGGACATGGATGCCCTGGGATAACCAGGCTGTGAAGGATGTTGTGTAAGATCTGCGTAAGATGCAGTGCAGCCAGAAGTCTTCTTTAGCTCAGAGATTACACCCCAAAATTGTAGAATGCAGGCTGATTGTGAGCAGCAATATGACAGCAGTGCTGGGAGGAACAGTGGCCAGTTTTCCAGAATGGCACAGAAATGAGAGGGAAGTGAGAAAAGCTGATGAGGAAGATGCTTTTGGGCGTGAAAAGTTTTGTTTTACAAAAGGGAAGGTGAGCAGACAGTATATGCCAACTGATCCTATGATACTGCATCAATAAGCAGGAGCATTTAGAGATCAACTATCCTAATTGTGTAGCCTGTTTAACACCATGAACTTGGATTAACATTTCCACAGCACAAGAGATGGAAAAATACTTTGTTATTTTCTCATTTACTTCTTTGTGGGAATATGTTGTCTAGAGGTGATGTGGTCTGTATAAAACACTCCACATGCCTTCAGTGGTTTCTGGACTAGCACATGGGTGTCCAGTCTGTATTTTAGCTGAGATGTACTGGGCTAGCTGCAGTTAGAGCTGCAATACCTGAGCAGTGCTGTGCTGAGATAGCAGTCTGAGCCTAGAGAACAGCACAGCAGTTTCACTGGTGACTCCTTTTCTCTGCAGGAAAATTAGCTGACCAGGCTGCTGTGCTGAGGTGTTAGGCTATTTCCCAAGGCAGAACTATTTTGCTGGGCATTAGCTCTGCAACCTTTGCACCAGGCTCTGTTGCCTGTTTCTGCACCAAACAGAGCTGTGATATAACAGTCAACATGACAAATACTAACACAGCTGAGGTTATTTTAGTTTCTGTGTTGCAAGATAGCTGTACCCAGATTAGGACTCTATATGGAGTAGATGTGGCACTGCTTAATAAGTCAAGAAGATCTGGGGTTGGCTGTGTGAATCAGTATAGCAGATCTATAATGCAAAAACCAAAACATTCAATAATGTTCCTACTTTAAAGATAAAAGCAAAGCATCTTGGCTCACTGAAATAACAACAGCTCAAATAAAGCAGCACTGAAAAGGCAATGAAACCACGGCACTAGCTTTAAGCTATCTGGCATGGATGCTGCTGAGAAAATTGATGTAGCAGCAAGAATTCTGCATTGACTACAAAATGCTGCTAGAGAAGCTATATGAAATCACCATAGGTTCACATTTCAGCTAGTTGAAACACATATAGTCCAGAAACTAGTATGTATGAAACAAGTTCCTCCTCTTTAGGTGGCTTCATGGACTTTTCTTGACTGCCTCCAACCTTGGATGATTTCTTCTATCTTTTCCCTAAACATTTAAATTATTTTTTCTAATGGACTGACCATGAAATCAAAGCATAGTGAAAAGCATCTTGCTTGCCTTGATTGTTTTTCCTGGATTCTTTAGAAATACTCCATGAAGTCCCTGCAGACTGTGGACCACAGACTGAAAATCATTTAATAATTCTCTTTGCATGTGCCTTGCAGGTTCCTGGGAGACAGCATGCCCTTCAGCAGAAAAATCAGGGTGATGCCTCACAAATGCTTTAATAGGTTATTTGAGGCAGGGGGTGTGGTTTTTAGGTCAAGACAGAGGAATATGTATGGCAAAAACAACCTAATAGAAAGAAAAAGGGGTAAGTGACATTTAGAGTATGATAATGAATTATGTTTTAAATTTCTTTTTGCATTCAAAAATTTTCTTTATGAGGCGAGAGGTAAGTGAGTTTATAGAGTAGAAAACACTGGCTGGAGTTTCTCTGCTGTGGCTAAGTTGGGGTTTTTTAATGTTAAATTTGGGTTAAGAACAGTCTGTAGATGTTACTTTCTTCAGTAATATTTTTAACTTTTGGCAAAGTTTCATAGTCTTGAAGATGTTTATTTTTATAGATTTCAGAAAACAAAATAAATAAAAACAAGCTATTTGTATCTCCGTGCGTGTATTATTCAATGGCTGTGACTTTCTCTGGTCAAAACCAGGACCCAGCAGCTGTTTTCTTCTGCAGTTGTGGAGAATCTGGATAATACTTAATAGTGTTAAAGGTACAAAATATTTTCAAAAAAACCCCATTGTCTTTGCTTCCAGTAAGAGAAAGTTCTTATTTATGCAACAGCTGCCAAAAGATGAAACTCATGTTATAACAATGAGTTTTTCCAAGCAAGCCCATCTGAGCAGCTGGGGAGGGGCTTACTACACATTTTCCTGCTCTAGGAAATACTTCCATGAAGGGAGAATTTATCCTGAGATACAAAGACATCATTGTGGATGAGGATCCTGGACCCCTCTGTGCTGCTCCTGGCCCCTGGTACTATGGTATTGCTCCCCTCCTGCATGACAGGGAGGGTTGGGGGAGGCAGCTGGACTCCTTATGCTCTGCATTCACATGTCAGGTACTACTGATCCTAAGATTCCTCTTCCATCAGCTTTGGAAAAGCTTCTAAATGTTTCTGTGGATGGGGAATTGCCGTATGTTTCAGAGTCAGAAAGGGGAAGCTCAGAAGGTTCTTCACTTGGCACAGCCTCATTCAGAATGGGCTCAGTTTTTGCAGAGACTCTTAAAGAATACCATTGTCATTAAAGGAGCTTTCTGATATTTCTGGCTCTAAAAAGTCCAATAAAAATTTAAGTGTAAAAACATACCAAAGTCACCCTTATTTACTGTATTTATAGCTCCAGTTCTCACAATACACCACAGACATTACTGTATAACCATACAAGGCTGCATCCTCAATAAGGACATCTGTGCTGACATCTCCTGAAGTCTGGCATGGCCAGGAGCTGAGCACCCAGCGCTGTGTGCAGAGGGGAAGCCAGGCACAGTAACCCTGGGAGGAACACCAGGCAGAACCAGAGCAAGCATGTCAGGAGCCCCATGAGAGCAGGACATGTTTGGCAGCCACTGTCACCATCCTCCAAAGGGAGCTTAAAGGAGGCAGCTGAGTACAGAGCATGGGGAAGGAGGACTGGGGAGGGAGCCACCTCCCACACCTGCAGCCTTGCTGCCTCCAGCACTGCAACAAGTCACAGTCTGTGCATGCTGCTACTGACTGCAAATCCAAAACATGGCCTTGCTTCTGCAGCTGGACTTTGCTCTGAGGGAATAGGGGTGTCCTGGATACCATCTTGTTAATTAAACCTAATTTGATATGAATAAATTAGTAGCATTTCTGTTTTGAATCCCTTGGGAATTTGCAGTTCTCCCTCTGCTTCTGCTATATCAAGTGTGGACCCTACCTGCTGGGCACAGCACCTGCTGGGTTAATCACCCAGTTTCTGTCCTAGGTGTGTCCTGACAGCTTTTCTGAGGCAATAATTCCCCACCTTAACTTTGCTTTGAGTAACCCATAAAATGAAACATTCTCAGTTATTAGTGAGCATGAGGCAGTCTCCTCTGGTTTGCCATAGATGCCTAAAATATTAAGCCAACAGCTACCTTGTGTTCTCTAAAATCTTCCTTCTTGCTAACTATTTAATAAAGGCTAAGAACTTTATGTCTCTTTCTACAGTAAAGCCCTCAGCTCCATTGTTTCAACAAGCCTAGATAGGTTTTACTGCTGGAATCAGCTGCCAACACTCCGCAGAAGCTGGAGGTTGACACTTGGAATGGGGATGCCTCAAAAACAAAATGTGGAAAGAGACTACTTGCTGGAAGAAAACACAGTTCCTTGAAACAGTGCACACAGGACCACCTGAGCTTCTCCCAAGGACCCAGAAAGCTGGTCTTGTGACCAGCTGCAGTAAATGTGTGGTGACTTATGGGAACAAGGTCAATTTTCAGCAGTGGTGGTTCTGATCCTGTGTGTAGAAAATGGCTATGAAGTGTATTTTTTTAATCTTGAAACTACTGCTAGAACACAGTAATTGTAAAGATTATTTTATCTGCCCACAGGAAATTTGCTTAGCCAACTTCCAGTAACTTCTACTTATCTTCACCATGTCCTATCTGAATTCTTTAAATGCTGCTCCTAAGTAACACTGACTTAAAAGAAAAACCACCTTCCCCCTGCTTTTTATAACTGTATTTAAATACAGAAGGTGTCCTGACCTCTCTAGGTAAGAAAAAATATGGAGTTTTAATAGTTTTCAAGTAACAATATTCTAAATTGGAGCTCAGAATTTGTAGTTGATTACCACTGGCCAAAAAACTAATGACTGCAACATCCTCTTCCTGGGGGCACCAAAAGTAATAGGAATAGGTTACTTTTGTCAATATAATACTCTTGTCTCTTCCAAGGGAAGCACTGAGGAAACTTGCAGGTAGCATCAAGTAGAACAAGGTGGGTTTTTTTAAGAATTCTGAGAGAAAAAGGCCACAGATCTATTTATTCATTTTTTTAGGGATGAGGGTTTATTGTGCGAACTCCTTAACTCCTTAACATAGATAGTAAAGGTCTTTATAAGTTCAGAAAGTGTCTCTACTGCATCACGAAAGAAAAATTTACCAAGTGCTATTGTTTTAGGCAAAGACATCATCTCTGGCTCAGGATGTCCTTGAGTGAAAATCACTGGAAATTACTAGATATGTTAGTGACATGCTGCTCTATATGTCTACAGCTGGAGACAAACTACTGGGTCTGAAGGACTTTTTTCTGATTTGGTAGAGGCTTTTAACTCTTGTGCTTTTCTGCACATTTCTCATTTAAATTAGACAGACAGTAGGCAGCAATGAAGACCTATTTTGCCTGTTCTATAGCAATAGGCTAGAAATTTTGCAATTCCTCTTCAGGCTCAGTGGCATTAGTTTAACATACATGCCAATCTCCATTCTTCCAAATGCTTTTGTATGAGTATACAGGTTATTACATTCAAACACAGTTCTTGCTCATGGAATCCCACCTGTGCACCAGTGGGTAAGCCTGGGTATTAGACTGTCAAACACAGCTGGTATTATCCTAATGACATCCTCTACAGTTCTGACTTGAAAGCTTCTCCAGTGGTCCTACACAAGAGCTCTGAAACACTTGGGCCACAGATGTTACCCTCAGCATATCTATCCACCTTCCTGTCACACATTCTTGGTTTGAAGACCTACAGGGCACAGAACATGTGGAAAGTTATTTCTGAGTTTCATTATTGCCTCTGTGAGAAATTAGCAATGTGGTTCTTATCTGATTATGCCAAAACAGCCACCAGATATGATTTTACTTTTCTGCTGCATGTAAGAAAGCCTCATCTCCTATCAGAAATATGTTCCCATTAAGACATTTCTGAGTCTGATCAAATGTCTTTTTAGCCATCTCTTTAGTAAGGTAAACAGGGTTTAAGGACCTCTGATGAAAAATAACAAAGCTGTTTTGGGTTACTGAGTACTGTTCAGCAGCTGAGCTTCAGCAATGAGTTGCTCTTGTGCTCTGGGCTTGCTGCAAGCAGAGATGATATGTACAAGCCTAAGTCACTGTGAACTGCACTTTATTTGACAATTGGAACAGCCAAAGAGGTCACCTTCTCTAACCCAGGCAGTGAGCAGCAACCTCTTGATTTGAATTTGTGTCTGAGCTTTGGACTGATTTATCTTCTCTGTACGTTCAATGCCTTGTCACAAAGCTCAAGGGACTGAAGGGGCTATGATACAGATTCCTCATTTTTAAGTAAAGTCAAAGTGAAGACATGGGAAGGGCAGAGAATGGATTTTGTACTGTTATGTAGCTCCCAGCCACAATTACAGTTTGAAAACAAGCCAGAGGATTTGTACTACTGGGAATACTTGGGACATTTATTTGCGGTTCAGAAAGAAATTCCAGGTGGTTCTCATACTATGACTTTTCTCAGACCTTTAAAAGAGATGATTTAAAATTTTCACTGTAACTAAATAATTCTAACTAGCAACAACTTCCTCCTGTTTGCAATTTAGTTAATATTAAATTTGTCTCTACTATTTTTGTCTGAAGGAACTTGGGAATCCAGTTCATAATTGGCTCACTTAGAGAGATCAAGAAATAATGTTCTTCGGAGAGTAGGCATCCAAAGGGTTCAAGCTTCTCATGTTCAACACCGTATCAGCCCTGGGCCTGGGTAGTGAGGGTAAGGAAATATTTATTCCTGAAGAGTTTATCAACAGCATCTTGGCATTAGGGTAGCTAATTATTCTGGTTAAATGCTGCCTGAAGTTCTGGAATTCTTATGAGTGCAGATTTTATACACATAGAAAAGCTATTGTAAGAGAATATAAAATCATAAAGCCTTTTCAATCAGGTAGTTCACTGGTTTGCAGCAGGTTGGGGTTTTTTTTGGAGGTCGACCTGATCCAAAGCTTATGCAAGTCAGTGCAAAAACTCCAAAGAGAATCCTAGCTTTAATTCAAGGAATTAAGTTGTATGCCTTAATGCCATAGGATATTATTTCACTAAAGAGCTTATTAAGGTTAAAATGGGATTAGGCATTACTGTGAATGAATGCAAAAAGTTTACATGGCTGGGATAAAGCTTCAAAGCTTTATTCCACATTTCAGGGAAATGCTTCCAGACTGAAGCGAAGAAAAAAAAAATTACATATTGTAGCATTACACACAACAAGGTGTATGTTGTGCCTTCCAAAGTGAGAAATCTGGCATTAATAGTAGGATGTGGAATGAAAATCTTACTGTATTTTCCAAAGCAGCAGTTCTCACTGAAAAGTGAAATGGAAATGTCTCGTGTGCTTCCATGCTCTTTGTTTTGAGCTTGAGATTTTTGCTGTTTTTTCTATATTTATTTTTCAGCAGCTGAGAACCCAGCACCTTACTTTGTGTCTTGTTATCAGGAGCTTACAGATGGTTGCTAAACAGAGCTTCCTATGTATTTAGCTTTGATATTGTAATGGCTGAGCATAAATTTCATATGAAAAGCAAACTTACTTCTATACTTCACTAGTGTATAGCTGGAGAGACAACTGCAGTGGAGATGGCCCAGCGTGACTGCCCTGACTCCTGGAGGAGCTATGCCTGTGCTGTACCAGATGTTCTCTGCAGGGGATTATTGGACACTTTCTACAACACAGTCACAAATGTACTGAGTATCAGTACAGCTCCCATGGGGCCCATGCTTTCCCAAGGAAGATATTTGTCAGGACTTCTTGATAACAGCTACTTAATATTTTGATGTTATTTTCAGACAGTTTTTCCTTGTTTCATCCTCACTAATATTTGTCGTCCTTTGTTGTCGATACCCTACAGCTACCTCCAGGTGGGAATTGTAACTCCACTTGACTATTTCAGGGGGCTATGCACACTGGAACAACTTCCCTGATGCCTGTGGAGTCCTTACTCCTCCTTTCTTCATTTTTGTTTATTCTTCATCCCCCTTCTATGAGTTCAAATACAGAACAGTTTATCATCTTCTGTCCTTAAAATGCCTAGAATGGAATGGAGCCTTGTGGATGGGGATGCAATGGTGTTAAGATAATCCTCTCAGATTTATCATAATATAGCTCCTTGTGGTACTCTTTGGGTACAGGCAGCTTTAGTTCAAAATTGCCTTCTTTGCTGACCATATTTCATTCCAATGTAATCGTTTACTTGCTTTCCTTTTGCTCTTGTCTGAGACTGGTGCTTACCAGACCATCTAGCTTAAGGTTTGTGTTTGAAAGGACTTTCCCCATTGCCTCCATCTGTGTGTTCCTCATCCCAGCTGTCTATAGGTGACCCAGCTGTCTATATGTACTGACATTTTCAAGACTGACTGTGCTGCAGTTCTGCAGTGGCTCCTTAGTAGTGGAGTTCAGTATCCACAGGCTGGAGTAATACACTTGCTTGGAGACCAGAGTTATAACTAATTCATTAGTTCACAGTGATGTACTTACAAAGTGCCTAGCAATGAAAGACCTTGATCTCAGAGAATGTTTCTGGTAAAACTGCAGTTGCTAAAGTCAGATCTAATACAACTTGTTGTTTTCCACATGGTTGGCCTTCTGCTATTTTTCTTCCCTTACTTTCAGACCTGCAGCCAGTTCCCTGGTATAGACAGATGCAAGATTGCTATGCCCATGCCAGCAGTTGTCTGGATGACACAGATTTGAGCTGGCTTGGATCCAGATAGCTCTTGTGAGATGAGCAAATGAGTTTGCCTTCTCCTTGTGCCTAGAGAAACCAATGTGGTGTTTTGATCAAGCGATGGGAGTTTATGCCTCAGGACACTGGTGGGGCAGAAACCTCTGTATGGCTGAGGAACTGGCCTTGCCTTCCATCTGCCTATAGCCTGTTTGCCCCTCTTCAGCCCCATGTAAACCTCCCTAGGTCATACTTCCAAGAGATGTGTTCCAGCAGCCCTCAATGGTGGGGGTTTTAATGATCCTGGGATTCCTATCTGTTGCTCCTTTTGGTGTTTGTCCAGAGGTGAGGGGAAGTAAAACATGGATTTATTGAGTTCTCCTAATAGCACAAGACATAGATCCTCCCACTGATGTTATTCCTGCTTTACCTACTCTGTCACCCATGACTACAAGGTCAGTGTGGTGGTAATCTGGAGCTCCCACACTTTGATGTGTTTTTCTCCAATCTCTCTTCCTTCCTGGACGGTTGTGCAGCCACTGCCTCCCAGAAAGAGCAAGGTCTCTTATAGGGGACCAAGTTCAGCTTGCTCAGTGCTTTATAAATTATTTGTGCCTTGTGCAGATGCTCTTCTTCACTGTCATCACAGGCTCAGAATTCCTGTAAGTGCTTCTTGGCCAGCAGCTATACCCTCCCTGTCTGACACAGACCACAGGGCAAAGCCATGAACAGCTTTGGCAAGCAGCTTTCTGGGGCTTCACCACATTCCTTCTCTGTATTCTCCATGTTCTTGAAGGTATCTTCCCTTCCTGTGGACTTTTTCTGTGCTGACCACTGTCCTCACCAAGGTCTCAGGGTACCACAAGCATTAATTCCCAGTGCTCCCCTGTCTAAAGTCCTACTCTTCATGGGGTAGTGTAGTTCATCTATTTCTGTCATATCCCTTGTCTGCTCTGACATCTGGACAGTCTGTTGTATGTTGAGTATGTGCTGGTGATTGCTATGTTCAGCCACTTCATTTACAGCCTCAGGAATGTGAGAGGCCCTCAGAAAAATGCCAGAGGTAGGAAAGTGTTTGAAAATTCCTGAGGACCTTGATAGAGAAGTTATTCTTTTCACCCAGCAGGAGCAGCAACGACCAAAATTCTCACCATAGTTATAGTAAACTTCAAGAAGAGGAACAACATAATATGTGAGAGCACATGTTAAAGGTAAGTTGAAAGTTGCAACTGACAGAATTCAATCATTATGTACCCCCAGAACAGAGGCTTCAGCCATCCTGCTCCTCCAGGTGGATCACCCTTGGTGTGGAAAAAGCTCAAAGCCATAAATGCTCCCCACCTTGGGCTGTCAGGACAAACTTGGGAGGTGCAGGTGCCTGACATTAGGGTACTAAGCTGATCCCAGCTTCAACAGCCTTGACAGCACTATGGGGACTGGGAATAAGGTTTCAAAGTCTGGTATGAGGAAATTCCAGAGTTGAGCACATTTATAAGCATGTGATACTCTCTTTTATTTTAATTGCATAATCTTATGCTCTTTTTTTTTTTCTTCAAATCTGTCTAGATTTGCATCACAGTGGTGTGGTGATGCTGAAACAGACTGTTGGGTGGAATAACCTGCCCACCTTATGGAGCATTACATAAATACTCTCAAAAATACAGACTTCTTGTTCCTCAGATCTCCAAGCTGGATCTTACTGTCTGAGTGAGATCTGACTCAGAGAGAATGAGATTCACTAATGAGCACTTACAGCTGCAACCACAACTAATGACAGCTGCATTTAAAACTTCAAGATAAAATGTTGAGAACTCTGAAAAAGCAAGTATTGAAGACCTAAAGGTGGTGGATACTCTTAATTCTCCTAACTCTCAAAATTCCATTTATAAAATAAAAAAGTGCCGCACAAAGCAGAGAGTGATATTGTCAGGGTACATTTTTTAGCCTACACCTTATTGATCAATACCATAGGAAAATGTGAGAGTGCCTTGATACTGAGTGAGGTGCTGATTTGCAAACTGTTGGAGGATGGTAATTTTGCACTAGTGCTCTTCAGATCTCCTGAAGAATCCAGCTTACACTGAGGGTTTGGGAGGTTATTTTTTTTTTTAAATTTTTATTTATTTTTAACTGAGATTCCTGAGGCAATTTAGATGGGGGGGGGGGGGCAGGGAGAGAGAGGGAAGCAAGACAAATGCTTCTCACTTTTCCCAAGTTCATTATTCTTTTCTTGCAGAGATTTGGATTTAAATAACTTTCTCACTAGAGTCAGAAACTGGAGTCAGTGAGGATGGGACTCAAAAGTTGGTTATGGCTTTAAGTAGACATAACTATGTGAGAAGATGTTTTTCTGGTTTTCAAAATGTGGTTAAGACGGGTTTATAAAAAGGTCTCACAAAGGGAGTCCTGGACAACTCATATTCATATCTCACAGGATAGAGAACGTTCAAAGACAAAAGACTTTCAGTTGGACACTCAGTGATGAGTTGCAAGAAAACAGCTCCAAAGATGGCACGAAAGAAAACACTTCTAAGGCTGGGATTTGACAGCATAACACAAGAAGGCAATTGCACTTGACCATCTTGAAACCCCTATGAACACCTAGGAAGCTCAGCAACAGAAAGGCAAGAGGAGATGAATGTTTGCAGCTCTGTATTGCAGTCATAGCAATGAGAAGGAACTAAGTGGCATTCACATCTCAGCAATTTTTTGCTATAGGGTAGAAAACACGCTGACATTCATTTGCATAGAGTCCCAGAAGATGTAACTGGTAAAAAGATTTCAGCCTGAAGGAAACCATGCGCAACACTTTTGGGAGAATATATATACCCGTCATCACTGAGGGAAAAACTGCTTCTTAGATGGTATCACAGTCAGTCTTTATTGCCTATTGTTTGGAGATAAATAGCTGGTTTTCTCTAATGAGAAGTGAAGTGACTTTCAGGGCTTTCCCCAGGAAAGGAAAGGATTTCAGAAGGAAGAGCTAAATCATCTGCCTTTCCATGGCTATATTTTTAAGCAAGTCAGACTACATTCTTAAGATTTTTTAAACATTTTTTATTAATTTTTATTCCTTTTGACATGATTTTGTAGTAAAAGACAGAGAATAACATATTACAATGCATATAGACTTGAAATCCTTTGACAAGCTGCTTTAACACATTTGCTTTCTTACACCATAGCCATCTCTCACTGAAAAATGGAAGTTTCAGGAATTATGGCTCATTAGAAAAAGCTCAGAACCTCAGACAAAACAACCATGAGTGTGTTTTAAGACTCTTCTTCTAAGCCTCAAAATTCCTTACAAGTAAAGGAATGAATGTAATCCCTATTAATGAATATAAATTGTTTTTAAAATAACTAACAAACTGTGTTGGCTCAAAACATCCATCTTCTGATACAGCTCATCAGCCAGGCATGAGAACTGGGTTATGTGTGCATTCCTGTTGGACTACTCTAGGAAGGAGAATGGAGTAGTTCTCTAATGGGAACTGGAGCTGTGGCAGTCAGATGTGGAATTACACCAGGACCTTCTGATTTGCTAAAACTTCAGTCCCTGGATGAAGGAGAATTTTGCTTTTACCCCAGTATTTTCTGACAAAGTATCTCACTGTGCGGACTGTTTTCCTAAGGTCTGGGATGAAAAGGGAGCAAAAGGACTAATTAAAATTTCCTTCTCTTGTTTTTTGTCCTTCTTAAAAAAGCTTAGAAAAGGGAAAGCTCAATTATAATAGAGGCAGACAGCTTCAAGGATTCAAAACTGGATCTAATGGGTCTTTTCCCAGAGAGAAGAGGACAGACTGAAAAGGTGGAATAAGGATCATATATAATATGCCATCATAAAGATGGCATAATGGGAGGGAGAGCATGAGAGTATTGCCATAGGAACATTCACATCTAACTGCAGAAGGAGAGTGCTAGTAAATGAGCTTGAAAAAAAATGAAATCAGTTTGCTATAGTAAAAGCTAAATAAAACGTCATTTACATAAAGAACACTTAGGGAAAGAAGAAAAGCATTAAAAGGTGAGAAAGGCAGGAGAAACTGGAAGTAAGTGGAAAGGACAGACTGCCTCTGCCCAAGGAAATAGCTGTGGGCTGCAATTAGCTAAATGATACACGACTTCTGTGCTGCCATAGCGCTGTGGTTCTGAACCACTCCATGGCTTACTGCTGCATCTAATGGCAGGAGTGCTGAATAATAAAAGCTGTACTCTGGACTGCCAACAGGAATTAATTTCCTTTAGCTTTTGGTGCTCAAGCTATATTTTAACTGAAAACTGCTAGCTTTTATTTCTGGAATAACAGGAGCAGATAACTATGGCACCGCCATGGATTTATAGCAATGCTTTATGCGTGGGGATCAATCGTTTAGACAGGATTTGCTCTCCTCTCCACAATCACTCCTTGCTCCCATGAACATGTTCAGCATAGGAAAGATAAGATAGGGGGAGGCAGTTCTTATGCAATGAGGATTCTCAAGCTAAAGGCAATGATTAAGAATTCCACCTCCTCTTATGAATATTATGTAGCTACAATAAACTTGCTCCTTGCCTGCAAACAAGCCAAAAGCCCTTCCTTAATGCCAGGGCCATAGGCAATCTCGATGCCTTCCCTGAACATTTGAGTGGTTGAGGGTGCCTCACTGCTAGGCAGCACTCAGGCTGCCAGAGACCTGCAGACACAGATCGATGGGGTTAAGTGGATTGGCTCTGTGCTTGCCTGCATGTGCACATCCTACCCTTCCCCTGCCTCCCTGCTTGCTTTGCTGGTACTTCTCTCTGGGGACACCATTTGCCTGCTTGTCCAAACAAGCTCCAGAGCTTGAAATTGCCAGGGAGTGAAAAGAGAAAAGCCTTCCTGATTATGAGGGGCAGGGTGAAGGGTAACTTTTCCTATGCTAAATACAGGGAAGAGGGAGGAATTACTGCAATAGCATTTTCTGCTGGATGTGACAAGACTACTGGCACAGTCTGGTGACAGATCATAAGGATTCTCTGTCTTAATAAGCAGCAAGCATGTCCTGGAGAGCAAATGTCTCATGTAAATATGTGTGGGCATGGGGACAAATGTCACACAGGGCTTCCCATCAAAGGAGAGGAAACGCAGCGTCATTTGGAGTGCTACTTCTTTGGAGCTGCAACCACAAAGGAATGAATAATAGGATTAATTCACTTAGCTATTGATCTCAGAAGCACACATTTTCATTTAACATTATGAGAACAGCCAGACTCTCATGGTTCATAGCCTCTGGGCAGTACAGAAGAGACAGCATTTGCAAGCCCTTTTCCCCATTTGCTGATGAGGTAAATCTTAGCAGCACGTTCCTTATGGTGAGCCGCTGGGGAAGGATCTCCTATGGAAAACAGCCTAATGTCTGGACTGGTGACTAATGCTGTTCTCTACCAATGTACTCTGAGCAAATAACACGGGAACCCACCCATGCAAATTCTATATAGAAAGCTGAAGAAAGGGAGGGAAGGAAGAAAACAGAATAGGGTGATTTATTTAGGTGTGGACGTACGTGCATACAATATCTCAGCTAATCGGGGAAAAAGTTCAAATACAGCCTCCCTGTATCACCATAAACATTGAAGATCTATGACAGTGAGAGAAGAAAGAATATGGTGCAGGGAGACATTAAGACATTTTTCAGTAGTTTCATCTCATGGAACATGAGGTCTGCTCAGGGTCCCAAATAACTTCTTTGCCAAATTAATCTGCAAAGTTAAGTTTCTCTCAACTAGCTCTTACAAAACCACCCTGCCCATAAGAAAGTGGATGAAAGGGCCAAAAGTAAATGTCAAAGGTGGTGAAGACCATGCTGGGATCTGTGGAGTCACCAGGTGACACCAGTAGAGATCCTGACACCTTAGATGATCCCAAACTGGGCCAGCTCGTGCAGTTCCAGATGGCTGAAAGCTTCCCATGGGCAAATCACGGTGATATCTGCAAAAGAGAGACAATGACAAATGTGCCCTTGTCAATGGACTCCTTGGATTTATTTTTTATTAATGGAAAGGCTGATTTACTCAGGAAACATTAACAAAAATGAGATTCCATTTGAACGTAAATGGGCAGGTGAGCATTTCAAATCTGGTACTACCTGTCAGACCAAACCAGATCAGTGTACTTTCTCTCTTTGAGCAAAAGCAAGCCATCAGTTCCTAGTCTCTTCAGTGACTATGCAAACTGGTGTAAAAATTCATTCCGGTTATGTGGTTTCTCCTTTTCTTATAAATTACCTGTAGCCAAACTGTGATCTCCTCAAAGATGTGCAGTTTTAGATCAGGTGCTGAATAATTTGGCCTACAATATTCAGGATCTGTAACTCTCTCTCTTTATCGATACTTCAGAGTTCTCACTGGCTACAGCTCATCCAATGCATGTTTCTCAATCCCAGATGGGTACATAAAATTCTTAAAATTAGGATTCTGATGACAACACAAATACTTAACCCGCTGGGATTTAGTTTCTGTGATTTTTTGTTATTAATAGCTTAGCATTTAGCATTTCTTTGAGAATCTCATGCAGCTGAAATTCTTAGAGTGTTAGTAGAAAACAAACAAGCACTTCTACAGCCCAGTGTAAGTAGTCTGAAGCTGAAGCATATATAAATGGACTTTCATTGATGTAGTGTATGTAAGCATAAGCATGAACGTGGCAGCTTGGGGAAGCAGAACTCATCTTCTCTGGTGACCCTGAGAGCTGCAGACAGGCCAGGGAAACAGAGACCACCCCAGAATCCTCTCCCATGATCAAGTTTGTCTACACTAAGTGCTAAAGCAGGGCATGATGACAACATCCTGCAGAGCTTACCTGTGCCCAGCCCCTCCATGCCTGGAATGTCATCTCCAAACCTAGGAGAGAAAAGAGCAGATAAGGAGTGAGTTTGGGGCAGCAGCAAGGAAAAGGAACATCCTAAACCCCCAGCCAAGGAAGAAGAATTGTGGGTAGGGAGCAGAAGAGAAGCAGCTCCGGGTTGGAGAGCTGATGGCCCCTGGGGTCAGGGAGAAGCCTTCTGGCTCCTTGCCCAAGGGAAAATGCACAGAAGCACAATGTAGCAATGGGGAGCTACTCAACTAGCATGGATCCTTTCCCTTACCCTCTTACTCCTTTTTTGGGGGGCTTGCTCTTGAACTGCCTTGTCTGTCTCTGCTTGAACTTGGGAGGTCCCTTGCGTGGTGTGGTGGGACCAGTTGGAGCATCTCCAGTGTTGAGGTTGGCTGCTGGGGTCTCACTCATCGCTGGGCCGTGTGCGGCAGGCACGTGCCTCTCTCAGATCCCTCTGCCTGCAAGATAACAGCAAGGACTGACACAACACTCTGCTTATCTTTTCTAGGTATCAGTAGTCAGATGACAGAATTATGGAAAATATAATTGTGACAGGATTAAAGATAATGGTATTAAAGATAAAGAAAGATTGTAATGTGTAAAAATTAAGCAGGGTGGCATTGCCTTTCATCTGGTATGCTAGAATTGAGATGCCAGACAAAGGACACTTGAGCTAAGGCCGAAAAGACATTTAGCCCTTGGTGCAGTGTCTTGCAAAGTCATGGAAACCAACACCTTCTTTTGTCTCAAACACAGTTGTACTCTTGGAGACAGGTTGCTGCAGAAGCTTGCCCCACAATTTAGGTAAAATAGAAAGTTTAATGCCAATGCTGGGTTTTTTCTAGCTAGCCTTGGATAACATTGCTGAGGTTTTTGCTTACTGGTTCGGGACCTGATTACTACAGGAGCCATGAAGACACATGCATGGCTGAGAGAAAGATCCTGTCCTTGGGAATCACCATGATATACTTCATCTGTTCTGCTGCAATTAGGGCCCAATGTTTGTCAATACCAAATTTATGGGAAGTAGCACAAGATTGTTGCAAGATTATACAGAAGGCTAAGGCAACGCACTGGAGGCTATCTTTTAGGCAGAAGTTAATTTTGAAAGTTTCCCAGGATTTTGAGGAGTAAAGCCTGTAACTTTCCCCAGGATGCGCCCATTTTGGTATTTTTGAGTGTTATATTACATGTGCTGACCCCTCTTCACCACACCGTACACGAACTAATCTCCACAGGGGATCAATAGTTATCAGGCAGCAATTTCTGCTGGGAGACACATCTCCTGTCTTAGATGGCAGAACTGGTGCACTCTGAGCCTTTTGCTTCCTTCCCAGAGAGGACAGCAATAACTCTCACCAGTGCCCAAAGGGAAGCTTCCAGCCCTTCATCAGATTTTGTGCTAATTAGTATGCCAGAATGGTGTGAACAACTGCATTTATGGGCAAAAAATAAAAGCAACTTTTTTCTTTCTTCCTTGAAGTCATATTCTCCCCCATGACTGTTACATATTGCCTATCTCCAGGTGTTCATCCTCGTGCATTGATGGAATTAACTTCAGGATTTGGTTCTAAAGACTAATCTCGTTAGGTCTCCATAGTACTCTGGCTTAATCCCCAACATCACCTGCTGTGACACTCTGGATTTTTAATCTCAGAACTATAAATGCCATCAAAGATCTTTTTCTTTAGTCTAAAGAGAGTTCATTCCTTTGTCTTGAAATAGCCAGAGTGTTGGAAAGCAAATCCTTATGTACAAGGAGAAAGATCATCTGAGCAATCCTCCTGTGTCACTTCCACATCTATGCAAGGTGAAAAGCCATGTTTCTGTATTTGTGGCAGTCTGGAAATACTTCACCCAGGACATCTTTCCATCTGTGGTGGCAGTAGGATGGTTCAAAATTATAGCACCTAGAGGCAGGCTAGTTCTTCTGTTGCTTGTGGTCAGGCTTCTGTCTCAGCTGCAATATCCCAAGCAGGAGACTGGACAGGTTCCAGCAGTCCCAAATGGAGCAGCAGATGGTTGTGTCTGAAGCTGAAGCATGCACAGATGCTATTCCCCCGCGTGTAACACAACGCTTCCTAAGCACACACTGTGCCCACAAACACAGGGATCAGCTCAAACCCTGGAACTTACTTATTTGGCTGCCATCTCTGCAGTGCCTGAACAGTTGCCCAGTATTTACAGCTTTTTCCTCACAGCATGGTGGCAGAACAGGCAAACACTGTCACCTTTTTACAGAATGAGAATGGAAGTGCAGTGATAGCTATGACCTGGACTGCACTGCTAGGAGAGATGAAATCTTTTGAGTTGCAGATTTTTAGGGCCAAACTGAGAGATGAAGGCATTTTGCCTCCAAAACAAAGTCAGAATTTGGTCCCTCTCTGTTACTCAGGATGGGAGGAATTCAGATGATACTGCCCTGCAACAAAATGCTTTGCATCATAAAGCTGCTCCATAGCATGTGTGCTGTTGCACCAAAGTCTATTATTATGTCTCTGTCTCAGGTGCAATCCCCATCAGTATGTTGTCTGTCTCAGAGCTAGACCCTGCTCCTGGACAAAAAGGGACATGCATCCACTTTTAAGCACCATGTTAATCTGATATTCAAGTTACTTGGTACCCTTCTCAAGGGCTACTCCCAAAAGTACAACAGAAAAAACCAAACCTGCTAACAGATTTCCATCCCTTAGGGCTGACATCGAAACTTGAAAGATGCATCTCCAACTGAATTCCTGTCCTGCTTCAATAACCTCTGCTGTACACAGGCATGTTACTGTAACCACAAATATGTCTTTGAGGGTCAAAACCTCTTACATCCTTGAGTCCACATTTTGTCTCTGACTTCACTCAATAGAGGAATAGCTAATGGAAAGATCCAGTCCTTGAAGTTTCTTTTTGCCCTAGTCTGACGTAGTTGTATCCATCTACCAGATATTCAATAATCCAGGATTTGGTAGGAAAAAGGATCTGCCCAAATCACACTTCATCCTCTCTCACCTGCATGAATTCAATAAAGAGCACTCAATGAAACTTCTAGTTATGGACATTTTTAACATTAGGGACAATTCTAACTTCTTCCTTACTAATCTCCTTCTACTTCTATTCCCTCCATGCACTAAAAAATGTCAGACGATGGAAAGCAACCTTAATGCCATGTAACAACTTTCCTCTTGCCACTGAAATCAAGCTGCCTTCCCACCATGGAGCTGGTGGGACTTGCTTGCCATCATTAGAGTCAAATAATTCTCCATTCATGCTGGAGTGGGCCCTGCCCCACAGCATGGAACCTGTTCCACTTCCCACACCTTGGGAACAAACTGCCCCTACACACAGCCAGACAAGCACCCCAGGACAACAAATACGAAAGAAATGCCAATAGCAGCTTCTTCCCATGGGAATTTCACAGCCTTTTGTCTTACCGTACCTGGTTACTTGGATAGTCCTTGATACCAGACCAAACAGGTGGCTTGACAAATGTTTTGAGTATCCTCTAGATCTCTGCAAGTGCTATGATGCCTTCTCCCAGTATTTCCTGGCCTGCCAGAGCTCTTTTGCTTCTGCCAGCACCAGCATGCAGCTCCTGGGCAAGAGCTGATGGCTGTGGATGCAAAGACTCAGCAGGCATAAGATCCTCTGCCATGCACTTCCTCTGCTCCCTCTTCTGATGAGATGTTACCTAATTGCCCCTGACAGCATTTCTGCTCAGTCAAGGGCTTAATCCTCTAGGTAAGAGCTTTGCTTGCGTCCAGATGCTAATTATACCTAATACGCATTAATGGGCTTATCTCAGTTGCGTCAGAAATTCCACCTCAGGGTTGTTGGGCGGGTTAATAATCCTACTTTTAGTTTTATTTAAATTTAAAGGGGCTTGAATACTACTGACAAATTCTGACTCTTTAATCTGCCCCATCCTTAATCTCTGACTCTCTGTGGAAAATGTCCCTGGCAGATAATGTAGATGGCTAGCTTGATCTTCTGACCATTTTGGGGTAGGAACTTATCTTCTCCTGTCCAAAGCTTTCAAAAATACAGATTCCTCCATGTGCACTTGTCTTACACTGCCTCGGGGTGTCAGACACAAAACCTCCACAAGCCATGGCCTTCCATGAAGATACTCTTCCATGAGTAGCGATAAATCAAGATGAAACATCCTTGTGCTCATGTTCTTTTTACGGGTTTCTTGCACACTCAGATCTTGGCCTTGAGACAGCCACTAGCATCATGCTTTCAGGTTTTTGTCAGGTAGTATTGAATCCAGTGCCTTTGAGAAGTCTCATAGCTCCAGTCTCAGTTGCTGAGGTGGCTCATCATAGTAATGGGAAAAAGTCCATGCAGGTTCAGCCCTTTCTGCTCCTGCGTCTTACACAGGATTTCAAAGCCTTAATTCTAGCAGCAATTTTAAGATCAAGAACAGGTGAAAGAGGATGCACTCTAACAGACAGAAACTAATTTCCAGTAGAACTATATTCCCAGATGGGGATCAGTGGAAAGACTATCCCAGTTGAAAGAAGGGATTCAGTAAGAGCAGAGGTACAGCATCACGGTATAAACTCCTCCCTGATGTGCCCTGCATGTGCGGCTGGGCGCTGGGGCAGGAGACAGCAGCTGCCTGTCCCAGCTGCTCCACAACAGCCCCCCAGTGCTGCTCACATGCAGGCTCAGCCAGCTGAGGACACAAAAATTTGGGGTTCCAGGGAGCCCCAACCAAGGGGTGCCCAGCATGAGGAGGTGAGCCGCCCCTGCTCATACAGCCAGGGAGCTTTGAGACAAACCACTGCAGCAGCACCTGCCCTAATCATAGAGGAGACAGAACACAACCACGCAAGAATCACAACTCCTCCTAGCTACTGGATCTGTTCACTCTCTCCAAGCACAAACATCCGAATCTTTCCCCCATGGAGTTTTATCTGGAGTTTTCTCTCCCCTGGGCTTTGCAGCCAGTTCCTTTTTCATCCCCCTGCCCCCCTTGCTATTGCTTTGAGCTCGTGGGGAACACTTACAGTGCCAAGGGCTCCTCTTGCAAATCATTCAACTCCCGTCCTTCAGCCTGTGTAGAAAGAGTCTCGAGGTGTCCTTTGTCCTCCAGATATACCCTGCCACCAGGTGACATCAGGACATCAGTCGTGGGCGGGCATCATACATTCACATGGCAGGGGTGAGATGGGGGGAGCACTGTGAGACCAGAGTTGTTCAGGCACAGCTCCAGCAAGGTCTAGAGGAGCCAGCAGAGCCTTGGCACACTCCTGAGGGGTGATGTGCCTCTTTCTGCAACAAGGCTGTGGCTTCTCTGGAGCTTCTAGGGGGACATCTCGGAGAAGCAAAGAGAAATAAAGAAATAACCTGCACCACCTTTGAGTGGTGCTGCTTCTTGGGATCACACGTGTCTGCACCTGTCAGGGAAGGGAGGATTCCCTATTCCTCTCCTGTGCTAGGGAATGCCTAGAGGGGCTTCCAGTAAACTTCTCAGAAGTGCTGCAGGGGCGAAGACACACCTTACAGAGCGATGCATGCAGCTAGCCCAGTGCCAACAGGGCTGAGTCCACTCAAGGGAGTTATAGGGAATGCTGCTGAGATGCTACCAGGGCTCTAGTGAAGCAGATGGGAAGGCAGGGGATGAATGGGGAGCCTTTGTGTTGCACATGGGTGTCCAACCAGTCACTCCTGAGACCCAAGGTGCTGGGCTGAGGTAACAGCTGGCTCACATCTGGGTACCAATAGCATTGTTACTGTGAGGGGCCCTCAGAGGTAGAGCTCAGCCCATACTCCAACCCGACAAAACTCTATGCATGGTAATGCATACTATTTTAATAGCCTGTTGTTGCCTGGAAGATCAGTGTCAGAGATGTGGAAAGTGTTGGTGGAGTCTCAGGATGAAAAGAGAAGGTCCAGAGTCCTGCAAAAAGGTGCTGGAAGATCATCCTCATCCTCAGCTGCAGCAGTGCCTCAGTCATGGCCTGTAACTGTCTGGCTGGAGGTATAACCACAAGGTTAGCCACCCTCAGGGGCTCTTGGCCCTGGTGAAGCACCTCGCTCTTACCCTTGTTGAGCATCCACCTCACTACACAAGATCAGGGCTGGCAGGATTGAAAATAACCCCAGCTGAATGGCGTAGCACCAGGAGTATCAGAGCAACACAAGGCCAGAAGGAAACCAAAGTGTGGGTTTGTTTATGATGGATGGGATTTGTCTTTGGGTGAGGTTGGAGGAGGGAATTTTGGAGCAGCCATGCCAGCCAGGGGTGTGACTGCGTGTGACCAAGAAGGGACGGTGTCTCGCTGATGTGACAGACCCTGGCAGTGAACACCAGTCCAGCACTGGTGCTGAGCAAGAGTCCCATAGCTGAGGCCTCTGACCTTTCAGATGGCTGAGGTTAGACAGGATAAATCCTTCAGTGAGACTCTTAGCTTACATTAAAAAAATCAATAAGGTCCTAGCCCTTGAGTGGGCACTCAGAAGCTGGGAAGTAAATCCTAGATGTAGCTGAGAGGCTTTCAATCTAGCAGAGAAGGAGCAAACATACTTACATTCCCACACAGTTAAGACAATCACAGCTTTCACAGGCTCGTGTAGTAATTTCTGGGCACAAGAAAGACAACGGGGGCAGCATCGTGTTGGCATCCTCTCCTCCCTGTGATGACTAGAGCTTGTATACAAATGTGTGGAGATTGATTGCACTCATCCTCTTCTGACAGTAGAAGTGATTACTGTGGGCAGGGACCTGCTTGTGTGGATATAAAGAGGTGCAGCCTGCTGGCAGCAGACTCACTCCCATCCCCACTGCTCATTCCCATGCCTCCATCTGCTGCAGACAGGTTTTCAGGGGCTCCCCCTCCCCTTCTGCCTTCTTCTATGTAGGTAAAGTTGCTGGGGAAATCAGCTGTACAGCCCTCTACTCCTCTTTCCTGAAGCTTAAAAATTTACATACGTTCAGGCTATTTGTTTTCAAAATAGTTCCTTTGTTTTCCTGTTTTCCCAATGAAATCTGTCTTGTTTCCCTTTAACAAAAGTGGACTGTGGGAAAAAATTTCCATGGCGTCACATGAAGATATTTTTTTTACCACTGACAAAACATGACAGAAACTCCCTAAAGGGCCCCACTTCTCGTGTTCTTTCTTATCTCCCAGGATTATCAGTCCTCTGTCTCCATCCAACCTCTCTCTCTCCCTTCCCCTCACAAAGAGGGTGGCATTTACTTTGCAGTCTTGTGGATGCACAGACTCCTTTCAGAGCAAGAGGCACCTGCTCCATGTTCATGCCTGGCTGCAGCACCAGATGGACAACAGGTCCTGCCCAGGGACTGAGTACCCAATCCCTGTTCCTCCCTGCCCAGGCTTTTCTTCCCCAGGAAAGCCAGTGCCAACGTTTTGGCCACAACAGTTGCCATTCAATCCAGACCAGAGCTGCACCAGAAACCATGGTGTCCAGGTGGTAGCAGGAGTGCAGATTTCGTGGCCTCAAAGGAAAACTCCTGAGCTTCATCACCTCTGGCCACATTATATTCTGTTCCAAGGAATCACTTAGAAAACATCTCCAAGGTTTCTGACCCTATTTATGAGCTGGTGTAGCCATGGAAACAGTAGTTATGCCAGAAATAGCAGCTCACTTGAATGACAAAGAAAACACAAGTTTACAAGACAGTGATTTTTCCAGAGGCTGACTGAGCTCATGGGACTGTGGGAGGAAATCCCAGCTGAGGCACAGACTCAAGGATGCAGCTGATAAGGAGTGTGGTTGGTGTGGGTCACAATAACTTTTGAAATGTATCTCTACAAGCTTGTGCCACATACCTGGGAGACTTTGTGCCTCATTGATAGAGGTTTATCACTTGCCACAACGATACACCTAACTGGAAGTGAGCAGAGAATTAACCAGGCAGTAAAATGTTGGTTTCCCTCCTGAGAACAGGCAGCCTATCAAGTGTCTCTGGATCCCTGGTGAGGGCACCATGGTAGGATCTGGATTTAGAATGGGATTGTCTGTTGGTCTCATAGAAGATCAGTGAGGCTGTCATGTCAACAGTGCTTTGGTGAGAACCTCAGTGCAGTAAGGTGCCTGCAAATGAGGACTCACATGCTGTCATCCTCCTCCTGCAGTGCTGACCATGTTCCTAAGCCTCATGTTGTTCGTGCTAGTGTAGAAAAGAGAAACAGATACAGGAGATTGGGCTTTTCCTGGCATATTTGGTTGTTTGAATACATGCAAATCAGTCCATTAAAAATGCAGAGAAGAAGGCATGCTTGTTGAGAGTTTTGTCATTTTTCCTTCAGGAAATCTTGCACAGTTATTTTGGTGTCAGGATTAAGTACCTATAACAGCCTGCAATAAACGGGGTGTGCTGACTTTGGGAATCTGTGCCTGCTGCTGGATACAAAAGTTATGTTCAGCGTCACTGAGCTCAGCTTGCAGAAGAGCCTGATCTTGATACTCATTTCCACTCATACCCTGGAGACTTCTCTGGCAACAGGGCAGAAATGGAAGAGGCTGAGCTCTGTTTTTCCACTACCAGGGCTCGAGAGGGAGATTTCCATGACCAGCCTGGAGAAAGGGGTCCCTTGAGGAAATATAAATCAAGTGCTAAGGTTTTGCTGAACTATCAGCAGTGGCCCTGTCCATGCTACAAACTAGGTATTGAGGACATAACTAAGTCCTCAAGCCAAACGGACATTGCCAAGGCTTCTTCAGGAAGAATGAACTCCCTGCTTTTCTTACTCAGTCAAGGGTGCTCTACTTGCACGTCAGAACATCATTACAGGCCCCAGCCTTCCAGGCACAAATGCTTTAGGACATTCTGGGGCTTTTTATAGCAGATGATATAAAACCATGTCATCTGTCCTACACTTCATTAGTTACCAGAATTATATTTTCCTCTCAGTAGTGAGTCTGGCCTTTCTTGGAACAGATAACCAAGTCTTAGCATCTCACACTCACAAGACTGCTATGTTAGCAAGATTTTATTAACTTACAGAAGCTTTTCCCTGATTGGCATAAATAAAAAGGGAAACCAAAAGAAATCCTCTGATTTTTAAATTTTTTTTTGTGATAGCCCTTTTCACCATCAGATCTCAAGAGAGAGAACTACATTTTTATGTTTTTTATTTGTAAATATAGAAGAGATGGTGGAGAGAGAGTTCATAGACCTGCAGATGAGACTCAGCCATGCAGGCATCTGCTGAGGAGAATGATGTTCTTGTCCATGCAGCACAAAAAGCTCTGTCATTTCTAACTGCTTTGTGATTCATTGTTTAAGAGCATCCCCATGCTCATTGCAAAGTTGTCCCAAGAGAAAGCAATATCATTAGTGAGCATCCTTTCTGTGCACTGACTTTGCTTAATGTCTGCATCCAGGCTGTTGGTAATGACACAATAGGACTGACTTTGTTAGACCATTTTAAAAAGCACCCTTTCTTTCTTGTTTTCACTCTGCCCACAATTAAAATATCTGATTTTTCATTTATAAGATTATTTTTCTCCTGAATGACATTTACAGAACAAGATCAACATTAATATATTGAACCAAAACTTAGCATTTTTCCCTTTTCTATCACATCCAGGTAGTTAATCTGGTTATCTATGTGACCGCTATAAATCAGAGCTTGTGGTTGCACAAAGTTTCCACAGTATTGCCTCAAGGGTCTTATTCAAATTTTTCTTTTCTCATAATTGATTCCTTCTGCATGAATTACATGCCGTGTACCTGTGAACAGCGATTAAATTGTACACTAGCACTCTCTAAAATGATCATGCATTGAACTCAACAGAGAAATAATATTGCCTTGTTGAAAAAAAAAAAAAAAGTGTGTTTTTATTTAAATAGAAATTAGATAGTTCCAGAGCATTATTCAGTTTAAAACAGTGAAGCAAATGATTCAGTGTCACTGGGCTAAGAACTAAGAACTGTACACAAGTTAGCTCCAGATGTCTTCTTTCCTGACAGCTCCTTTTATCATCTTCTTTTTTTTTTCTTTTTGAATGATCGATTCTTTCTCCTTGGCAACCTGCAGCCCAATAAAGAAAGGCTTTCCTAAACATTTTGGTAAAATGTTTCTTTCTTCTTCTTCTTAAGGGGGCACATATCTTCCCATGGCTTTCACACCATGCAACAAGCATTCTTCCTTCCTCCTCCTACCACATAAAAGCACCTCTGTGTGATCTCATGCAGTTCAGCTCTTTGCCATCATTATTATGATTTTTTTTCATGTAACAGTTGAGGCTTTCAGAAAGAAATGATTGCTTCTGGGGAGCATCTTGTACTCTCCTTGGGAACATTTGACTAATGGGCAGAGGAGGCAGCTCCTCCTGCTCCATTATCTTGTCTCTTGGGTTGCTGCTCACCTCCCAGACACACGGATGCCAAATGCTCTAGCTGCCATGTGATAGCAAATCCCTGGTGGAAATAACTGTGTAAGGGGAAAAGCCAGGAGATGAAAATCTGAATAAATTTAAAAAAAAATTATTTTCTCCTTTTATTGCTTAGGTGTACTGCTAGTACTAAGCCTTCTGTTTTCCCCTCAGGATCCTGCACAAGCGTAGAGCTTAATGTTGTAATGTCTGTTTGTTTGTGCATTTGTTGTTGTTTTTAATGGACTTTCACTGTCAGACTACAAGCTTTTTTTTTTTTTTTTGAAATTTAGATCCTCTACGCTCTAGTTTTCCACTGGAGGTCCACACCTCTACAAAGTGCATTGAAGCTTCTTACTGGGAGGCTGCTAAGGACATTTCTGTGCCAAGGAGCTGGAATTGCAGCTTGCTTTCTAGTCCAGTCAAGCATCATAAACACACCATAGAAAAAGTGAATTGTTTAGTAATCACCATTGCATGTGGGGCATGCACATGTTGCACAAAGGATGTGCTGACAGTTTTGTATACACTAAGATTTATTTGTGGCACACTGACAGCTGATGGTGTACTTTAACTGTAATGCTGGAAGTTATTTCTAGAAAGAAAAAGAAAATAAAGGAAAAGAAGAGAGAGAAAAAGGGGAGTTTTCCCTCACTGGCCAGCAATGATGGGGTCCCATAGGAACATCCTCCTCTGAGGACTTTCTCGGATGCTGCAGGTGATGACAGTGAAAATGACCAGTATGGTGATTTCTTGCCATGCTTTCCCTTAGCATGATATACTTTTCATCAAGACCCACTTAAACTCCTATGGGTTATTTCTGGGTGTGTTTCCATTCGATCTGGGAGAACACTCATCATGTGCAAATGTTGCACATTCACTGCTTGTTAATCTTCTGTGAATATATAGAACTGGATAATGTTTACTGAGAATTTAAATAGCCACTGGCTCTTTTGTTGAACACCACATTTGTTTTTCTCCTTTATACACGGAAGTCTGCAATACAAGAGTAAAAGAAGGAGTGGGAGGAACAGCAATTCTCACACCAGTTTTTCCACAAGGATCCACCATAATAACACTGTGGGGGCTTATGGAGGCAGAGCTGTGAGAGCAATAATATGTGAACAGCACAAGTGCAATAAAGGAAAAACATTGCCACAGAGAGGTTGGTAATTATTGTCTCATGGCTTTGAAAGACATTATATAGCTGCAAGCAGCATGCCCTGAGCTACAGGCAAAGCACAAAGGTACATAAAGCACCTAAGAGCTAGCCAGAGGCTGGACACAACCTGACTAGAAGCCATAAATTCCAGTATGAAATCAAGTTCCTTGTTGAGAGTACTGTTTAGCACAGGAATGTCAGGGTGCAGCTGGCAAGGGAGATTTCCCAAGGTCAGCAGACGAGGAGAGGATGCCACAGCTCTCCTAATTTAGTCCCAGCTTCAGCTCTGGCTGTTTCAGAGGAAAGTCACAACACAGGGAGGAATGCTTAAATAAATACCTCCTAACACCCTGCTAGGTGATCAGCTTAGAACTGAGATTTGATTACACTTGCTGAGATTTGACCTTACATAACCACCTGTTTTCTGAGAGGTCCTAAAATAATCCAGTGCCCTTTTAAATCCAGTTCTGGTGGGTGACTTCTCCAGGACGCCTTCACCTGTAGAACACTGGTTTCTGCCATGGCACCTAGCAAGGGATGGAGAGCAAAAGCTGCTTTCCTGCATGCTAAACTCTGGAGCACAGAGAAGACACCCCTGCTCCCTGACGACAGGCACCATCTTCCCTTCACCAAGCCCTGTCCTCTCACTCACCCCCTCCCACCAACTTAGCTCTCCCTCTCTCTCCTTCACTGAGATGCTCTGTCCATCCTCTGCCTTTCTCAGGCTAGCCTCCAGAGGAAACTGGCTCTGTTTTGCCCCTACCCTCTCAACCCCAACAAAATCCTTTTCCTTCCTCTCTCTTCCTGTTTCCCTTGGTCCCTCAGGGGATTGTGAAGTGGCATGTGAAGTCTTTGCACACCTTCAGGCTTGTGACAGGGGTTATGGGATTAGCACTTTAACAAGCCTGAAAGCTGCTTAGACAAGTATTAAATCTCCAAGCTCTCCATCTTTCAAAGAAATCACTTCTGGAGGAGATGGAGAGATGGAGCACACAATCATGTTTTCAGGGGTTAGCTCTTCACCCAGCTGAGAGCCCTCAAGTCCAGTGGCTAGGTGGTTTGAAGGGATTCCCATGGGATTTGGGGTTGGGAAATCCAGTTAAACCCTTACAAGGGGCTTTGTGTTGGCACCTCAAAGTGCCTTCTCTCTCCTTGCTCTCCATGCTGAATACTGGCTCCATTGCCTGGCATTTTATTTAACCTCTATCCCTTTCTTCCCTTCCCACCCCAAGGGCTGCACAGTCCTTTGCAGCACTTTAGAAGGGGTGAGTAGCACCAAGTAAAAAGAAAACAGGCACCACCTCTCATAGGCACAACAGGATCAACCTTACGATGCTGACTTTTAAAGCCAATCCTGGGGCAATTTGTGCCTGTGTTTCATTCAGAGGGGATGAATTCATGCTTCATTGGCTGTATCACCTGTTTATCCCACTTGACTGAGAGCCATAGAAGGCGGTGCTGGGATTACCTGAGCTGGGTGGCACCTCGTGGTGTAGTGAATGCTCCCCCATATGGCAGGGAAAGGTCTCATGTCTGAGCTCCCTGACCTGTCACCTTGCCCATTCCCATCCCCTCGTGACTGCCTCAGGACCAGATTACCTCCCCGCACCTCTGCAGAGAAGAGGATCTCTGCATGTAGTGAGGGGCACCATCTGGAGACACTGTCTAGGGGGCACCCATGGCCAAAACTGACACTCACCTTGCAGCACCTGTTGAAGTGAATTTGCTGAACAGTGAAGTTGTCTTCCTAGCATGTCGCCTGTAGCCTTCCTGGAGACTGTAAAAAGCTTGAGGAGGAGGCAAAATTCATGACAGTGACAGGATTCAGCAACATTATTCACTAGAGAAAAATAAAAGTTAACACCGTACCAAGTTCAGTGAAAATGAAAATTAGTAGTTCCAAAACAAATCACTTTACAAGAGCAGCATTAAAAAGCATTAGTCTGTCGAGCCTCTTAAAATCACAAAAATGGATTCCTGACCTGGACTGAAATCTCTTTTTATTTTTCCCCTCAGAGCTTCCAGCCTGGGAAATTTCAGCTCCAAATTAGACAGTTTGGAAATTACAAGCAGGTGGAAATAAGAGATTCTAAAAGGTGAAATTTTTCTGGATTAGTCGCTTCTAAAGGTCATAAAGTAGTTCTGTTCCTCAAACGCAGCGACCTGTTCCACAGAAGATGGAGATGTCATTTAGCAGCACAAAGCTGCAATGTACCACCACTGTAAAAAAATCAAATCCAGAAATACTGAATACCTAATGGCAGAAACCCAAATTCAAAGAGGAAAAAAAATGCTTAATTTTTAATACCTTACAGTTTTAAAAAAAGTCAAGATCTGCTGTTTCCAATAGGGTGCTACAGACATACACGAGTGTTGGGAGTACAGGCTGTGTAATTGAAGGATATGCATTTAAAATTTTGCATAATCTTTTTGAAATAAACTTAGACACTAGCAGTTGATCACACCTAATAATGTGGTTTACTAATTGTACAATCTACTGTTATCGGTGGGGTAAAATTAAATAAGATCTAATCATAATATTTTAATTAAGAAATGTAATTTTCTAATTAAGAACACATTTGAAATTTTACCATGTTTTTTGCAATAAAGCAGGTACACTTTAGCTGTTGTCCCTGCCTCCTTCTATCACAGACAAAAGAACTGGCTGGGGTTGGACAACGTCTGTCAAGAGATGATCTTCATGGCATTGCATCAGTTTGTCAAAGATGAAATACATGGTGGTAGAGTTTTGCTTTTAGTGATGTTCTGCTCCACTGTGGTTCAAACCTTTCCTTTCTTCCAGCAGAGCAGTGACGTGGATCCCCAGCAGGATGCTGGATATGCTGACCCAAAGGATCAGAAGCCTGGCTTCTGAATTCCCATCTGCTTGGCATAGTGTGATTCCAATGTCTACAGCTCCTTCTCATACTGGTTACCAATAGGAAGAGGAGGCACAGAGCAATTACATTATGTTCCCATGATTACATACTAATTTCTAATTTAGGAGTAAAATCTGTTTCCCCTGCTGGGGAAATTCTGGGCAGATGAACCCCTGTAGGCTGAATGTACATATATATGGTGGCACACGGCTACACATCGCTATACCTTTATGCATATTTGTGGACAAACTGACCTTAATTTATGCTCACACGCATTTAGAAATAGCGTGCAAATAGCTACACAAAGGCACATGCAGCTTGGTGTTTAACTAAAAAGAAACCCACAAAAGAGACCAAGCTAATCTTGACCATTCCTCAGCGAGAATGATTGCAATAACACTACTTACAATTGCACTGTACACAGTCACTAAAACCAAGGAAACTTAAAACCATGAGTGAACAGTAACCTCAACCCACATCTCCTCTCAGCTGAACTGTGTTCACTTTCTAAACCGAAATCAGAGAGTTAGTCCACACAGCAAAGAAACCAAGACAACAAGCTGATGTACAAGACATAAGGAGCTTCCTCAAAGCTTTCCATAGTTAAGACATCCAACTCTTCACAACTTTCCCAGTCCAGGACTACTTAAATGAACAATATGAGCTGCCATAAAGTAGCACTGTAGTTGAAAGAATTTGCTCTTTCCTCATCCCCATCCCACTCAGCCACTGGTGCTGGCATAAAGGTTTAGCCACATTTGTCCATTATGAACAAGTATGGGGAAACCTATCTGGGTTGGAAACTGACCAATATATACTTACACATTTGCTTATATGTTTTTTTCCCTGATACCATTTGAACTTATCTCTGTACTGTATTCAAGTCAAGTCCCTTGTGGTGGCCCAAGGGAAGGGTTAGTGTAGCAGTGGAAAAGAGTGGCAGAGAATAAAATAATTTTCCTTGATGGTGAAACTAATTAATGGAAGATAGAAATGTTTCTGAAGCTATAGCCCCTGATAAATGGGAATCCATTGTCAGACAGACATATGCTCTGTTTTTCCCTTGAAATTCATGAGGTAAGAATCATTGTGCCACCCATAACCTAAATGAAAGCAATATCTGGCTGGAAAAATCAGTCTCCCTCTTCCGAGATCTGTTCATCCCTGAAGAAGAGCCCTTTTCCTCAGCTGTTTACAACCTTTAAAGCTTTGTGTACAATAAACACTTCTAATGGATATGTGGTTCCGGGGCAGTGAATGCAAGCCCATTGGCAATAGATATGCTTTGCTTATTTTGCTGCTGTAAATGGATTAAGAGCAGTCTATCAGTCATTGGAGGCCCAGATTTGACATTTGCAAACCAACGATCTAATTTGTTGTGCACTGAGGACTGTGTACATGAAGGACTTATGTGACGGATGAACAAAGTGGGGACTCCATGAGGGGCAAAGAAAAAGGAAATCTGCTGATATTTCAGAAAGTAAGCGTTGTAAAATCTTTTAGATCATTTAGGCAACCCTGGGAAACGAGAGCTTTTTCTTCCTGTGGCAGCTGATCTTTGAAACTGCTTGTGTGAGAACGGCTGGGAGTTGGGAACAATAAGCTGATTAAATGCAGCAGGTAGCAGGAAAAATGAGGTTCTTAAGAACCTCCATTTGCAATACTCCTTATCTTCCCACAAACGCAGGAATACACAACCTGATATTCCGCATATTTTAACCGGTATAAATCAGCGCCAGTTTTTGAAATCGACCTTAATTACATCAGGAAAACAAACAAAATAAAAGCCTGCAGAGAAAAACAAAGCCATCACCCCCTTCGCTCCCAGGCACAGCAGCCCTCGCCGAGAGCCGAAGCCGCGCAGGGCGAGCACTCCCGCGTCCGTGCCCGGGCTCAGCTCGGCAGACAAAGCCCAGCGCACCTCTGCGCACCGGGAGCCGGCGCCGCTGCCCGGTCTTGCACGGGGGGACGGGCAGAGCCCTGCCTGCACCCGAGGGGAAGTCAGGCTCCGCGCTGCGGTGGAGGGGCAGGGGCAGGGGAAGGGAAGAGGGCCCCGCAGTCCCGGACTGCCGGCGGGGGGATCCCTGCGGCGTGGTACCCGGGCAATGCGCTACCCTTCTGTCCCCGCACCCCGGGGCTTGGGGTGGGGAGGCCAGGGCTGGGGGCGCTGCTGAGGCCGGTGTGTTTCTCCCCCATCGCGGAAAATTACTTCCTCCCTGCTAAACCCGCTTCCTGGAGATAAGCCCTCGGCCAGGGGTTGGTTTGGAGAAGCGATGAGGAGACGGAGGGCAGGTAGAATGCTGCCCCTCTGACATCCCTTTTTGTGCTCCGTGGAGGCGTGGGGGGGCCGAGGAGGTGCCTGCCCTCCACCTTGTCACTGCCCCCTCCTGCTGCAGGTGCGAGGGCAATGCTGTCTATCGGCGGCATTGGCAGAGCCCAGCTGGGANTTTTTTTTTCGCTGCGTGTGAGTGTTATTTTTTTTTTCCCCTCTCTTCACCAACTTCCTTCCTGCTCCAACTGCCAAAGCTCGAGGCTGAGCGCTGACAGCAGAGGAGGACCCCGGCCGCAGGCGCCGCTCCGCCGGTGAGTGCGCGGGGCGGGCGGGGGCCGGGCAGGCACAGCGCAGCGGGCGCACCCCCGGCTCGCTCCCCGCCGCCGCCGCCGCCGCNGGACTGCCGGCGGGTGTATCCCTGCGGCGTGGTACCCGGGCAATGCGCTACCCTTCTGTCCCCGCACCCCGGGGCTTGGGGTGGGGAGGCCAGGGCTGGGGGCGCTGCTGAGGCCGGTGTGTTTCTCCCCCATCGCGGAAAATTACTTCCTCCCTGCTAAACCCGCTTCCTGGAGATAAGCCCTCGGCCAGGGGTTGGTTTGGAGAAGCGATGAGGAGACGGAGGGCAGGTAGAATGCTGCCCCTCTGACATCCCTTTTTGTGCTCCGTGGAGGCGTGGGGGGGCCGAGGAGGTGCCTGCCCTCCACCTTGTCACTGCCCCCTCCTGCTGCAGGTGCGAGGGCAATGCTGTCTATCGGCGGCATTGGCAGAGCCCAGCTGGGAGACGCTCGCATCTCTCGCCAAGGCGTGATTCCTTCTTTGCGTCCTGCAGCCATCTCTCTCTAACAGGGATCCCTAACCCTGCCCTTGCCCTCTCCCTGCTGTTTCACGGGTGCTGCCAGGCCTCAGGGGTGCAGGTGGCGCAGGACTGCGGGCTGGGGCTGCAGAAATGCAAGAAAAATGTGGCAGGGCAAGACACTAACCACACAGATTTCTTCTTGCATATAGCAATATAGGGTTAATTTTCTCATTTTAGTGAGACTCTTGGTCTGAATGGGGGGCTCCATATTAGCCCTTGGCCTGGGCAGTGGCACAGAAACTCAGGAACCCCGACAGCAACATGGTGTCTTTGGGGAAGCAGGGGTGCCTGAGCTCAGGAATGTGTCTCAGCTTGCAGAAAGACCAGCTCTGGAGCTGGAGCAAGTAGGGGCAGGAGCTGCTGAGACAGGAGCTTTCCTCTTGGTCACCGCCTGCCTTGGAGTTTGGCAGGAAGGCAGCGTCAGGTCCACGGCTTGGGGAAAAATGCCGGAACTTGGTGTGATCGGTGCCATCCTGAAACGCCTGTGAGCCAGAGGTTGTTCATGCCAGACTGCCTGGCTGGTCCTGTTCCCTGCAGGATCTTGCTGTTGGCACAGCAGGTTGTCTGCCCCTCTTTCTGGGAGGTTTTCAGAACCTAAAAGCGTTCCCCCTCCATGGAGGTGAGCCACCCCCGCGGGCTGGCAGGGACAGTCTCTGCAGCATGTGTGATGCAAAGGGAAGGTCTGAGGGATGAGGAGCAACCAGCTGGTCCAGTCCTGACTCTGCCTTTTCTCTGCATGTGGACAGAGATGCCTCTTTCCATCTCCCATGTCTGAGGTTCTCCTGTGATAAACTACAAGAGGTGAACATGGGAGGATGGGGTGGGAAGGCACCTCTGATCTGTGCTTGCATTGGTGGCAGATGCAGCCTGGTGTTGTGAGAGAGCTCAGGTCGGTGCTCAGACCTGCAGTTGGAGCCCAAGCGGAAGGCAAGGCTTGGCGGTGGCTGTCATGGCTAATCACAGCCTCCTCCTGTGCTGAATGTGGAATGGCACTGAGGGGATTGTGAGGCTTTCTAGGGTGTCTGTGCTGGGGCCACAGAGTGGTGGGGCAGGTGTAATTGCTGCTTTCAGGAGGCAGCTTTCAGTTTCCTTTCTCCTGAGGACAAGCTCAAGGGCCTTTCTTATGGTATTTGGCTACTTCACACTCCTAGATCTGGGCATGAGCTGAGCTAGGGTTATTCAGCTACTGGGACCTGGTTTCTTTCCTGTTTGTTTGGGTTGAGATTCCCTTTTATTTCCCATCTGCCCACTCTGTACTCGTTCCTCACTCACCACAAAATTGCGAAGTCGTCTTGCAATGGCCATTTCCAATTAGAATACCTGACTGAATCTTCTTGTTTGTGTGCTGCTCAGTCCTTCTCTGTCCCTTTGCAGCATGCCAATGTACCACTCCTTGATTATTTTTCTTCTCTGCAGTGGAATTGCTCTGAGAAGTCTGCATACTACTCAGAGTTGCCTGAAACCACTTGCTGATTGACCTTGAACAGTTGTTTTTTCTTTTTTTCTTTTCTNTTTTAATGAATGAAAAAAACTATGCCATTGGCTCCCAGACTAACTTTTGGGAGCAGGGGCAAATATTAAGGCGACAAGCAAGCAGAAGGGGACTGTTTAGTAGGGATAGTCTCAAAGAAGCATAAGTAGAAGTGAACTGAATGATCTGTGTACCTTGATCAAATCCTCTTGCTGCCAAAGAGCAAGGAATGGCTTGGTCATTTGTGACAATTGCCACTGTACCAGGGCACTGCTCTGTTTTTCAGCCTTTCTCTGAACAGTGGGAAGGTGGCTAGGACCATGTGGCTGGCTCCTCGAGCCAGGCAGCTGACTAAGGGGCACCTGGCACAGCATTGCTTACCTCTCCTGCCTGTCTCCTGCTCCCCATCCCATGCTCTGGCTGCCCCTTGGTTGATATTTCCCTGCTCTGGCTCCCATTTGTGATGCCACCCAAGCAGTTTCGCTGCCCTTCTGCCACGCAGCGGTGTGTGACCAGCCCTGCTGACTGCAGCTCCAGCTGTCCTGCCTCCCCACTCCGAGAAGCGCCGCTGGAGCAGCACGGTTCCACGGGCTGGACTGGGGTCGCCATCACGCTTCCTTCCTCAGTGGGAAGGAGTCCCGACCGCTGCCTGAAGTGAGCTGTTAGTGGGAGCACACGGAATGCCAGCAGATAGACTACCCTGCCCGCTTCCTTGAGAGCTTCAGCTGACTTGCTAATCTAAGGAGGTGGCTGTCAGGTATTCGATCTTTCTGTGAAATGTGGCTTTTAACCCATTATGAGAGGGCGAATGAAACATCTGTCCTTGGCTTTATTCGTGTCTCTCTGTGCTCCAGTGTTCGGCACTGGCTCTTTGTGAGAGATAGCCTGCGAGCACTGAAGCCTTGTACGATGGCTTGTAATTGCAGGGTTGCCGGCCACAACTGTGCTGCAGAGTGGCTGTAAATCACTCTGGTTTCAGCCTCTGCTCCTGCACCTCCTCCCTGGGAGGGAAGGATGCTGTAGGTCTGCGTGTGCGCGTGGTGCCTGCAGGGAGAGAGGAGCGGGGGTAGAGGGGGATTGTGTTTGAGCCAGAATATCAGCACGGCAGTGTCTGGATTGCAGCCGATCTCCGTCGCCATTTGCCTGTGGGAATCCTGCTGCCTTCGGGTGCCTGCCTGCCAGGGGCACTGAGCCACACTGTGCCCAGAGTGAGTGCCCCCGAGGACACTACTCCCATCCACAGCAATCTCACTGACTGCCCCTCCTCTGTCTCCCAGACCAATTGACCATGACTGAGAAGACACAAGAACCTCACGTGGAGGATGATGATGATGAGCTGGATGGGAAACTCAACTACAAACCTCCTCCCCAGAAAACACTGCAGGAGCTGCAAGAGTTGGACAAGGATGATGAAAGCCTCGCTAAGTACAAGAAGTCCCTGCTGGGAGATGGACCTGTGGTAGTAGGTAGGCTGGGGCACACTGCTAGGGAGGGACTGGGGAGAGGTACTGCAACAGTGTGCTGTGGGGATGAGGAAGGTTGCTTCAAAGAAGAGGGGTCTTGTTTGACCAGGGACATGCACTGCTTGTGCTGGAGGACTGGGGATGGGTAGGTGGAAAGCTGCATGTAAAGGAAGCACGGAAGATGCTCTGAGTGTTAGGAAGATTCCTGGGGAGTGCTGGCATTGGAAAAGGACTTGTGGTGGGAGATGTATGGGTCTCAGAGGACTTTTGAGGGGTTATGAGGGGGTCAGCCTATGCTGAAAGGTGGTCTTGTTGCTCAGAATGATCTTAAGAAGGAAGTTTTCTGTGGTGGAAAGACCACCTCTAGGTATTGTCATGGAGGCCAGAGGGATCCATGTGGAAGGACTGGGTAGACATGTGGCCCTGTTGTACTAAGGAAGCCTGGCATTACTGGGTGTTTCATGAAATGCAGTTCCTGTGTGGCAAGGCATCCTTCTTTCTTCAGTGTCATTCCCCTCCGATTGCATTTAATTTTGCAAGCTGACAGCTTCCCCCTGACTTTTCCTACCTGCAGACCCAACAGCTCCCAATGTGGTGGTCACCCGGCTCACTCTGGTATGTGACTCTGCTCCAGGACCGATCACTATGGACCTTACAGGTAGGCACAGGCTCTGCCCTTGGTCACAAAGGGGAGCAAGCAAAGGCCCTGGCGTGCTCCAAGTTAAAAGAGAGTTTGTTCTTGGGATGCCACAGTAGTTTTAGGGGAACTCTGAAGTCATCTTAGCCTTGTTTCTTATTTTAAGGTATACGCATATGAATAAAAAAGGACATGTAACAAAGGAAAATATGAGGGTCTTTTTCTTCATCTAAACTGCTCTAGGAGTTCCTGGGTTTCTCTTGCCATCTCTGTTTGCTTCCTTTCAAAGAGACTTCATGAGCACAAGGGATGTGTGTGCATTTGGGTAGCAGGCTGTATTGAAACTTCAGAATCGAGCAATACTGCAGTTCCGGCTCCTGGGGACATGGGGAGAGAACCTTATATGGGCTTTTCTGCAGAAAGAGGAAGCTGGGCCTGGAGAGGCAGAGAGGCTTCCTGTTCACCCAAAACCCTGCAGAGCCCTGCAGGGGCCCAGGCAGCCTTCCAAGCTGGGCAGGAGCTGTGAAACACACTCCTCTTACCCAAGCCAGGGCTGGGCGTGGATAGAGCATACACACACTCCTGCATATGCTCAGCAACAAGTCTATGCATAAACATCTTTATGTGTATGTGCTCAGACCTGTGTTTGTTCAGGCATCATCTTCTGTGGGCACAGATACATACAAACACCCAGGAATTTCTGTGTATTTGGTAGCACAACACAATCTTACACAGATGTCTGTGTACTCATTTTACAGGTGTCATCCTTTGAAGGGATGCTCACCTCTGACAGCAGCCCCACCCCCATCTTCCCCCCATGCCTGGTCTCTCCTTGCTGTGACATCTCTAGCTGACTGCTCTATCCTCTCCTTGCAGGTGACCTCGAAGCACTCAAGAAAGAGACCTTCGTATTAAAGGAAGGGGTGGAGTACAGAGTTAAGATCCATTTCAGAGTGAGTTGTTTTCCTTCCAGTTGCTTCTTATCAGTTGCTAAGGCCAGTCAGTGGCAGTCTATCAGGTAACTAGAGCCAGGCATCACGTCTGCTCAAAATATGAACACTTGCAAAGCTCCCGTAGCTTCAGGTGTTGTTCTACTCAACAAGGGATGAGATATTTCCAGGAAATCACTTCTGCTTGCTCACTCCTTGGAGGAAGCTGGTTTCTCTTTGCTCACACTGATAAACAACAAGTGGTTTAAAAGCCAGATGGGTAGTTTTTGCTGAGTTTGGTTTTGCTTTTTAGCCACTGGAAAATCTTTACTTAACACTAAGTGGAAATGAAGAGAAGAGAAGAGAAGAGAAGAGAAGAGAAGAGAAGAGAAGAGAAGAGAAGAGAAGAGAGAAGAGAAGAATGACTATACATGAAGTACTGATTCAGTCAATATTACTGGGCTTCATGTACACATTAAAAAGATGTAATATTGTAGTGTTTGGCTGAAGATACCTGAATTCTTCAGGTCGTGATATACCCAAATGGGCTCATTTCTCCCTCACACCCATTAATCAGTGTGTCAGTCACTTCTTCTGTTTATAGCTGAAAATGAAACTTGGCCACGCTGCAATGTGGCATCCAGCACTGAACCAATTATCTCTGCAAGTGCTTGTTTTAAAGCTGAGCTTGGAAGAGAAGGCAAAAAGGGAAGAAAGATAATTCTCCTGAGACAGATAAGGGAAGGTGTTAATACTGTGGGTTCTGTAGAGCAGATTTCCCTTTTTCTCTGAGGCTTACTGTCTCAGAGATGAATGTCCCCCAATGCTCTCCCCCAAGACACCTCCAGCTCTCTTTTGTGCTGTGAAATATTTCCATCTGTATCTGTGCCTTGTTGACCGAAGATACATGAAGTCAGACAGGTTATTCTAACGCCTTCCCTCAGTTCCACGGCTGGTAAGGGCTCGTACTGTGTGAATTCTACCCTGGGATGTAAAAGGATCTGTCCATCTTGTTTTCAGATTGAGTAGTGTACACTGTGGGAAGGCAGTGTATGCTGCAGGGGAGGAGCAGTGGATACATCCAAACTATCCATGGGAGATTTCAGAAAAGATTATGAAAATTGTCCCTCTGTCTTTTGAGAAAAAACTTGCCAGCTCTCCATGGAGTTTAGAGGGCACCTGGAAGCTGCCCACCCACTGGGTCTGAAGGGATGATTCCGGTTACCCATGTGTGGTTTCCAATATGAAAATTATTAAATTGGAGCTCCCTGCTTCACTTTTCCTCATCCTCATCAGCATGTCTTGAGAACCTTACTGATGTGTTCCAGTCAGCTTCAAAGCTGGGCAAAGGATGAGGAAGTGCAGGAGATGCACAGAGGAGGCTAAAGGAGTTGTTTTAGGGACCTGTACAATATGCCCTGTGCTGGGGCTCTCTTGTGTAGGGAGCCAAGATGGATATGTCCCTAAGGAGGGGGAAAATCATGAGGTACAGAACCAAAACTCTTCTCTTGACACTTCTGGTTGCTTCCAACAGGTAAACAGGGACATTGTGTCGGGACTGAAATATGTGCAGCACACCTACCGGACAGGGGTGAAGGGTGAGTAAGACCCCTGCATGCAGCACAACACTGCTCCTACCTGTGTGTTCCCTCTTCTTGGAGAAGTGTTCCTGCAGCTCTGGACTGGGACAGAGGCTCCCTTGCTCCCAAGTCCCACCCTTGGGTGGCAGGGTGATTTCTCAGCAGAGTGTATAAGCCTGCTTCACCCAGGAGAGCGGTCTCTTGTTTTGTGGAAACTCAGTATGAGCCAGCTCTGGTATCTGTATGCTACACCACTGTCTGCAAAGTCCACAGAGACTCTGCTTAGACAGTGCTTGCCGCAGATTGCCTCTCCATACAGAGCTGTTTTCCTCCCCTGCACATCCTGTGCAGTGGCTCACAGATGTGGAGCTTCCCACCCCCTGAAAGCTCTTCAGAAGCACTTGGTAAAATTCAGACCTGCTCTATGAAACTTCCCACTGTGTGCAGGGCCCTGTATTTGCCCATGAGTTCTCCTCAGTGCTGCTCTGCTTGGACAAGGCAGAGGAAAGCCCCATTTTACACATTTTACACACATGCACCCCAAATGCATTTTCGTGCAACCACCTCTAAGGCTTCAGCATCCTGTTCAGCACACATAACTGATGTCTTCTTACCAGTAAAGAGAAGCAGTGGGAAATCAAGGTAGATCTTGAGCCATATGCTGGGTGTTCTCACGCCCTTCTGGCAGCCATAATATTCAGTTTCCTCCCAAATTTGTCTCAAACTGGGAGAAGCACATACATGGGAGAATGTCCAAGTGGAGTTGCCTGTTCACCTGCCCATCCATCTGTGTTATCCTTCCAGCTGTCCTTAGGCTTCACTAACCCGCTTTTCCCACTGATTCTGCTCTCTTTTGCTGACATGGACTGTTCCTTTCTCCCCCATCTCCTTTCTGTTCTTTTGCTCATGGCTTCCTCTCTCCCTTGTCATTCCCCATCTGAGGGGCTTATTCCCTGTGGATTGTTTTCTCCTAGTGGACAAAGCCACATTCATGGTTGGCAGCTATGGGCCACGGCCAGAGGAGTATGAGTTCCTGACACCTATTGAAGAGGCTCCTAAGGGTATGCTGGCTCGGGGCACCTATCACAACAAATCCTTCTTCACGGATGATGACAAGCACGACCATCTCACCTGGGAGTGGAACCTGTCCATCAAGAAGGAATGGACAGAATGAATTCACCCAGTTTGCCTTCCCCCTTCCCATCCCCTTGCCTCCTGCACCAGTCTCCAGGTGGGCCATGCCCACCACTGCTCCTTCCTGCCAGCATGGCTGGCCTCAGCCCTGGCAGCCCTTCCCGTGGGTGCTGGGGCTCTGTGCCAGCCTTGGCCAATGCACAGCCCTGCAGTTGGCCTTTGCTGCTTCTTCTGATACACTGAAAACAACCCAACCGTTCTCACCTCCATCCATCCCATCATGACACCATAATGGGTTAAACTGGGAAGCATCTCCCTCCCTCTCCCCCAGTGCTTCCTCCTGTTGTTCCCATCTCTCCCGTACCAACTCCAGTCCTGGAAGTGCCTTTTCGAGGAAACAAGATCACCTGGCAGGGGTGGACTGGTCCCTGGAAAATCCCTATCTTTAGTTACACTTGCCATGTGCTCTGACTCGTTGTAAAGGGTTACTTACCTCCGCTGTTGGTCTCCTGGTCTGTATCTGGTGCCCTACCCTGTTAAAATCCATCCTTGTGCAGGCAAAGCCAGTCAGGGGGAATGCAGCTAGATGCTGTAACAAGACTTCCATGTGTGAGAATAAAACCAGTTTCTTTCTTCTTTTCTGTGTGAATGTCACATTCTTTTCTAGAGCCTGTTTCTCAATGATGTGTGTGTGAAGAATGCATTATAGGAAAGCTTGAGAGCATATTTCAGCAGGGAAATAGCCCTCCTCCTTCAAAGCATCAGCCTTACTCTATAAGCAAATTATTTCAGAACTGTTTCCTTCAGGGATTTCATGAATCCTTTGAAGCCCAGAGTCTGGGCTGTGATCGGGGTAGACTCCAGAGGTAGACAGCCCCCACCTCTCATCCCAGATGGCAACAGAATGAGCCAGGGAGCTATAACATACCCTTCTCATGTTTAACACTTACTGTAGCAGCTGTTCCCTGGAGCTCATGCAAGAGTTGCATGTCCCCATGGCTAGTCTGCTGGCCAAGCACAAGGGAACATCAGCCTCTGGGATCCAGCACCTGGAGAAGGATGTTCTTAAACTATCTGGCGTGTCTGGTCACAAAGGTGCAGGGCAGCTGCAATGTCCAGTGCTGTGGGTGAGGACACACCACCGGCAGTGTTGGTGCAGTTCTCCAAGGCTGATTCCTGCACAGCAGGGAGGGGCTTTCCCCAGCCAGGCAGTTATCTCAGGAGCTGAAGGCTTCGCCCTGGGCCAGCTGCTCCCTTCCCACTGCCCCAGGAGAGGTTGTGGGTCCCCACAGCAGCTGACGTGTCTCTTACCGAGGACTGGAGCAGGGTGGCATGGCGAGAAGGCAAGCTGGTATCATGGGCACATCCATCTTCCTGTGCCTCTTCGTTATCCTGCTTACCAGGTGCTCCCCAGTGGGGTGTGCTGGAGGGAGTGACTCTGCATCCCGCAGTAAGTGATCTTTCTTCCTGCCTTGGGGAAAGTCTGGGTCTGCTGCAGGGAGTCCTCCTTATCCGAGGTATGCAGCACAAACATTGTGTTGAGCTTGCAGGACAGGTGTGTGGGTGAGCTTGTAAGATTGGGATGCTTGTGTATGTGTTGGGGGGATCCTCTTTGAGCTGCACCTTGTGTACACTCTGCCCAACTCTGACCTTTGCTCTGCAGGTACAGCCAGCACCGCAGAGAAACCTATCCTGTTAAACAACATCGCAGATGCCGAAGCCTTCATCAGTAGTGCGGAGGTGGCAGTCATTGGATTCTTCCAGGTGTGTTCACAACATCTCCCCTCTGCCAGCTGTGAGCTCTATCCCACCCTGATGAGAGCATGAGGCTGGATGTGGCGTAAACACCTGCCAAAGGCAGCTGTTGTCCCAAAAGGTGCTGGGGCTGTGGCAGGCATATGGAGGGCTTAGGTGATGGGTCACAGAGAGAACAGGGAATTTGGTGTGTGCGTGGAAAAGGAGATGGAGCAAGGGAGGAAGATGAAGGAGGTTGTAGGAGCCCTGGAGCAGGAGAGAGGGAAATGCTGCAGGGGAAGAAACAAATGCATGGTAGACAAACAGTGTTGGTGAGGGGTGGATGGGAATGTCAGTTATTTGCTGTAGTCAGCAAAGGCAGAGTAAGGCACTGCCTGTGTGATGGGGATGAGGAAGTCAAATCTCAGGGAGAAGTGATAGTGATAGTGATAGATCTGCTGAAGTCCAAGAGCGTTTGGGCTCAGGCTGCAGCCTCTTTGTAGGGAGGATGTAGGCATGGTTTCTGTCTCATTTCTTTGTTCCCCAGGGTAGATATCCTTGAGATCTCTGTCTCTTTTTATCTAAATTCCACTGAATTCAAAGGTGAGTGACAGGTATGAGTCCCTTGCCTCCCCAAATGGCATGAGTATTTTTCCTCAGAAAATAAAAGGAAAATATTTACTGAGCTACAGCACTGTAAAACAGAGGCTTCTTTAACAGGATCCTTATTACTTTTAAGGTCCTTGAATTGCACCTTTTTCCATGTTTTCTTTGAGCTCTGTTCTGCTTTTGTGCTGTCCACACACTGCCTTATGTCAGAGAAGGCTTCAGACTTTCAAAAACAGGTTTCTCTGCAAGCACCTTCCTTCTTCTGCCCTGTGCCTGGGGCTGGAGGGCAGTCCAGGGAGGGCATCATGCTCTTGGTATAGGGCAGTGGCATCTCACAGCCCACCAGAGTGAGGACCGATGGTGCTGCCTGTGCAGTGTGGGCAGCAGCGAGTCTGTGAGCGCAGGAGGTGGATGCCCCAGGAGCCTTGTAAGCGCTGATCACAGAGCAGCAGCCTCCTCGACTTCGGTGCCTGCAGGCAACGGGAGCTCCTTGGGGGTTGCTCTTGCAGCCCTAAAGCCGTGCAAACCAGCCAGGCAGCCTGCACATGCAGAATGAAAGTGCCGAGACGCCTCCTTCCCCGAGGGTGGCTGGCTGGGCTTGCGGCAGAGCTGTGCCCAGAGCCTCCTCCTGAGCCGCAGCAGGGACATGGCTCCTTTTGTCTTGTGCCACAGTGACCTCCCCCTGCAGGCCTGCGTTCCTCAGAGCCAGACAGGAGGCTGCTGCCCTGCAGCCCCGGCTGCCAGGAGCACGAGGCAGCAGCCAGCGACATCTCGGGCATTCAGTGCCTGAAGCATGACAGGGCTGCATTTGAACAGTAAATAAAGACGTATGTGTACCATGAAGGCTTGGCTCTCGGCCTCAAAGTACATTCATCTAAATAAAGTCCATGTTCTCTGCTCACCATAAATTATTTCTCTGCCGCAGCCTTTCAGCTCACTGCAGTACGTGGCTCGGCAAGCTTCCCCTATAATGAGCACGGCCTCCCTGACTGGGAACAGCATGCCGTGGTGGAAACACAGCGCACTGCTCCAGAAACCCCGTGTGTCGCTGAGAAAGGGCCATGCTCAGCCTGGTTAAACCCCAGGTTTCCCAGGAATGCTCCAAAACGCAGCGAGATTATTCCCACTCTATTTTAGCGCTCTCACCAGAGCAATGTTGATGCACTGGCATTTCCAAAACAGGTCATGAGAGATGTTTTTCTTTGTAACGAACAAAGAATTTTGTTTTCCGTTCTCTCTGGGCTCACAAACAGCTGAGCTGACAGTTCAAACTAAAAAGAAAAACAAACCAATTTCCAAGCAGAGACCATGTCTTGAGAATTTATATCCAATAAATAGAAGTATCAAAAGTACGTCACCGTAAAGTTGGGAATGGGAATAGGAAGGAAGGCTTTAGTACAGGCAAAGGTTAGCAGTAGTTAATGCTCTCTGCAGAAAGGAGAATGCACCTCAAAATACTGAGAAACTGCACATTTCTATCCTCTGATATACTTGAATTAGCTACTTTTTACAGGATGTATCTAAGATATCCTTTTAAAAGGAGCCACGGTACTGATAACGTAAAGTGTTCAAAATTGCAACCCCCCTGACTCTAGAATCAAGGTTAGGTTAAAAATTGTGACGTGTGTGTGTGTGTGTGTATATNGGTTTGTCCCCTCCCCTTTGAGTGCCCAAGGGCTCAGCACCATCCTGGCGGGCAGGGGGTGGCGGCGGCGTTGGCGGTGGCTCCCCCCGGGACCGAGCTGCCGGCAGGTGTCGCGCTCGAGCCGCCCGCGGCCGGTGCCGGTGCTGGTGCCCGTGCCAATGCCCGTGCCGGTGCCGGTACCAATGCCGGCGCTAGTGCCCGTGCCCGTGCCAGTGCCAATGCCCGTGCCGGTGCCGGGGCGGCCCCCGTGGCCCCGTTCGGGCTCGGCCCCTCACCCTCCGTTCTCTGCCCCCGCAGGACCCGCAGAGCCCCGAAGCGGACCAGTTTCGCCTGGCGGCCGGACAGGTGCCGGAGGTGCCGTTCGGGCTCAGCAGCAGCGCCGCCGTCCTGTCCCACTACGGCGTCTCGACGAACACCGTCACGCTGTTCCGCACGGTGCGTGGGCATCACGAGCAGCTCCCTGACGGGAAGACGCTGCCAGGCAAAAACCTCCATCTCCAGCATGAGGGGCTGGTTCCAGGTCCCCCAGAACGCTGGTGTGGGTGGGAGAAGCTCTTGGACGAGTAAAGAACATAAAACTCATCTCAGCCTTAGGGCAAGCCAAAATTAGGGTTGTCATTGACAGTCAGGCTGCCTCAAAGAAAATATCTCTTCCTGCCCCAAAGAGGGCTTTTGCTTTTAAATTGCAGAGTACCTGTCACTGACACACGGAGCGTTAATTACACCTGGTAAGATTCTCCTATTTAGATGTTTGCCCAAGGGATCTGGTTCAGCACCCAGTGCTCTACAAAGAGCAATGCCCGTGTTTCTCCGTGAACTACCTGGAGCTTGGCATTAACTTGGATGGGTTTTCTGTGGATTTGGAAAGGGTCCTGAGACACGTGGAAAGTGTCTAGAGTCCATGTAACAACGGATCAACACAGCAGGCTTGATACCAAAACTTGGCAAGTGTCACTTCAGGCAGGCAAAACTGTCTCCTAGGGTACAAAACTTTTCCATCATGACAGAAAGCAGATCCAGACTAGGTCTCCAGTTATGAGATGCTGTGCCACCCTACACTGTGGTTTGCAGACTCATTTCCTAACTATGCTTTAGGCATTAGAAATCTTGCTTTGGAGTTTGTTGGGATGTATGCTATGCTAGATTAAATCTCTGTTTGCTCCAGCTCTAAGTGCAGGTAGCTCAACATAGCCTCAATGTAGCTGTATTTTCAGAAATTTAAGGAGATGATACTGGGAAAAGCCATGTACTTGGTGCAAAAGTACCAAGAAAAGCCAAGAGCAAGTATCCTGCTAGTTACATCAATTTCCCCGTGTTGCCCCTTCTCACACAAGCATGGCTGTTGAAAACTGCAGAGGTAGGTGTGTCTCAAAAGGAATGGGGCCCCAGACAGCACAAGATGTCCTAAAAGCCAGTGAAGTGTTGTGATAGCAGACCTCTAAGTGCTTGAGGTGGGGAGAAATGGATAGAGACTACATGTCCTAGGGAAACTAAATATGGCAGCTTGGCTAAGTTCTAGATCCAGCTTGTACAAAGATTGGACAGTTTGTTCTCTTTTTTCCCCCTCATAATTTCCTGCACCATGTTTACTACTGATATTACCAAAATAATTAAAAAAGAATGATCTAAGAGTGAGCAATAGGTAGGCAAATCCTTTTATTTAACCTTTTATTTGCTAGATGTTGCAATTTTAAGCAACACCCATTTCAATTTTGGTTCTTAGTCATTGTGGTTTTCTTCCAAAAAATACTGAAAAGATCCTTTGTTTTTGCACTGTGGCAGATAGTGAGGATGACTGCACTGGGAGAAAGTTTGATAGAAGAAAGTGTTTGGATTGTTGGAATTTGTATTATATTGAATAGTCTCTGTTTGGAGTCAAGTTTTTGCAAATGAACTCTTGTTTAATATGGAAAAAAGAAAACAGCCAAGAAAATAATACACTTGTCAGGTTAAAATACGTCTGACAATTCACTTGTCTGATTGTCAGTTTTTTCTTAAATTATCAGACACATTCTTTTTCCTTTTATCCAGTGCTGAATAATGTGTAGGAGTAATAGGTCAGAGATAAAAAGGAATTTTAAAAGAACGGATACAGAAACTTGGAATCAAATACTCATTTGAAGGACACAAAGATGCGTCACCAGGATGGAAGTGAATCAGAGGCATAAATTAATTTTTTTTTGCCTTTGCAGTGTATGAAACACTTACAATGCTTAGAAGTTTAAACCATAATTACAGTAGTAGGAGGGACTGTGTCAACTGGTGAGACTTCTTTGTATATAGGGGAAAGAAACTGATTTATTCTAGTAAGAAATCCTGATAGACCTAAAAAGAACATAATTAACAGATGCTAACAACCTAATTATATGGAGTGATAAAGACATTTTGACTAGAGCTTCCACTATTAAATGCACCTATTTTCCAGCCTTGTTTCCTTAAAAACATAAATGTTGAGTGCAGATTCAAGATGTTATTATCCCCAAATGGAAATCAGATGTTTCCAGAAGCCCATGAAGGTCAAGAGAAGACTTTCTGTAGAGTCCAGGCTGTCTTAGATTGGTTCCCAAGGCCTGTCTGGTCTCACCCACCCAGGTGTTGCACTGTCCTGATCTTATTTACTTGAGCAGAGCTGCCCTTTCTGTTATGCAGGAGGAAAATCTGTGAGAAGAATCAGGTGACACAGTCTGAAAAGCACCAGCTTGTGGTGTCAGACAGGGTGGGTGACTGGTATCAAAGACCTTGCCAATGACCACAGAACAGCAAAAATTACTTTAGATGTCTGCACACCACTGGAAAAACTAACACAAGAACTTTCAGAGGTTACCCAGAACAGAGAATAAAATCTGGGATGTGCATGTAGACTGCTCCTTGGCCCCAAGAGGAGCTCATTCAAGCCTCATTCAACATGCGTATCAATGGCTTTCAAATCCCCAACTTTGATCCTACTTCATGTCAGAGACCACTGTCCCAATGGCTTAACTCAGTCACATCCTGTGGTGGTACTGTACAGGAACTCTGCGCATAAACTCTGGCGTACTGCTATCATTCAGTGGGTGCTTGCTTTTTTTCTGTTTATCAGGTCATGAAAATCTCAATAAAATCACATCATTTTCAGGGGATGAAGTGTGGGGAGATGTGTTGCAGGATGGATTTTCCTCTAAAGCTGAAACATGCTGGGCTTAATTTTTTTCTTTTTTCTTTTTTTTCTTTCCTGCTGTACTGGAAGAAAAATCCTCTTTTTATTGGAGAGATTTCCTGCTTGCACAATGTTTCCAGGAATTCCATACTGGGCGATGCCAATGTTTATTACTTGTAGAAGAAACAGAATAAGCAGATGGAGATTTTTAAAAGGGATGTAAAGCCAGTATTGATGTGAGGAATTAGACTGTTTAATGACCTTTCTCCACAATGCCTAGAATACTTTGTCAGCTAATTCTCCCTGTCTCCAGTGCATTGAGAGCTGGTAGTGTAGGGATGTCTGGAGTCCTGAGAGATTTCTGTTATGCCATGAGTTTGCCTTGTCCTTGGGAGGCTGGAGGAGGCTGGGAGATCCTTATCTCAAAGTTCAGGCTGGTCCCTGTAGGTTCCAGACCTCCAGAAGTAGTGGTGGGAAGAGGTGGGGATTGTGTAGTGGGGGAGAGAGGATGGTGGTGTCCCAGGGGGTGGGTGTCTCTGTGAGTGAGTGCAATCAGTGCCTCTGGAGGAGGTGCTGAAAGGAGAGGACAGCTGTGACTGGTGGTGTCTTTGCCTGTCTTCAGGTCGACAATGACCGGCGGGATCTGGATATGAACAGCAGTGAGGTTGATGCCGAGAAGCTGATTCGCTTTGTTCGGATCAACGAGCTCCGCCTGGTGACAGAGTACGACCCCGTGGTAATTACCAGCTCCCTGCAGTCCTCACCCTTGCGCTTGGCCTTCTTCTTATGGCACCCTCTGGCCCCAGTTTGCATACCCAGATGTGTGTGAGGCTTGGAGCAACGGCGTAGATGGGGTTGAGGAAGCCACACAGCTCCTCACTGCTGCTCCACACGTGGACTGGAAGCAGATTTGCTGGGGCATGTGTGTGGTGGGAGAGGAAGGGACTCATTGGAGTTCCTTTGGCTTTCCAGTAAATTTGGGATGTTGAGGGGCAGAGAACTCCATTTCTTACTACTCTGCATGCAGTGCTGCTTTCTTCCATGGACATTTGCCATGTTGTGCCATGCCTGCAGAGCCAGCTCAGCCAGAATGCCCTCTCTCTGACCAAACTTGAGAAACATGGAAGCTCAAATGACCTGCTCTCAGAGGGCAGGCTTTTCTGCATCACTTGGCATGTGGGACTTGATGTAAGCCCAGATATTTGAATGCATATTTAATAGTGGGTTGGAAATTTCCTAAGCAAAAAAATCTTTCCCATCCCTTCCATCGTTCCTCAAAAATTCATCAGTTCAACAACAACCACCACCACCAAAAGAAACAAGCAAGCAAACAAACAAACAAACAAAACATGCACAAAATCAACTTAGAACGCTTCTATGTTGGCCGTCTTCACTGGCTCACCCATCTGACTGGCAGCGGTAGGGGCCCGGCACTCCTCCCTGCTGTAGAGATTGACCAAGGATTTGGGTTCCTCTGAAATCTCAGCAGTTCCCAGGTCTCACTGCTGTGGAGTCAATAGGTCTTAGAAGCCCCAGTTGCATCAAGGCTGAGACTTTATCATTGCTGATGGGGTATTTTGTGGCCTTCTGGATAGTTACAGCAGTGCTGACCAGGCTCAGTTTATATCAGAAAAGAATGGCCCAGCCTGTTTCAGAGCTATACCTTTTCAAGATAAACTCAAGGGTCATCTAAGAGAAGCTACCATGATATATGGTAGGAGTTTTTTTTTAAAAATTTCTTCATCTTCAAAAGGGGAAAATACATTTTGAAATCAAAGTATTTATTGGGACCGCTATATCCTGCCCCACTGGCCTAACAGCCCTTTAAGAACATCCAAATCACATCAGCAGAGATGATGTTCTCGTATTTGTAATTTCCCACACCCTCTGAAACCTTGGAACCCCTATTAGATGCTTTTGCAATTCACGGGACAATGTCTCTTTCTTTATGCATTTCTGTTGATGCTTTGGGTTCTCACTGCATGGTGGCCTGTTTGGCACCCAGGCTGTCTCCCTGGCCGAGAATTCCTCAGCTGTTCAGCTGGTCCCCTCCACCCTGACTGTCAATAGAGATGTTGTTACAGTTTTTTTCCCAGACACTCTGGAGCTCTATCAAGGTGCTGCAATTAACAGTGTCTCCTGCAGTCCCTGGCCCAAAGCCCTCCCAGCTTCCCTAAGGTAGCTTGGTTTTTCATAAATATTTATTCCCAGTGCATATGCTGTTTGCATCCAAAAATGCTGCAGGTCAGCAGATAATAGGGTCACATGGCTCGCACCAAGTGCTGCCAAGAGTTTTTCTCCCCATCCTGGGGCCCTTACTGTTTCTCCCACATGCTTTAGGAATTTTTAGACAACGTTTACCCTGTGGGCTTTTCAGGAGAGTCAGATGTGATCCAGCCCCGCTGATGAGCTCTGCTGATTGCTCTTACACAGGGTTGTGTGGACAAGCACACCTTTGTGTGGAGCTGCTGGAGGAGCTGCTGCTCCCGCCTTGTCCTCTGCTCTCACCTCAGCCTTGTCAAGGGGCTTGGTGCTGGATGGCTTAACCCTCACCTTCAGCCTCATCCTCTCCCATCAGGTCCTCTAATGTTTTCCAGCTTACCTTGCAACCCCTCTACTGTCCCCTGCCTCAGCTGCACACCATCAGTGTGCAAAATATCTGATAAACATTAAGCTAACAGCAGAGTCCCATCTGCCAAAAGTGAGATGCTCTGTTATTCAGGGCCCTTGGCAGCATGCACTCCCTGACCCCTTCCTGGTTACTCCTGGAGCATGTGGAAACTTTCTGCTCCCACTGGCAGGGAGCTGCACAGTCTGTGCCTCTGTGGTTTTGGTGGCACTAGGGAAGCAGCAGGTCTGGCCCCACTGCTGTTTAACTTGAGGGAGAGGCTGCAGGAAGCAGGAAGCAGGCAGAAGGAGCAGTGGGATGACAAGTGAGCGAGTTCATGGAGATGATGCCGTGGCTTCTTGGGCAGTGCCAGCCTTGGTTCCTCACAGAGGGCCAGTGTGTAGTGCCCACTTGGCCCTTGACCAGGGTCTTCTCTCACTGTGGGACAGCAGAGCCAATTTTAACTCTCAGCACTCAGGAGTGTCCAGGCCATCAGGCTGCTGAACTGTGGACTCATCCTCATCCTACAGTGTAATACTAAACAAAGAAAATAAGGACAAACACCAGCCTTGACACCACAAATCCTTCCCCCTTTCTTGCTCATATTTCAGACAGATGCTGGACCTCAGTGATTTAGGACACCCTTACATTCAACGTTTGCTGGCCTTGCTCTTCACATCCTTGCTCTTCACATCCTTGCTCTAGTCTTCAGCTTCCTGTATTCTGCCCTAATCCTACTCCTCTTGCCTAGTCACTCTGTTAAGGCCAGTGATGGACCTTTATGGTCTTCAGACTCTTGTCTGGGGAATAAACAAAGCCAGAAGGTTAATAGCTTCTGCAAATAACCTGGATTGGATCCTCTCTGCTTTAAAGAAATCTGTTCTGCTTGTGATGCTGATTTGCAGAGAAACCACAGCTGAGCCATGTGGACTTATGTTCCTCTGACACTGCATCCAGTGCCAATTGAGTGTTCTCAATCTCCTTGCCCTTGTTTCTCTCCCTGTGCTGGGCAGACAGCAATAGGTGTGATGCAGAGTTCAGTCCAGTTTAACCTCCTCCTGATCACAGACAAGATGTCTCCAAAGCACCCCGAGCGAATGCGCAAATTCCGGGCGGCGGCAGAGCTCTACAAGGGGAAGGTAAGTCCAGGGAGAAAGAGGGGCTGTTAGGAAGGAAAAAACCCAGTGACTTCTGTCATGAATGGGGAGGGCATAATCTCCTCTGTGAATTATGAGAGCAAAGGTCAAGTAGCAGCAAAAGAGGATAATCTGAATAATTAAATGGAGGGGTTGGTTCTGTTCACCTTTAGCCAGTTTGCCACCTTGTGGGAAAATACCCTCTGTATCCTGCTTGTCTGCTCTCTTGGTGAAACATCATGTATTTTGCTGCTTTTAGTCCAGTTTTGTTCTCTTGTACTGGGAGATGAGGCACAGCTGCTGGACTTCAGTCTGCCAACAGTTGCGCTCCACTGATGTGAGAGGTGAATTTGTATCTACAGCCTGCAGGATGCCAAAGAGCCTTATATAAAGTGACCAGATAGCAAATAATGTCAGGGCTTCTTAACCCTTAGACTTCTGGAAATGGCTATTTTAAAGGAGCTGCAAATTTATTGCTTAACTTTCCTACACTAAGGTGATGAGATAGATGAGGTGTTTCAGAGACATGTTGCCTAAATCTCATCCCCCTAGTAACAGAGCTCCCTAAATAGTAAATAATCCTATGTCTGCTTCTCTGCCAGCAGCTGGATTACAGTGGAATTTGTGTCCAAGGAACAGAAGAACGAACTTGCAAGCAAAGGAGGATTGGGAGCATTTGTGGCAAGGGAGAACAGCAGATGGGAGGGGGCAGAATATCACAGAAGTGGGGAAGGATGAGCTGAGAGGCGTAAAGAGATCTTCCTCTGAGAAGTGTGGAGCTGGAAGGATTTGGGATCTGATAACTAGAATATCTGTATTAATCTAGTTTTGGTATTGAAGGAACAGATTAGAAATCAAGTATACCCTCTCTTTTGAATTCAGTGACCATCTCAGAACCATGCAATCTCAAAAGTCTTGAGACTTGCTTATGGCAGGACTACTTTGGAACTTTACATCTTTCTTAACCATTGGGAAGAGACTAGGCAGAAACTATGGATCAAAATCAAAAGATCTCTTCAAAAGGGTTTTGCCTTGATGAATATGTAGTTATAGAAGAAAACTAATTTATCTCTAAAATTCCATTTATCTGTTTTGAGATGTGTGTTAAAGTGACACCATTACCACTGTTCTCCATGAGAAGCAGAGTCTGATACAGGTCTCCACCTAGAAGCTATTTCTTCTACCACAATGCTGTTTAGCATCACTATCCTTTGCTGATGCAGCTGCATCTAGTTTTCATGTGACTTGCCTAGATCTGAGAAAATGGCTATAATTTTCCTGGAAATACTTCACAAAACATTGGCTAAAATGTTGTACTGAAGTTCAGACAATTTATGAATTCTCAGCAAGCCAAATCTAGTTTTTTTTATTTGTGCAGGCAAGTTTCCAACCAAATCAGTCTACAAGTTTGCCAGAGTAAAATATAAACATTATAGATGTGGGGATTTGACTAATTATTTCCACTTTACTGCTGTGGTACTTGAGGACACAGAGATGAAGTGACTTAGAATTTAATAAGTTGTTTTTCCCAAAGGAGTGGCACTCTGAGGAGTAAATTGTGTTTTGGACTGCTCTCCTAGAAAGCAGCAAGAGAGTGCTAGGATCCCTCTGTTTGAATTTTAGATCTGAATAGTAGGGAGTAAGCAGAGTGAGATGCCCACATATTGCTCTGTCATATAGAAATAGATGAATTAGTTTGGGTATTAGTGGCAGCCACTGCACAATACCATGAAAATCCCTGCTGGTTAATTTTCCTATGTCAAGTCATATGCTGTTGGAACTACCAAGTTAATTGAGGTTTGCTTCAAAACAAATATTGAGTAGATTTTGCCTTTTAGTGGCTTGCAGATTGCCTGAGAATAAATGCAAGATTCTTGACTTGAATTTTGTTCAGGATTACCAGTGAATAATTCCTGTCCTGTGGGATAGTGGTGAAATGCTTGTTTGTGCTGAAGGGTTAGTGCTACCAATGCTTTGAGCGAGGAATCATTGCTGTGCAGTGGAGAGATGTTCAGGCTCCCTGTGAGCATGTACACTGCATCCAGCGCTGCTTTACGGTGGCTGCAGAATGCCACAACAGAGTGGGGATACTCGGTGTGTTGCAGGATTTCTACAAGCCAGTGCAGAACACAGAGCCTAAAAGGGTTCCCAAGCAGGAGAAGGGGTACTGATCCTGCCACACATCAGTGCTGCACACTGATGGAAGAGCAGTCCCTGTCACTGTCATCACCAGTGGGAGGGAAAGGAGAAACTTGTTGCTTGGATGGAGAGATGAAGAGAAACTGCTGCTGCTGAGTCGCTGACCCTAAAGAGTGAAGAAAAACCATAGAATTGTGAAGTAACTTAGGTTGGAAAACACCCCTAAGATGACTGAGTCCAACCATTAATGGATCATGAGGAAGTGATTCACCTGCCAGTTTCTGGATTATGGTCTTTTCACCTCACGTTTATGATATTTTCACTTCTGCCTGAGAGGCAGCTGAGATTTTCAGCTGGAGGATCCATGAGGCAGGATGGTGAGGACTTTTATTTGAAAATAATTTGAACTGCACCTGGAGCAAGAGTGACTGCCTGGAAATAGCCTAGATTTTTCTAGATTTTATTGCGGAACCTGAGTGCTATAAAATGTTGGAGAGGAAAATGCAAATGGAAGATGATGCTAAACCAGCAGAAGCTGACAACAATAAGAAGAAATATGGAAGTTTTCTAGCACACTTTGAGAAACAGTTGTGGGTGGATAACAGTGAACAGAGTGCAGAGCACTGCAGCTGCAGGAGTAAATCCACCAGCCTTCTTGGACCCTCAATGTGCCTATTTGAGAAAGTACTGCCAAGAGTCCAGGCAAGGAAAGGAAATGCACTGGAAAGGAGATGTCAGGGTTTGCATTGCTGAGCCAAACTAGAATAGTCATATTCCATTTTCTTTCCACAGTATCATAGTAAACCATGATAATTGCAGCTGGTGCAACTCATGGGTGTTTGCTGAAGTCTCAATAAAGTGATATTGTGAATAACAAAAGAAGCTTTTGTTGCAGCTGACATAATTGGTTGCCGATGTCAAAATTATTTGGGTAGGGATATTTGTAAACTCCCTTTTAGTTTAGATGTAGGTCTAGAATGCATTCTGGGAAATTCCTGGTGTCCTTCAGGAGTTCTTCCGTGAAAGAAGATGAAAAGATGATGCCCTTTCTCTTGCAGACAGTCATTTGTACAATTTTTATTCCTCTTGTCAGACATTGATGGCTCCAGAACCGAGAGAGATAATATTTAGGTATGCCTCTTTTAGCCATAAACAGAGGAGGCTGTAAATACAGACTTTTTATGTCACTTAATAGATATCTGCAGAAAAGTTGTTTTTATAGCTGTCTTTTTTTAATTAATGACTGATGTTTTTGTTTTGCTTTGATGTACTATGATGTAAGAAATTACTCAAACATCAGAATTTGATCTCTTTGCTTATACAAAGTGAACTGCAGCTCTCTGAAGTTCAAAGTCAAACACTGGATATAAGGCTTGACCATCATTTCTGTTTGTCTTTTTTGGAGGAAACACTAAGCAATATCAGATTGGTTTCAATCATTGCAGTGCTATTTTCAATTAACTTTAATTCCTTGGGGAATAACACCATTCCATATCTTAGTATCTACCAGGAACTCAATGTTCTAAAAGCACTGGCTAGGAATCAATTTGTCAAGACACCAAGAGAGCACCAGTGTACAAAATTTATGAAAGGTGGTTGATTGCAAATGACAGTGCACAGATAATACCATGTGTGAAAGGGACGTTTTGTGTCAGGAGTTTCTCATTCATGCAGGATGTCCTTCGCTGCCTGAAGCAGGAGATCGCTGAACACAGGCTAGAAGATTGCTACAAAATGAAAAAAAATTGTGGAAATAATCTCAGAATTAAAAACACCCAACCAGCTATTGTGCAGGATTGTATGAAATGGAAAGAGAACTTTCTGTTTGGGCTGGAACTAACTGATCTCTAGAAGTGACATTAGAGTTGCCGTTATAAGTGGGATTTGTTTTTGGCGAATTTGTAGCTTTGGTAGGTCATCTGAGTATAGGTTTTAGGCTCTTTTCAGCACTGAAAGAGGAAGACAGGCATATGCTTCCTTCCCTTCTAAAAGAGGTGGAATAAAGTGCCTGTCAATGTTTGTTGTAGAGGTTATGTAGATGACTGGCTGAGACAAGACTAGGATCTGGATGGCAGAGGTTAGGCAATATGAATCCTGCCTCATGGTCAGTGTAGTTTTCCATGGTTACTGCGTTCATTCTTTATAATTGGAGCTGACTGGCAATCTCAGAACAAAATTAATTCCTCATGAGAAAATGCCAGTTTCACGAGATGGCATCTGTCATGGAAATGTGCCAACTGAGAAACCTTCTTGTTTTTCAGCTGCTGTGGAGATCAGGCTTCTGGAGTAGGGCCTCTGTATTAAGACATCCTGCCTTCTGACCCACAGGCATGCCCTTGAGAGCACACAGACCTGGCAGGACTCCTGCAGCACAACCAGCCTAGGGTGCATGGTGGGCCCTTCTGCTGAAGGAGGACCCATCTCATGTCACAGACCTCCCAGCAATGCATCATTCTCATAGGCATTAAGGTGTCTTCTTCTGAGATACAAACGCAATTGCTCTCTTTCCTGTATTTTCTGAATATAGGCAGAGAAGGAAACTTTTCTGAACTTTGGCACACTGTAGCTCTGTGAGCCAAATGGGAGTCATTAGAGAGATCCAAATCAGTAACTCTGAATGACAATAATATCTCAGCCTTTCTAGCTGAGGGGCCAGTTTGTGTGTTTCTGTTTGCTTCTGTGAGGAAGAAAGCATTTGGAGTTCTAAACCTCAACCTTTTTTTACTCCTTTATTCTCACTCTATCCTTGGTATTCAATTATAAAATATGTACAGCTTTTTAGTTTTGGGTGTTTTAGCAAAGTTTGGAAGCTTGATGAAGTGAAGAATATTGACTAACATTTATTCATATTACTATTTTAAAATGCTATTCATCTGTTTTAAAGGTAGTGGAGATTTTGTATAGGAAGTGATGCAACAATATATTTATTTTATTTTAATGACTTCTTATTTAACATTTGATAAAAAAATATATTGTTGTCTAGTCAAGCTTTTTATAGAGAAAGCCAAAAGTTGTTGAATGCACCATGAGAATGCAGTACCATTTACTGTACTGACATTCTGAAAGTGCTTCCCTCCAACACTGCCTATGTTCCCAGGGTTCTAGTTGAAAAAGAGAGCCCTAAAACATTACATACTGCTGTTCCATCTGAAAGCCTCTTAGATCATGTCCCCGACCTGTGAACTTTAAATATGTGACCCTTTTCTAGCTTGGTGTTTTATCCTGCAAAAAGATGAATTAAGTGCTCTGGGAGAAGTACCCTACAACCTGTCTGCTCACTAACTTTTTTCTCTTGGGGCACAGTTGGCTTTTGAAAGAAAAATTACAAATGGTGAACATCACATATCCAGTGAAAATGCTGTTTCTCTTTCTGTATTTCACCAAAAGACTGAAATTATACCTTACAGCAACCTAACTATCTGTCCTTCCCCTAGGCTGTTGCCTAGGAAAGTTTCCAGATATATTTTTTTTTTATAGAATGTAAATTTAATAAGTAAAGAATTTAGGATTTATGAAGTTTATTTTTAGAGAAGAAAATAAGTTTGGAACTAACTTGAGTGTTCTTCATTGAGAAGAAAGAAAAACATGAGTCACAGCCTGGGAACTGGGCACATAATCTTCACATTACATTGCTTCTTTTTTTTAAACTCTTCTTTTCCTGTGTAAGTGAAACCAGAGCCTTGTCCATAGGTACATTGAATATGCTAGACCCAGTAGATTGCACAGGGTAAAAAGAAGATAAAATGACACATGTTAGTTGGCTGTTTGTTTCATTGACTTGGATCTCATCTGCTGAGGGATTCTATTTAATAAGGTCACTGATTAAATTGTTTAAGTGCTATATTTATTTTCTTTTATAAATTTTATAATAATGACTGTAGGTCATTCTCATCTTGGCTTATGCATGTTGAGCTTCTCTCCCTGGGTCTGAACGCTCCACTGAGCTGGGCTGTATGGACATTGGTGTCTTGGAACAACTTCTTTTTCACAAATCATTGCATCCTCGTTTGTGCTCACTGCAGCTCACTTCAATATGTCCTTTAGTTTTGGTACTCTCATGTTCTTGCAGGCTCCTGATGCCTTGATGCCCATTCCCACATTCTTGCAATTGAACTTGATTCTTCCCCACCAAAACCGCTTTTTACACTGGGTCATGCATGGATGTGAGCATCCAAATAACATGCAAATGAAGGATTCAGCTTCTTTAGCATTTGTTGTTAAGATAAGATATCTTTTTTCCTTATCTATTAAGAGAATAGAAGTGGAGACTGCCTTCCTTGTTGTTCTGTAGATATATTTTTTAAGTAGGTGAAAGAAGACATTTTCTTTAGTAGTGTAAGTCTGGACTTGATAAAATACAGACAAATGCACTGCATGGAGCTGCTAGATAACAGACAAGGAAAGTGTTGTCCTAACACTTGGACATGGATGGTTTTCTCAAACTCTTTATAAAAATATCACTGTTAATATTCATATGATTACTGTTTGGAGATCTGTTCTCTGTCTCAGCTAATTTTTTTCTCAAATTTCCGATTTTCTCACATCTTCTTTCCTATTTCCATCACAGATTCTCTTTATCCTGTTAGACAGCAATTTGAAGAGCAATGAACGAGTATTGTCATACTTCCAACTGAAGAAGTCCCAGCTGCCAGCTCTGGCTGTATTCCACACACCAGACGATGAGCATGAAGTGTTGACTGTGGATGAATTCTCCATTGAGCGTATACAGGACTTCTGTAATCGTTTTCTACAAAGAATGCAACAGGTAGAGGGGGGTCCTGATGCTGTTGTTTACCAGGCTCTTGAAGAAGATGACTTTAGTTCCTTGAACTCCTCCCCGTCCCTGTCACTTTCTCTTTCATGTACATTTCCACCTGAATATCAGAGAAGCATTAGATTTAGGGCAGAACAGAGATGGATGTCTCTGCAGAGCATCTTCATTGACCTCTGCCTTCTAGTCTACAGCAAGAAGAATTCACTGATCTCTGCAGTTGTGTGAAGGTCTCTGTGAAGCATCTGTCTTTTGGGAACAGCAGCTAGGGAGACAAAGTGAAGGGTGCTTTTGGATGCTGAGAAGGGAGGTGGTGGATGGCAGCATATGAGAGCAGGTCAGAGAGAGAGTGGCATGGATAGGAATTAAATCTGTCAGGAAGACTACAGAACAGAGTGTACAGATAGGGCCTTAGGACTCTACCAGGGGTCTTTCCTGGGAGAGGCACAATTAAATCTCCATGTTCATACAGTGGTAAAAGTTCTCTCTCTGTCAAAATTCATCCTCCTGTAGCACAGGGTCTTTGTGTTATGCAATGCAAATAAGATAGGCCAGTGGCATAGACAGCAGAGGAAGGCATTCGAGTTACTTTGTTTTCTTTATGCCTATGCTGAGAAACCAAGTAATGTCAAATCTGATTTCATGCCTCTAATGTGTTTTAGAAAGAAGACAAATCTGAGGAGAAGCCCCCCAGTGAAGAACTCTGATTCTTCCTCAGCCAAGAGGATGACTGTAGCCAGAGTCTGTTTCTGGTGTATGAAGAGTAGATTCTGCCCTTTCAGAGCTCAGCAATTCCTGAGCCAAGTCAGTCATGGATTCCCATCATCATTCTATATACATACATGCTGTCTGTCTCTCCAGGAATCTCTTCTCTCTTTTCTTTTCTAATTTGTTGGCTCCACATCTCTTTTTTCAGTACTTCAGGACTTTTTGGTACAATATATCTTTCCATGCCACTCTGTTGGAGAAAAGGGTGGCATAGTGAAATGGCAATATCTGAGGTAAAGCTAGTAGTTCCCACGGATCTGTTTCCCTCATTCTTTTGGGTTTTGGTGCTGTGCTGGGATACACTGTCAGCCTTTCCTGATACTACAAACAGATTTGTTGCTTGATATCACATGAAATTTTCCATTTATTTTACTAAATAAAGCAGTAAGTGAATGGCCTGAATTTTTATGCAAATGTTATTTCCCACTCCCCTTGTCTTTCACTTAAAGACAAGGGCTCTGTATTTATGAGTGAGTAAGCTCAAAAAACCTCCTTTCTCTGAGTTTAACCAATGCAATGCCTAACCAGTCAGGTTGGTTGCTAAAAATTATTCCCTATGGAAATAGACCCATCATCAATAGATATTTCCACCAGGATAGGAGATATCTGTGAAGCTTTGGGATCAGAACAGCACTAGGTAAGCAGGCCTGAGATGGTGCAGCAAAAATAAATGATCCTAAGATGTTGCAGTCAGTAATATTACCCAAGAGAGGATGTTGTTGATCAGAGCAAGGCATGATCTCACCATCTATATGGCCAGAGAAGAGAACTGTCTGCACCAGATGACCTCTTGAATGAGTGTGTGTACAGGGGTAAAATATAAAGATATATGCCTGAATTATGCTTGATGCCCTTGTGGCTTTTGTGTACTGAAAAAAGACTATAGAAGTGCAGGATAGATGCTAAGAGCTGAAGGCTGAGCCCCAGAGAGAGGGGAAGGGCTTAAGGTGCCAGAATACCTTGCTGCTTTTGCCCTGGGTATGGGCAGAGATTGTAGCACTGAACTGGAATGACTTGTGCATGAAGCAACTATGGTGTTGATCTGTGTGAAGGTGTGAGCACAGGGATCAGCCCCTCTGAAGTACAGGGAAGCCAGAAGGTCCCATCCTAGACCCTGTCACACCACAGCTTTGAGGATAAGGGATGGCTCACCTCTCAATGGCCCAGAACCCAGGCAGAGCAAACTCACACCTGCCTTCCAGAATCCTCATGTCAGTGATGTGTGATGGTTTTGAACTCCCGGTTTTATGCCAGTCCTAGAATGTGCAGGGCTGTACTTCCTGCCAAGAATGCTGCTCACTTTCCCTCAGTTGGAAAACTGCTCCTTTTTACAGCAATAGCTTACTTCTCCCTAGGAAGGGTTTATTCCTTTCTCTGCAGTATGGTAGAGAGGGGAGAGGCTTCTGGGGAGCCATCTGTGAGGAGTCTTTGCATTGTAGGTGTTTTCAGTGTCATGCACATCTGTCTGTGGTCCAGACCAAGGAGTGTGGGGGCCCTGACCTGCTGCACGAGTGCCTGAAGTCTGTGTCTTGGCCAGCTGCAGAAGTTGGGCACAGCGACGTGACTCTTTCTCAGTGCTGCAGGGAAACAAAATAGGACATGAATGAAGCTCTGGTTCCACAAACAAGCCTGGGAGTAAAAGCAGTGTCCCCAGGGACTGTGCTCACAGCTGTGTGTACACAGCTAATTATAGGGATAACTTTTCAGGAGCTTCATTATGTACACTGGGGAGTTTAATTCCCTCTGCACCTTACAGAGCTCTGCATCTAACCAACAAACTAGGGAATCACAAGCAAGCTACAGGAAAAGCCTCCTCCTCCTCCTCCAGCTGTTCTGCAGCACTTTACAGGGCTTAGACAGCACAGACAGCCCTGGGGTGCTGCACACAGGATGTCCTGTGCACAGATGTAGTGGCAGTGGAATAAGGGGTCTGCCTTAATCCCTGTGCTCAAAGGCTTCTGCAGTGCAGCTTTGGTGGGCTTAGCCACTGCGGTAGGGCATTTGAGGTAGGAACCAGAGGCAGAATCATTCCATGGGTCAATCTCTTGTTTGTTTTATTTCTGGGTTTTGTGCCCTGCTGTGTCATCTCTGACCTGAACTTGTGATGTATGTGGCCCAGATGTTTTGAGCTGTCTGGGGAGGCTGGTTTGGTTTGCAAATGGAGGAAGTATGAGATGCAAATTGACAAGAGGGCAGGATAAGGGGTTCCCTTTCACCTCAGCATTGTGGATATACTGTAGTAAGAGAACCCCTGCTCTGCAGCAGCATCTGAATTCAAAGGACATTCAAAATATCTAAGATGAGAGTTCAGTTTGCCTAACAGGAAAATGAGGCTGCAGAGGCATGTCAGAGCTGCTGCCTTTACCCCAGGGAACAAGGAATTGGGTTGTGTTGTGGAAGATGCAATTTCATATCCATCTTTGGTGAGAAAGGATTTGAACATCTCCAGAAGCAGAATGTTACAGAGACCTGGAGGTTCAGCAAAGGGGACTAACATTTTTCTATTTTGTTCCCCTGAACTGTTGTGTGTGACACTAAACAACGAAGTGTTGCTTAGAGGTGAACTGGCCCCCATCTGCTGCAGGTTGAAGCAAGACTTTGTATATGAAAATCTATGCCTCAGTTTTGTCACTTCAGTCTCACTGCACACGGAGTTATGGATCTGGCTGTGAGGGGCTGCTGAGCTGCAGAGAATCTGACTGCAGGAGGACTGAACAGCCTTTGCACCTACCCTGAAGAAGAGGAGCAGGCACTGCATGTGAGTCTGCCTTGTCAGCACTGTTCCTGCTCTTGGCAGTGGCTGGGCAGTGCTGAGAGACCTCTGACTGCCAGCACAAAGGGAAGAGACATCTCCCAGGCCAGGCAGCCCTGGTGCTTTATGCATGCAGAAGTCAACCACCAGCACAGCAAGGCAGGACTGAACTTCTTCCTTTCTTCTAGGGTTCCTGCCAACTTTGAATAAAAAAAATTTAAAATCTCTCAGATATTTCCCAGAATAGCTGTCACAGGATGAACTTTATGGTGTCTAAGTCAGATCTCATCTCATGCACAGAAGTCCAGCACTGAGCTGGGCCTGATCTCCCAGGATGGGGAGGAGATAGTGATGATTTAGAACCTATGGTAGGAACCACTGTTCCCCTCACCATAAATGGATGAAGAGCATGGCTGTCTGACACCTCTGTTCACAGAATCACAGAATGGGTCTGGTGGAAGGGACCACAGTGGTCATCTGGTCCAAGCTCCCTGCTCAAGCAGGGTCATCCCAGAGCACATGGCACAGGATCGTGTCCAGATTGTTCTTGAATATCTCCAGTGAGGGAGACGCCACAACCTCTCTGGCCAATCTGTTCCGGTGCTCAGTCACCCACACCATAAAGAAGTTCTTCCTTATATTCAGATACAAAACTTTCTGTGCATAGATTTCTGATCATTGCCTCTTGTCCTGTTGCTTGGCACCACTGAGACGAGTCTGGATCCATCCTCTTGACACACTCACTTCAGATTACAGACATTGATGAGGTCTTCTTTCAGTCATCTCTTCTTGAGTCTGAACAGTCCCTGCTTCCTCAGCCATTCCTCATAAGAGAGATGCTCCAGTCTCTTAAGCATCTTTGTTGTCCTCTGCTGGACTCACTCCAGGAACTCCATGTGTCTCTTGTGCTGAGGGACCAAGAGGAGTTCATCTGGAAGGAAGCTAAACCAATAAATTGGGCAGAAATATTAGAAACAAACTCTCTCTTGCTGGTGGACCGATCACAGGACTTAGTCACTCTTAATCACCTCCACACAGGATGGGTTCCTCTCAGTACCACAAATGGCAGCCCACAGGCTGGCAAAGAGGTGGGGACAGGAGGAGGAAATATTGTCTGAAGGATACAACTGGGATAGTGGTTTGCAGGACCGTGAAAGTGGAGGGCAAGGAAGAGTCAAAGGCTGTTTTGAGAGAAGGAGAGGACTTGCCCAAAGAGTGATGTGGCCAGCAACAGGTACGGGTCAGTGAGGGAGGATGCTGGGTGGATGCCACAGAGAACTGATAATAGTGGAGAAGAGAACACAGAAGTGTTTTTCCTAAGGCTGTGAATCAAATACCTCTTTGACCCATTTTGGCTTAGTCACTAAAGAAACTTCAGAGGAACATTTTCAGTGGAAAAACCTGCAAAACCACAAGATGCACATTAAATAAGAGCGTACTTGTTCTCTCATTTGAATTTCTCCTTTCTCTGCTAAAGTACCTGCAAATCCAGACAGGCAGGCAGGCTAGTTGTATGATCTGTAAAGAAGCAATTCTGTCCATGTTACAGGAAAGGCCCATGGATAACTGCATCCCTGCCTGCACCAGGCCACCACATCCAGCAGCTATGCAGAGCTGCCCTCTATCACAGCTGCAAACAGCACTGTGTCCTCCTCCCCACACACTCACCAGGGCTCAAGCCATTGAGTCCTCCATGGATCACAACAGCCCCTGGAAAACCCCACATCCTGTCCACATAAAGGTTGAAATGCCAGCCCCATCCAGTCTCCAGCCTAAACACATGGGCTGTGTGAGCACTCCATGTTTCTCCCTATCCCTGTGCTATGAGTCTCAAATATTCTTCATGTCTCCCACCTTCCTCTATTCCTAGGCCAGAGCCCACATTTCATCATCTTCTTAGGGATTAGTGTAATTCTATGCCACCTATGTCATGTGTTTTGTATGTCTACATCAACAGCATTATTTCTTGCCTTTTACCTAGTAGATGAGGTATTGCTGGTATTGCTATCTGTAACTTTCTCAGTCCAGCTTAATACAGCACATCATTACTTCTGTAGGTGCCAGAAGACATAGCATGGGTGCAGTCTGATTCTAGTTCCATTACTTGTGTGGGCAACTGCAGACAAATAGGTATTCTAATCAGCTATCAGAAGACGGGATGGGAACTTGCAGTTTTCTTGTTTTTTTTCTCTGTTGCTGTTAATTGCTGGAACGGAATAGAATAATCACCTCAAGAAAAAAAAAAATTCATCTGTTTTCTTCTCCACTAAATTATAGAGGGCTGTATGCCTGAAAGATTGTGTTTTAAAATACAGGGGTGTTATTTTCAATATAAATCTGTTGTGCTCAGAGTATTCTTTGGCATCTTGGAATTCAATGTGGGTGTTGATCCTGGTTATATCATAACTTCCCATTGCAATCAAGACTTTATTTTCCCTGGCCAATTTCTTCTGTTCTTTGGCTGAGAAACAGAAGAGACAGACAGTAACTTACCCCAGACTGTTGATGAAGCCTGTAGGCAGAGCTGGAGACAGAGCCCAGATCTTCTGCATGCAGATCTCCTGAATGTATGCCATATGGCCACACTTCCTCTTCACCTTCCCTCACTCTGTGACTCCCAATGGCTATTTGCTTAAGTTGAAATGGCAGTATTTCACCATGAGTATCTTGTTTGGTTGCTTGTTTGGCATAGCTGAAGCTGAGCAGATCTGGATTGTTGTTTTCCCTCCATCTCTCACCCCTTGCCGGTGAGACCTTTCCTCCTGGATGAACTGCTTTATTATTTTGGGGTCTGATGGTGAATGTGCTTCCTTGCTGCATTGCTTTCTCCAAGCAGTTGCCATGCTTTCTTGGATCCCTGGGCATCCTGGTATTCAGACCCCATCTCATAGCAACATTCTCAGTTTTTTGCTCTGTTGAGATACTAGCAATAGAGAAAATACTATGTTAAGCAGATATTAAGAAGATACATTTGTATCATCAATATGAATAATTAGGAAATATTTAAATATCATTGTATTTAAAATATTTTATTACAAAGATATTAAGAACGTATAGTGCATAATCAAGAAGTACAAGTGGCAGGTGAGAAGAAAATGTGAATGAGCCCTTGCTTGGTACATTTTAGTCATGGCAAGACAGTAGTAGAAAGAAAGGTATTGTTAAAGTGAAAGGCAGTTTCTCATGCTATAACTGAGGTTGTAATGCTTATATCAAATGATCAACAGTGTTTAAACGTTCATCAATCTTCTTTTCATGGACCTGTTCTGTCATCCAGGGGTCTGGATGCTGCCATGGTTAATGGCTCTTTCAGGCATTTCCATCTTGCAGGTCTCCAGCATGGGAACAGCACATCTTTGGTGTCTCTGCTGTGACCAGATTGCTCACTGCCACAGAAACACAACCCACTCTGGAAAGATGCACTGCTCCCACAGAGCAGCAGGCAGAAGCAGGGTGACCTGAGAATCACCATGTTAAGGTTGTTCTCAGGATCCCAGACCAGGGTCTCTTCTTTCTGCCTAGCTCTCTGCAAGCAGCATGGAGGCTTGAGAGTACAAGGCATTCCACAGGTTCCCTCTCAGTCTCCAGGACAGGGCTGGCTCTCACTGCACCCTCCTCCTCCCTCCTGTCTCTGTGTGAGTGACGGGTCCTCTGACCCTGGTATGGTTTTTATTTCTCTTTTTACCCATACCCATGCCCTGGAGGCAGCTCTGCCCCAAGCATAACACTGCTGCTCCCAGGGAAAAGTGCCTGCCTTATCGTTTGTGCCCCAGGCACTCCCTTTGAAAAAGAACAAATATCCTATCAAAAGGAGAACAGAGAGAAAACCCACTAGGCACCCTCTGTCAGAGTGGTGATAAAGAAAGACTTAAGCAAATGGATTAGCACTTTGTCTGGGGGCCCTGTTGGAAGGTTTCTGCTTGGTCTCTGAGTCTTGAGACTGGTATTTCAGTGGACTCCTTCTTGGCAAGTCTGGATTTGTGATTTAGGACAACAAAACCCTTCTTCCTTTAGCAATAAAGATAACTGCATCCAGAACACTTCAAACTTAAGAAACTGCTTTACCAGCATTTTACAAATAGGGTGGGATTCTTTCTTTGGCTGTAGCTATGGGAATGAGGTGGTCTGTGTGTCTGCTTGTCCTGTCCCCACTCTCAAATTATCAGACACACCTGACAGTAGGCCAGTGGTCTCTAAGTTATTGTGGTGCTAGTAGTTTTGTGAGACTATGTGTTGGGCAGAAGTGGAAAGTCTCAAAACTGCATGATTAGCTTTTTCATGTCAGGGGCACAGTAGCCTGTCTCGTAACATGCCCTCACACTCTTGTTGGAACCCTCAAATTCCCCAGGATGAGCTGCCTGGGAGCTGCTCCTTGCTCCTTGCCCATTGCCTTCAATGGTACTGCTGTCTTCCTACTCGCTTCAGTGCCACCTTCTTGAAAATTCATGCAGGATTGTTTACTTCAGTTTGTGCTCGGTTTATCTGAATGTCTGTCCTTACGCTGGGAACCATCAAGCATGCAAACCCAAAGCTCCTGAAGTAGTTGGCTTCTATTTCTAGCTATGACAATCAGCCAAAGACTTGGTGCTGGTTTATTTATGTTTAATTTACTAAACGTGTCTCTGTGAATTTCTCTGTGACAGACAGAGATGTCACAGATGGGCAACATGTGTGGGAGGGGACTTGTTTCTGGACAAGCACCATCCTCCTCTGTTTCTCCCCAAGCTCCACCACCCACTTAGAAAAATCCCAGGGAGCCCATTCCCCAGATCACAGACAAAAGCAGCAAAAGTTCCCACTAAGAACAAGGACTAGGGACATTCCTGGGGCCCAGTAGCTTTTAAGGGAGCTCACACAATTTGGCAGAATGAAGGACAGCCACCAGGCAGGCAGGGATAGGCAGGAAAAAGCTTCAGCAGCAAGACATCAGGAACGTTTTTCTCAGGAGCAGCTTAAGGTAAACTTTGTGCCTCCGTGCTAAGTTTTGCATGGAGAAGGCAGAAACCTGATCTGAGGTTTCAGGTGCTTGCTGTCAGGCAGGAGAGAAGGAGCTAAAGCCAAGCTCTCAGCTGTCATGTCAGCCTTGCAGATCTCTCTTCTGTGGCAGTACAGAGCTGATGGTGTCCTTTTCTGGAAGTGCAAACTTAGTGTGATAAATTATTTTCTTATGTTCTTACTTAAGATCTTCCCAGATAAGGCAATGACAGAGATTTCTGTTCAGCAATCAGTGCCTGCACTAGAGGATGGGGACAGTAACAGATCATTGCTAGAGTGATAGCACAGAGAGCCTGGAGAGATCAGACAACGGCAGAAGAGCTCCAGGGGCTGAAAAAGAGAGTGAACTTGGCAGGCTTGTGTATCATTTGTTATCACCAAGCCCCAGGCTTGGGAAGGCCAAGCAGTGATAAGAGGGCCCTTGGCTGAGGGAGGTGCTCCTGCCAGACAGGCTCTTCTCCCGTGGAAGGCTGAGGACAGGCACATAACCACACATCTCTCCCTTCTGCAGCTTGTACAGCACTTGGCACAAACAGGACCTTAATCCTAATGAGATCCCCGGGCAACTCTGATGAAATGACTGTCCTGACTGCAGTCATTACTGTTCATTTCAGTTATACACTCAGGTCTCAAATAGACAAGGGTCTTTTTAGGAGATAGTATGTCTTATTTATTGTGTAGTATTGCTATTTTATTTAATGGAACCTCCAAGTAGGTTCGTTGGTTCCTCCTCCAGTTCACTACTGAAATGACCATCAAGAAAGACAATCACCTGCCTCAAAGAGCTGAAGTGACAGACAGATGCTTGGCCAAGTAATGTGGGGGAAAGTGTGTTCTACAGACATGTAAAGATGTTTGGTAAATAATATATGCACAGCAGAGATTCTCATTCAAAGTCTGCTGTATGAAAGTGTATGGTAGTAAACAACATTGTCACTAATCTTAGGCTTAGCCAGCCAGCAGGGTTATAACTGCTTGTGTGCCCAATGTGTGACTCATGCAGTGTATTTTCCTGATAAATGTACAGTAACATTTTCCAGTGAAGCCACGGCTGTAGGTGGGAGAAAGTGAATAGAAATCCCAAATAATACACTCCAATTGGTGCCAGGAAGTATTGTAAGCAGATCCTCTTACTGGAACAGAGTGGAAAAAAACATTAGTTAAAGCCCAGGAAGGACAAAGGTGTCTTTGTTGGCAAAAGTCTTTAAAGAAAGATTCTACTGTGGGAAATAATAGAATGCAACTTCTTTGACTGATACATGTTGCAGGTCATATGTCTGTTCTTATGTGATTTTTGACATCTGTATTGAATCTTAAAATTACATCCTTTATCATGTAGATAGACAAAAGAGGATATATAATTTCAGCAGAGGAGACGCCAGTCAGCTTTTTCCAAGCAAATGAGGGGGAATGTTGAATCCAAAACTGTCACCTCATGCCTGCAGCACTGGAGTCTTGCTCTTTTTCTTGTACACCTGTCCTGGTTTTCCTCCCAGTGCCTGGCTAAAAGGAACATGAGACCAAATGAAAAGAGCTCTGAAAGAAACTTATTACCAAGCAGATGACTTTCAGAGCTGCAGAACAACCTGATATGGGTTTGGGTAAAGAGTTTTCCATACTGAGGACATCATAGGAGGTCTTTATACTGCCTTCTGATACTTCATTTTGTAGGGATTATTGTTGCAATATTGAAGTAACAGAGGGCAATGCAAGACACTATAGAAAGGAAAGGTTATTTCATTTCAAACCACACTGATTTCACTCACTCACTCAGACAAACATTCTCATAACCACGTATTCATAGGCACCAGAAGGCATTTGTTCACACTATTCCATTTTCTTGCAGCCACATTGAAGATTCAATTCATGGGCTCTGGAGTTCTCGTTATGTCTCTGGTGTTTCTCTTAGTTTGGCCACCATGTGCTCATTTTAGATGCATCTTTTGCATCCTGCAGGAGTTGGCAGTAGCTGTTGTCTTTTTTGCCTCCTTTACATCCTTTACCATCTCTGAGTATCATTAGAACTCATCCTCTTTTGTTTCCTCATCTAGGTATCTTAGAGCTCAGTCTTGTTCTTTATCTTAGCACCATCATCTCCAGAGATCTAATTTTTTTTTCTTTTATTAAGTCATAGGTGTACTCTGCCCCTTGTTTTAGGACTTACCTGGTTTTAAACTGTGATTTTTTTTCCCCTCAGTCTGGATATCCAGAGGATCTGTGTCAATATGCTGGGATCTTAATGACCTGCTAATCCAGCTGCCATCAATATGGGCTGTTCTTGTAGCCCTTCTTATGTCTTTCTTCCCAGTGCTTCCACACCCAGACCTCTTCTTTTTTCTCCATTTATATTATTTTATTGTTTCTTTTATAATTTAAAGAAAATTGGGACCACTAATGACAAAGACACCTCTGGCAGAGTGGTGGCTTTTGGAGTCCAGTGCCATTTTAAGAAAAAGGAAAAACTAATCTAAAAGATCTGATTTATCACAGAATCATAGAATATACTGAGTCAGAAGGGACCCATCAGGATCATTGAGTCCAACTCATGGCCTTGAGGAGAAAACCCCAGGAATCACACCCCAAGCCTGAGAACACTGTCCAAATATTTATTGAATTCCTTTTATCTTTCCTTCTCCTTTTAAATTTTTTTCCTGATTTATGTGAACACATTTCTTAATAAAAATAATAATTTGCCAAGCTTAATACAAATAAACGATAAATATGTGTCCAAAAAGCATATAAACAGTGTGAAATTAATACTAAGGAAGGTCATCAAGTCAAATGATTTGACTATCATGTGATGTTAGGAACATTAATATAGTTTGTAGCTATGCACAAGAAGATAAGAGTAATCAGATTTCGTGCTTCAATAAATAAGAATGTCTTTCTTCTTGCCACAAACAGCATTTCACAATTAGCTGTGTATTGTGTGTTTCCCTCCACTCCCTAGCATTCCTTTGTACTCTATCTGATATTAACAACAGAGGCCAAGACCAGGGGCTTGATGTACCACAGAAAAAGTTATTTGCTTACTAAAGACAACATCTATGGTCCTTGAGATACTGAATGAGATAGAACAAAGAAACTGATAAAATACTACAGGGATGCTTGTAAATACTTCAGTGGACTCCTGCATTCAAGACAGACAGAACATAAATGTTTCAATCTGATCTTGGCTTCACAAGGGCTGGCAGATTTGGCATCGAAGATGCTATCCTAAGTATGCTGTTTAAAAAGAAAAAAGAAGCATTATTGTTATTTTTTTATTTACCAGATGGATGAGAAGAGTGAAACCACAGCTGCTTTCTTATCTCTTCCCATGTCTGTACAGGAAATAAGGCGGGTAAATCTCATCTGATCCCGAAGACTTATTCAGGTCAGGACATTTTTGTGTTCGTGTGGTGAAGCAAGGGGGATGGGTGTGGAAAAAGAAGGGAGGTTTCTATTCCCTTTTCCCATAAGAGTGCAACCCAGAAGCATGCTTTGTTTATATAGACAAAACTTGAACATTTTGCTTGCCCCATTTTTCATAGGATTCTTGAAGTACAAGAAATGCAAGTTTCTTATATGGGTTATTTAATCCCTACACAAGAGCCTCTGCCAATTTTTTCAACATCCAAATAATATTAATATTATCCTGTCTCTTCCTTCCTTCCCAGACTGAAAGAGAAATATGCTGATCAGTGCATGTGGACATGTGTGGGTGGGTGGGGGTAAAGCCAAAGGAAGCAACAGAATTAGTTAGCTCTTAGCCCTGAAATGTTTTGGTTGCTTTATTCAGTGAACTGAATGACCTTGGTCTGACTTATGTGAAATTTTAGTCTTCTCTGCTCATGAACTTCCTATTACCAGCCAAACACAGCTGGTTCTGGGAAGTCCTGGCCAAACAGAGATAGTCAGTCTTTGAGGTAACCCAGTGATATCCCATGGAGTGTGCTGAGCATTGGAGTTGAAGGCTTGAGCCAGGCTCACTTTTTTCCAACAAGCAGAACTGGAAAGCAGTGAGCTCCCATTAGGCTGTACTGCTGACTCCAAATGCTCCTGGATTCATAGCCAGACTGAGATTTTTCTAGGACACTGGGCTTTGTTTTGAAGCTTGATGGATTTCAGGGAGTAATTTTGAGGATCACAGCTGCATAGTGGTTGTGTCTGGACACTAATCTCTGAATTTCAGTAGACTAAATGAAATTCAATTTTGCTAACACTAACATAGTTCAGTGGCTGAAAACCTCCCCAGTTTACCTACCAACCAACTAACCAACCCCCACAGCTCACCGACTATAAACTTCTCTTTATGGTCATGATTAGTGTAGAGACAGGCCCAAACTCTGTAAGTCAGAGGAAGTGGAAGAAGAATTATCCTCTCACCTCTGAATTTGTTCAGGGAAGAAGGATCTGGGCCTTTTAATGGTGTTGATTTTCAGTCCTGCTCCTTAGCCCTGGGATACTGAGCAACCCTCTGTTCCAGAGCCCAGAGTGACATCCTTCAGATTGGACTTGCAGGTACACTCCATATCCATAGGCAGGAGAAAGTTACTGGAAGTTATTACAGAAGATGGAAAGGAAAGCTTCTAAACTGCCCAAAATGTTGGAGGAAGCATGAAAGAAAATAGCTATAAGATGGTGTGTTCCCATCCACAGAAGACTGACACTATCTGAGCTTCAGATAGCAGTTTTTAGAACAGTCCTAATCCTACACATTGATCCACATTGTTAGAACCAATATGTATTTTCACACTGAAAACTTTTATTTTTGCGGAAAGTTGTAATGCTGGGGGCAAAATTTTCCTCAGGGGAAGGATCAAGACAGATTTCAAAGATATGTGTTTAAATATTTTTGAAGAAAAACCCCCACCACTTACTTGTTTTGGAATCACTCTTTTTTCCCCATTCCATCATGGAAGTGGAAATTAGTCACTGCTGTTATTTTGAAAAAAATTGTTTCATTGATATGAAACTAGATTTTCCTGTTTATGCGCTCCCCCCTTCTTTTAATCTTTGGAAATTTTAAAATCTAATTTTGAAATGTTTTTTCCCAGGTTCAACTAGCATTTGAACTAGTTTAAGTTTTAATTTTGTGCAGCTGAGTGAGTTTGCTGCCAGAGCTAACACACATTCAGATATGTATATCAAGTTCTTTAAATGCCTGAAATGTGTTCTGTTTATTTTTATTTCATAGTCTTTTGACTAGCTTCTGTGTTTAAAAAACATCTCCCTTTCTAAAGCTTAGTGTCAGTATGCTAGTTTTCAGCACGATTTATTCCATGAGGTTGTTGACTTTAATTATATTGTGGATACTCAAACACTCTTACTTAGTGGCTCAATTATTCTTGCTTCTTGGATCAGTTCCTAGGCATTACTTAGGACTAAATGGAAAAGTAAAAATAAAGTCTTGTTTTCTCATGTGCTGTAGAACTAGTTGTTCTAAGACGCTCTTGTTTATCATGTTGAGAAATCTCTTTGTAAGCCATAGACCATGTGGTGGTTGACTAACTTACATCCTGAAACACAGAAGCAAATATGAAAAGGACCGTCCAGATTGGCAAGTCCAGTTACTTGATACTCTGGGCAACTTGGGTTTGGAAACCCTGCTCTGTTGCAGAGCTGATAGGGTTTATTCCCTTACTGGAGTACTCAGCAGCTCTGCTGAAGCCTTCCTATCATGAGCTGGGCACTCCTTAAAGGAGACATAGATGTGGATCATGGTTTTAAAGACAGAGGCTGGAAATGGGACTTCTCCTAATCATGAGAGCTGTGGACTGTGAAACAGCCCCTGGGGGGTACTGGAAACAAAACCTGGCTGCTAGTCCATTGTCCTGCTGGAAAAGCCTTGAGGTCAATGCAGGGATGGAGAGACTTAGCAATTCCCACAGGCTATGGTGAAAAGGTCTGTCATTTTGGGTGAGAGTGCAAATCATATTGTTTCTTTAGTCCTCATCTCTAGCATTTCCCACCAGAATTATTCCATGAAGGGAGCGACCTGGGCCATGCAGAGGAATCCTGCTGAGGTCTCCCTGGTAACTTATCCAGTGGCACCAACAAATGCTCATGTCTGCTAGCACATTCTCGGTAGACATCTCAGAATCAGTATTTTGTTATTGCCTTTACGATTGTTGGTTTCTAGCTCTTCCTTGTGTTCCCCATTTATTTCTACCTTACGAGCTTTTAATTTACAGCAGGATTCTTACTGCTAATCCCAATGGCAGACCTTGACTTTGCCTTTGCATATTCTGTTCCTCTTAATGCAGATTTAAAGGTCATCCTTTTCTTCCTGCTCTCAGATTTCCTTTTCACTGCTGTTGCCTTCTTGCTTTGTGTTATTGACAAGATTCCTCAAGAAGCATTCATTTTTAAAGCCAGTCATTAAGAGAAGTGAAGTAAAACTAGTCCCAAGAGAAATTCAATTGGCAATTTCTCATAATTTCTCCTTTCCACTGCTTAAGATTTTGCCCTATTTGTCTGGTTCCTTACTATTTTGCCATTTTGGTTTTAATGCCCATTTTCTCCTGCTTTACTAAGAGTTTGCCCGATGGCACCGGGGCCAATGATTTACCCAGTATCTAGGTAGATGAGGGTGACCAGATCTTCTGATTTCTTTCAGAGCTCAGCATGTCATAGGGCTGAAAACTTAGATGACCTGGAAGGGTGGTAGACAAAGGCAAGAAATGCCCTCCTGTTTGCACTACTTTTCAAAGGTGGTTCCCGATCATGTGCCCTTTGCCTTGAGGACAGGTCAAGATTGCTGTCCTCAGGTTCTGAGGACCAACAGCTGCTTGTGCAAGGACATAAGTAACATGGTACCTCATTGCCACAGTCAAGTCTGGCCCTTCCTCAAACTCATAGAGCACTGTAGGAGGTAAAGATAAAACCCTTGGACAGGAGCTGCTCACTGTCCTCTGTCCAAACAGTGGTGGCTCTTTATCTCCATGGATATGCCATCATTTTCATTTTGGGCCAGAAGCCCAAAGCCCAGTTGAGCAGTGCCATGTTCTGGACTGCCCAGCACTGCTGTGAGTCCAGTGTGAGCAGAGGGTGCATCTCAGGGGTTTGGGTTTGTGTGAGCCAACTCTTGGCCTCGTAACATGTGTCACTTTTGGGGGTTTTGGAGCTGACACCTTTGTTTTGTGAGTTTTCAGTCTGATATTAGCCTGACATTAAGAGGGGGGATCAGTTATAAAAGCAGCATGAAATGAGGTGGGAGAAGGCTCCTGGCCTACCTTTCCCTGTGGAAGAACAGGTGTCCTGGCTAGCACTGGAGCTTGACATAGAGCACAGCCAGAAAAGGAGGGGGTGAAAGGCAGGGGGGCTCTTCCAACAAAGAAGGAGACTGGAGCTTGTTCTCGTATCTCTGTCCACTCACTGCTCCCAGGCACAGAAAGGCAGCCTGGATGTGGCTGTGCCCCCACTAGCCGCTGTGTGTGCTCTGGCTCTCCCTTTTGGCTCAGTTCTTTGATGTTGCTGGCTTCCTGGCAGTGGGCAGAAGGTGGATCTGATGGTAGCCTGGGGTGGATCAAGAGTGGGAGAGGGGAGGAGTCACTGATCCATGCTAATAAATAAAAGGTCCCTCTTCTTCGGTCCAGGGTCCAAGACACCAGGAGAGCTGCCCCCTGAGACAAGAGCTGCAGACTGGCAGGGAATCAACAGCTTAGTGAGTATGCAGGGACTGCCTTGCTTTTCCTGGACAGCTGCTTATTATTATTGCCTTGCTGGTGCTTCACCACTGTAAAATGTTAGGAGTGTTTGCTACAGCGTGTATAGTGTTGTGATTTTCCACTCCAGCTGCAGACACATCAGGGCTGCTTTTCTGATGCCTCCTTTATTTGTGAGTCTACAGAGATTTCCCTGGCATGTGCAGATTTGTCTTAGCTCCTTTCTGTATTTCTAACCAGTAGATGCTGCAAGACAGCAGAGGGATTTGGCTCACTGTACAGCATAGTATGTTACCCCCAGGGCAGCCCACTGTTGTTGAGTAGGGGAGATGTGTGCTGGGAAAGTATGGAGTGCAGGGGGAGTAGAAAGGAGTACTTTTGCAAGAGGAAGCATTCCCCGAAGGAGGTTTGTTGGGCTGTGTAGCTGGCATGTCCATTCATCCCTTGAAAAACGTATTGCCTCTGTGGTGAAAAATGAAACATTTGGGTTAAAGTGGTGTTTGTGGCTGTTCTCCTGCGGTTAATGGCAGGCTATGCTCCAGGCATTCAGGGACCAGAGTCCTCTGAAATGGGAGCAGAGTATTTAGGGAGCAGAAAGCTCTGCCCTGAGTGAAGACAGATAAGGAGGGTTTGGCTGGAAAGTGTGTTGGAATTTACAACTGGGCAGCCTCACTTTCATTCCAAAGTACACCCAGCATCTTCCTCTCTGTGCCCCTCTGCTTTCCCACTGGGGTTCGTTCTCCAGCCTCTCCCTCATGTTTTCCTCTCTTAGCAGCTACTGTACAAGGCATTTGAGAAACCTATAAAATCCACATTCAACAGTGGGTCCAAAACTTCCAAGTTCTAAGAAGTGAAAAGGATCCCAGAGCAGAGAATTTCCTTAAAGAGACTGGAGTGGCAGAGTGCAGAGTGGCAGCAGCAAAATCTCGGCTCCCCTTTGACTTTGTGTCTATAGCGAACTTAAGGCTTTTTCCCAAGTCTTCCTCCTCATTTCAGGCTAAGCACTGAACAGGCAAGAAGTGGATGTGTATGGAGAAGCCCTGATGGTGCAGGACTGAGCTGCTCTCCACATGGGGTGGGGTAACACGGATGAAGAGCAATTCTTTCTCTTTGGTCTGAAGCTGAAGTCCCTGGTCAGTTTTTCTTCCTGAGACAGGAGACTTCAGGAAAGGGTCATGAGTTTGGCATTGAGAGGGTAAATTGCAAAGTCCAGAGTAATCTTTTTCCAATTAATTTTGCTCCTCACTGATGAAGTATTAGGCTCTGGCTACATGTCCTTGTAGTTCTTGACTGTATTACCTTCAGTGTGGCTTCACAGATGGGCCTCTGAAGCTGACAGCAGTGACAACAGTGCAGTGGTTTGGGGAAAATGGTCTGCACCCAGAGTGCTTTCACTTTGTATCCTGTCAGTGAGAAATCCTGATACCTGCACATACACATAGACAAAACAGACAGTAGTCACAGCTTGGATGAGACATAAGAATAGTTCCTGTGCCCTAGGTTCATCCCCAGGCAGTGTGTGGGGTCTCAGCCCCATCACTGCCACCGGGGGAGGGCTGGCAGGCAGTGGGTACCCACCCTCCCTCCCTACTTTGCCTCTAGCAAACTCTTTCCTTTTCACCCAGCAGGGATAGCCATCTCTGTAACTCCTTTTTTCTTTCACTGCTTTCTACTGTTCCAAGAGTTGGAGAGTGGAACAGCCGATGTTTTGTCCATCTCTGCTGCCCATGGTATTGAATCTAAAGTCTTTTAGGTGCTAAAAGGCAAGGTAATTCTCCCTGAGACTGCTGGGCTTGAAGATTCATCCCAGATGAAAAGCCTTACATTGGCATGTGACTTAGGTGCCCAGTGAGGCAAGGACTGCTAGTGCTAGACCAGAGAGGGAAATGTTTGCCTCTGACTCCACCAAGATGTTGTCCCTTGGGCTGCAAGAGGAGTCTAGGGTCAGCACCACAGTGAGAGCCTTCAAAGGTAGAGTCCTGGGTGCTGCTGTCATCTCGATGCAAAAATCATGATCCCGCCAGCAGAGGGATTCTTTCAGGTTGTCACTCCTGAAGCAATAAAGTAGGAAATGAAAAGGGGCAGCAGGGTTGTATCCCTCCTCTGGTAGCTGGCATTGCAGCATTGCAGCAGAGGCCAGCTGGAGAGAGGGGCACGGAGTGGGACAGGAATGTTTGAAGCCTCTTGCTCCGTGTCTCCATCGGCAAAGCCGACAGAAGAGTTTGGGCTGGCTGTATCCAGACAGAGTATGATGAGAGGAAAGAGAGCAGATCAAAGGAAAAATCAGAAAAACAAACATTTCTATTTGGGATCAACACACACCTCTGCCTTTGGGTCCCTGGCAGCCTGTGAAATTCCTTCCACTTGCCTAGGCCAGCTTTTCTGAGTGTGGAGTGCTAGTGATATGTTTGCCTCTGGATAATGTCCGTCAGCTCTGAACTATGAGAGGAAGGGGGCATGCCCCTTCCTTCCCAAAACCTAATCCAGTCTGCTAATAGAGGATGTTTTGTAATAGCTCCAAGAAGAGTGTGTACCAACTAGCTGTCACCTTGCTCAGGCTCTTTCACAGCTCTTTCATAGCTCTGTTTTCATAATAAACATTCCACTGCTAATTTTGCAGTCAGCCCAGGATCTCCAGCTACCCTCAGTGAGAAGAGAGCAGAACACAGTGAGAAAGACAGAGTGAGAGATTCCTCCCTGCACTGGCACAATGCGCACTCTCGTCATCCTCATGCTCCTGGCTGTCTTGGTGATGGCTGCCACTTGCTATGGTAGGTGACCTTTATTACTGGGTAGAATGAAAACTCCAAACCTGCAGACCCATTTATGGGTGTGTTCAGATGTTTGTTATTTAACTTTGTGTCTTATTTGCCCTTAACTTGATCTCTTGCCTGCTTACCTGCCCTTGTGTCAGGTCCTCCTAGCCCTGATGCAGAGCTGTTATCTCCAGTCATTGGAATTCATGGTCCAGGATGCTTCAACGCCTTTCTCTCTGTTCCAGCTCACCTCACAGACTGCTCTTCTTTCTGTCACTTTGTTGTCTGGACTATGATAAGAGTGCTAATTCTTAATTATTCCCTGCCAATTGGCAGATTTCCCTTTTTCCTTCTGTAATATCATCCCCGTTTTCCTGTGAGGCACACAGTTCCATATTGGTGGAATTAAGATGCTGCTTCATGCAAGAGTCAAGTGCATTTCACTGTGCTAATCCACTCTCTAAGAACACATGGCAAGCTTTGAAGGTAAATTGGTATCCATCCACTGTAGTGTCAGGAGCAGAAGGTGAGGAGCTGTGCTGGAGAATCAGGCTGGATGACCAAGCATGAGTCTGGAAGCACTAACTAAATCACCAGGTAGCTCTGTATTAAACTCCTGACCTCTTTAAACTCCTTATATAAATTCTAGGTCACACCACTGATCCCTTTCTCTTCCTTTTAAACAAGTGCCTTAAAACCTGTTTTCTCTGATTTTATGTGTGTTCTATTGATCTGTGGTATGTGAAATACTGAATCCCATCAATACAGTGTCATAATACAGGTTTCATTCTTTCTTTCCACAGAGTCCCATGAGAGCATGGAGTCCCATGAGTATCTCAGTAAGAGACTGCTTTACTCTTTTATTGAATTTGAAGAGTGCTACAGACATTCCAAGATCATTTACTCGTACTCCTACTAGGGATAAATAGGTAGAACCACTGAGCCCAGGGAAATTGGATCTACTGAGTGATGGAGTTTCAGAATGAAAAGGGAGAGAGTTAAAAGAACACTTCACATGTTTTGGCACAAACTCATACCACCATTTTGAATAGAATATAATGGGAATTGGAAAACGAAATTTGAAAACAGAGCTAGGTCTCTGTTATGTGTACCAAAACCAGGTTAACTGACACTAGAAAAAGGGCATTGCTCAAAAAACTCTGGGATGAGCATGGAAAGAGACACTGTAGAAGTTATCAGAATTTATTCTCCCCCAAGAACAAGGAAAGCCTTACTCTAAGCACCTTGGAAGCAGGCAAAGAGTGTGAATAGGAGGGATCCTTTGGCTGTAAGAGGGAGAGAGAGTGTCACAGGAAAAGCATGAAAAGGGTGGAGAGTCTCACTTTGCAACAAGCAATATCCTGGAGAGGTTAGAGAACAGGTGAATCAAAACTAAAAAAGAAATTAGGACGTCTGGAAGAAGAATTTCACAAAGCAGATAATCAGAAACACAAAGGCACATGTGGAAGTCAGTATCTATGATGTCCACAGACTCCTGAACTCTGCAACAGGACTGTGATGTTTCTCAAAACTGTCAGAAGGGGCTTTCAGGCCCCTCAGTCCAAAACTGCCACAGAGACTTCTCAATGACTGTCTAACCTTGGAGGCAGAGAGACTTACTCAGGCCCTTCCTGTGCACAATTTCACAATTCTTATAGTTCTTCTGAGAGTGCTAAGATGTCCCATGGTCTGTGTAGCTTGGTGCCTACCTCTTCTGGGCCAAGCTCCACTGACTCAGAGGGGCTGTGGCAGCAAAAATCACAGTAACATTACCCTGGGTGATTTGAATAACAGCAAAACAAGAGCAGCATGGGCACTTCTGTACAGGCTGCACCAGCCACTGAGAAGGGCCTGGTACATGAACCAGCCAAGTGACAGGAGGGGATATTAAAAGGTCCTGGATTTCATTGTACATGGGAGGGCAGACAAAAAGGCTGTTACAAAGAAGGAAGCTAGTTTTTGTTGAAATCTGACATTGAAAAAGTGCCGTTCTGAATAACCCTTTGCCTTCTCAGATCCCTTCCTCAACAGGCGAAGGGCCAATGACTTCATACAGGCTGACACGAGACTAAGAGCCATCACTCAGGAGAGGTATGCCATGGCCTCAGGGTGCTGGGGCTGAGAGTGGGAAGAGATTTCTCCTTGCCAAGCACAGGCTGGTACCGGGGTGGCAACCATGGTGACTTGTCAGGAGCCTCAGTCTCTTTTTTTAATGTGAGGTACCATTTAAGTCCCCAGTCCCAGGAAAAGCAAGAATTCAGATAACAGAGAGCAGGTCTTTTGATTTGGAGACATGTCACATGCTGAGAAGACTGATCAATTTTTCTGAAGGAAGCACCAACAGAAGACGAGAGAATGAGTGTGGGATGGTCTGAAAGGAAGCTCAGTTTGAAATCTTATTCTAGTCCTCAGATCTCATGCAGAACTTGCATGACCTTTTCGAAATCAAAGGGCCATCTGAGGGCCTCCTTGCCTCATTTATAAAATACAGAAATAACCAATTTAATGCCTTATTCAAGGCTATTGAAAATAAAGACTGAATTACAAAAATCATCTCTTAATCTCTCAGGCATAAAGCAAACCTCCTCAGTACCAGGTGACCCCTTTGCAGAATATTTCAGGTCTTTTTTCTATGTATATGTTTGGGAAAGAGCAGAAGAGCTGAAGAGAGCATGCTGGGGAAGGCTGCAAAGGAAGGACCCTTCCTTAAGTTGAGGCAGGAGCAGTTCCCCTCTCCCCACCACCTTACTTAGCCCCTAAATAAAAGGTTGCCTGAGGCTGCAAAACATTCCTGCTCTAGTCACTCCCTGGGTGTGGTAAACAGAAGCTGGCGTGCTAAGAACTCTGTAGCTGGATGATGGACTCTGATGGAGGATCTTTAGTCCCAGTGGGGAGTTTGGGGACAGGAAAGGGCTGTAGACAGATATTTAAGATGACAGCTTTTACCCCTCTTCTCTCCTCCCTTTACAGGATCAGGGAGCGCAGTAAGGCACCCCAGGAGCATCAGAGGGAGCTCTGTGAGGATTACTACCCTTGTGAAATGTACGCCTTTCGCCATGGCTACCCTGCTGCTTACAAGCACTATTTTGGGGGGAGGAGGAGGACTAAGTAAAGGATAACCTGTCCCCACCCTGGGACCTGGAGTCCAGGGTATCCTCCCCAATATCGCAGTGGCTCTGAAACATACTCAGTTGCTTGTATCCTGTATGTTATCCTGCCTGCTGCTTCTCTCCCATGTAGCCATGGATTCCTACACTGTGTTAATTAGTGCTGAGCTGATGTAGCAGAGATCACAGAGAGTTCAGGATGTGGGTGTTTACTACAAAATAAATCGCTGGTTTGATACTATCTTCTCATGACTCACAGTATTTTGGGGGGGGTGTGCAATTTTCCATGAAGGAACTGAATACATTCTGTTGCAGATTATGGGGAAAAACGTCATTACCTTGCAAGCATAGGCTTTGGAAGAATCTATAATGTTCTTGCCCCAGGTTCTGCAAGTGGCTTCTTTCAGAGGTCACTGAACAGTTTCAGTTCCCAATCCTAAGATATCCAAAAACAGTGGGGTGTTCAGAATGCAGTGCACTTTCTGAAAGTCAAATCTTTCCTCGGGTGGGGAAACAAAATCCAGAAGGCACCTATTTAAAATCTTAAAACAAAGTTAAGATTGGTGACAGAAAAAGCCTGTGAATTGCCTCTTGTTTATCCAGCTACCATCACGTCCTGATGTTAGGTGCTCCTTTAAAAAGGAGTGTGAGGTCTAGACTTGTATTTCCTTTTGCAATCCCCTTTCAAAACCCTTCCACTTGAAACTGCTCTGGTAGCACTTGAAAACTGCAGGAGTCAAAGCTGGAGAGGGGCTTTTGGTGCTAAATAAACAGAAAAAAGAAATCCAGTGTTTGGGGTCAGGCCCAACTTTGTTCACATAGAACAATTTCATTTTACTGGTCACAAATCGTTTGAAATCAAGATGTGGCTTGACCCTGTGCACAAGTTACTGAGCAGCTCCTGGATCTCTGGGGAGTGAGCATGGCTGCTTTCTGCTCACCATCACCAGGGCCTGTCCCCAGGCCAAAAGGCACCAGTGCTGACATGTCCAAGAATTCAGTGCTGCTCTGGGCTCGACAGCAGCTGCAGCAGCTGGGACACCCCTTGGTGTGATTTGTGTAGGAGGCATAACATCTATCTCAGCTCAACACAGATGGTTTCAACATTCACATTTCCAGGCTTTCACAGGCACCTGCAAATCATAGAAGTTGGAAAGATTCATGGCATGCAATCAAAGTCTATGATGTATAAAGTATCAAATTGTCGACTAATCTGTGAAATTAAGTCTGGAGCCAAATCCACCTGGCCCGTTAGAAACATGCATCTCCTTCCAAAATATGCTTCAAGGTTTTGCCAGCTTTGGAACTGAATTTTAGAAAGAAATGTGATTTATTTATTGAAAACGCTTCTGATAGGAAGCTCCACCCTGACAATTGCTAAAGTTTTGTTCAGAGCAAAAAGTGAGAGAGAAATAATTTTAAGGGAAAAACCTATACAGATTAGGTATATTCACACACACTTGTTCTTTGTGTTCTCAGTTAGGTGAACCTTGTGATCACCAATTGGAGCAAACTCACATATCCTAAAATCAACAAGTATGCAGTGCCTGGGTTTGACTTGACACTGTGACACCACCACAACAGAAGGCACAAGGTCTAGTGTTGTCTGGGTCCGTGTCCAGAAATATCCAGTGATTCCAATCCCCAGTTAACCAGTATAAAGAATGAATAATACCAGAGATGTCTGTGGGATTTCATTAGTGTAAGCAGCAACCAAACAGATTTAAGAGACTACATGCTGGTTAGAAAGCTTGGGAAAACATGGGAGGATAAATAAAGCTGTTTGGATTACTAGAATTGTACATTTATATATTTATATTATTTCAAGTATTCATCTGTAAGCATAACTTTCTTAGAATACATATTATTTTTAGATGTTTATTTACTTTTTAACTGTTGCTCTTTTGCTGGAGTAATATATATACAAGACCTTTTGCTGGACGTCATTAGTATATATATTCAGCTTTCCTGGACTGTAGAAAAGTTAACAGGGACAAAAGTTGGGGTTTATTTTAATCTTGAAAATTCTGTAAGTTAAAAGACGGTGTTTCTAAGAATTGAAAAAATCCATAATGGCTCTGAGTTTCCTTGGGAGCCTCCAAAACTCTACTTCTTTAACCCTGCACATGGGTATGAGAGGGCTGGATATGAGGTGGAGAAAGATTATGCCTCTGCTACCAGAAAGAATGACCACGCTTGATTTAAAAAAAACAACAACAACAGCAACCCCCCCCAAAAAAACCCCACCAAAAACCAAAAAACAAACAAACAAACAAAAAAAAAAAACAAAAAAAAAAGAACAACTACTATAGCTTGGTCACTTGGTCTGTTCAGCCAGGAGGAGACCTCATTGCAGTGTACAGCATCCCCCTAAGGGGCAGTGGAGGGGCAGCACTGATCTCTGCTCTCTGGTGATCAGTGATAGGACACAAGGGAACGGGCCTGAAGTTGTGTCAGGGGAGGTTTAGGCTGGATATCAGGAAAAGGTTCTTCACCCAGAGGGTGTTTAGGCACTGGAACAGCTCCCCAGGGAAGTGGTCACAGCACCAAGGCTGACAGAGTTCAAGAAGCATTTGGGCAATGCTCTCAGGCACAGGGTGTGAGTCTTGAGGTGTCCTGTGCAGGGCCAGGAGCTGGACTTGATGATCCTTGTAGGTCCCTTCCAACTCAGCTTATTCTGTGGTTCCTATGCTGTTTGTGGGACATGCCTTTGGTAACTTGGAGAGTGGGTTTGGGGAGTGTGGGGTTATCAACACATAGCCCATGCAAGACTCTTGTTGTACCAAGTAACTTTAGCTACTCGGGTTCTGAAGAGTAAAATACTTTTGGAGTCTAAATGTTTATTTGACTCTTAAACAGGAGAAGTCAAAATAAAGCTTCTAAATTATGAAGATTTCCAGGAGGAGAATATAAGGATCTTCCCTCAAACTAACTTCCGAAGTTCCTAAAAGTATAAAAATCTCATCTCTTTGAAATGATTTGGTGAAACTGTGAAACTGTCTGAAAAACTACTGTGTTTGCCCTATGCAAGCTGATTTACAGGTTTCTTTACCCTCAGGGTAATGAGTCAAGGTGGGGTGGAGGAAAAGGTCACCATTGTGTTCAGTCTCATTTGAGAAACTCCACATGAGAGAGCTCCATCACAGGAAAAGAATTGCTCTACTTCAGTGTGTGCTGGTCTCTCCCCTTGCTTTCCAGCATGACTGAACGACTTTCAAGTCTGTAAGAAAAATGATTTTTAAATCCAGTTGTTTTTCTTCAACACCCCCATTCAAAATCCCAGATAAAATCTTCTGGAAATGCCCCGAGTCATGAGATGGATGCCAAAATGACTGCCAGGACCCAGTATCTCCTGGCCCAAAGGACGGGCTTTGTTTTGGAGTGCAGACACAGGAACACAAGCCAGATCCCTGATCTCTCCAAGAAATCACAGGATATAAACTGCTGCCCAAAAGCAAGCCCCAGAGAACTTCAAAAACCTCCAGGAAAGCTCTGAGGTTAGGGAGACCAGCGCAGCCAAAGAAGACATGAGGAGTCTGCTGGCACTGCTGATCGTGACTCTGGCCCTGGCAGCACTCTGCTGCTGTGAGAAAGGTAAGGGGACATCTTCCCAGGAAGGCTTTCAGGGAGCTGCTGAGCCCTGCAGCTTGCTGTCAGCCTCCCTCCAGTCTGAGAGAGACACAGAGCTTTGGGGGGGAGGAGATGCATCACCAGTCATTGCACGGCTTCAGATCTCTGTTGGAGAGAGTCATGGATGAGAGAGGGCTTGGGAACAGAGATCCCCATCTTTCAATGGCATTTTCTTCCACTGGTCAACACCCACTCAGCCCCACCTCAGTGGCATATTGAATTGCAGCAGAGAATTTGAACATTTTAGTATGTTCAAGATTTCAACTGGTTTATCGTTTAGTCTCCCTCTAAATGATGGGTGTTAATAAAACCATTTTGGAAGAAACAGACCTTCTGTGTAAAGCGGGAGGGGGAGCTGGATCTGGCCAGTCAGTGGTGGGATTCAGTTACAGAGGAGGATGACTCACAAGCATAGAAGGACTCACTAGCAGACTCCTTTCTGTCTCTATCTGTCTGTCTGTCTGTCTTCCAGATCCCAAAGAACCCTCAGGATCTCTCAGTGCTGACAGTGAGTATATCATTCTGACTGATGCTCAGCTCCGTTCTCCTACATCTGCATTCTTTCTTCTCTTTGATAGATTCAAGGGCTGATCAAGAACCATGCTGAGTCCCTCTCTAACTCTTCCCTTTTCACTCCCTACGTCAGCAGTCCCTGAGGTGCAGGAGCATGTGCAGCAAACAGAGCCCTTCAGACATAAGCAGGTGACATGAGGGCAGCCAGTGTCCCTGCACCAGCAAGGCTAGCATTGCTCGGGGTGTGCTGGTGCCATAGGCTGCATCTCCACATCCCCTGAGCAGTGCTCTGGCAAGGTGTGAGCGATGCAGGTTGTCAGCAGCTGGATGCATCTGCCTTCTGTGAAACAGGGTTGTGTTGGTGGAGTCTCCCTGCTCTGACCTGGCTTCAGAGACCTGTCCAGAGTGGCTGCTGCATTCCCCAGAATCTGCCCACATCAATGGGTTGTGACATCCCTGCCAAGTCCTGCAACAAGGAAACCCTGAAAGTGAGGGGCTTCCTTGGCTGCTCCCAACCTGTCAGGTCACCTGGGATGCTGGGATCTGCACACCTTGGGTTGTTCACAGCTTTTGCAGCAAGCTGACCCTGGCAGAAATCTGTATGGAAAATAATTTTTCTTCTCTCGCATCTCTCCTTCCTCACACTTCAAAGGACAACATTGCTGCTGAGAAGCATGAAAGCTGGTATTTTTCCACTGAGCCAATACAAACACAGATTGGGAAAGAGAAAAAAAAAATGTAAATACTGTTCAGGGAAAGGTGGTAGTTTCTGACAACTCATTAACTGGCAGTTTCTGTGTAGTCAGTATTTTGATCCAGACCAAACCTCAGTTTGCTAGAGATGGGATACCTCTCACCTCCACAGAGAAACACAGCCAAACACTCCATGATGACGGGGACAAACCTCACCATCTCCCCACAGGCAGAGGTCTTAGAATCTTTTTTCCCTCAGAGACAGCAACAATTTGCCAGTTTCCATGTTGAAATGTGTGTTGGTGCACAGCTGCCTGTGTTGCTGCTGTGCCAGCACCTCTGCTGTTGTGGGACCATCCCATGGAGCGAGGTTGTGCTGTGCTGAGCCCTGGCTCGGGCTGGGAAGTGGTTGCACCTGGTGATTGTGGAGTCCTTCACAGCACCATGGTGTTTGCACAATGACAAATCAAGGGAGCAAAGAAGCAGCTATGCAGACAGGACGTGTTCATGGAGAGCAGGGGCAAATGCTCTCATGGCTGAAACACCTCCTATGTTCTCCAGATCCCGAATGCTGGGGTCTTTGCACATCTGGCGTGTATTTCTCACTGGTTTACTGTCACTATTTATATACTTCACCTTTCACAGAACTCTGTACATGTGAGCATTGGTATTTCTATGTGCTGCCTGTTGCTCATGGCTCATTGGAGGTGCTTCAAGGTCTTCTGGTTGGTATTCCACATCATTCTCAGTCTGTGTCACGACACAGAAAGGAAGCCAAGACTCTAAAATTGAGTAGGCCAAAAAGAGAGGGTGCCATTCTCCTAATTTTCTTCTTTTTCATATTTTATGCCTTCGGCACATTTGCTGCAGACTCAGATTATGCTGTGTGATAAGGAAATAGAGTTTGTGACAGAAAAAGCCCTTGCTTCATGGAGATGTGAAGGCTGCAGTGAGGAGGGAGCTTTGAGTGTACAGTGGGATGGGAAGAGATAAATGGACCATTAGGATGGTTTGTGGCAGTCATTTGCTTGTGAAGAAAGTAGATTCTGCTTTTCAGAGGTTAGACTGGTCTGTGTGTTTCAGTGCTTCATCTCTAACCCACTGTGTTCTCTCTTGGCAGGCATCAAGATCAAAAAAGAAGTTGCCAATGCCTTTGTGAAGAGGAAGAAGAGATCCAGCCCTTACGAATGGTAACAACTCAGGAGCTGGGCTGAGAGCTGCACTCAGGACCTGCTCTGAAGAGGGGGTGGGAAGGCCATAGGGCGTGACAAGGCATTATTTTGTCGTACAGCTATGTCATTACCTTCATGTATTGAAGGAAAAAGGCTGTAGGAGACATTCGGTGATGGAAAAGTGGTTATTTTTTCATTAAAGTCCATTTGAAGGCTCATAGCTGGATTCTAGTATTCCTCCCAGGGAGAAAGATAGCACTAACTGTGCTAGCCATGGAGACAGTGGGATACAAGTTAGAAGCTGCTCCACCCTGCAGGGTCATCAGAACCAATTTTTAGGATAATGAGGATCATAGAGCCTTGGTCATTGCTGGGTCTGGTTTCCCACAAAGGAAGCACGGCTTTGTTGCAGGAATAAAGCTAGATCAGATTGGCTTTTCTTTCTGAATCTGTAGAACATACATTTACTTGTGCAGAAAGTAGACACAAAGATTTGGTGAAATCCTAGCTATTTGAGAAATTTCAGGTAATTCAATGATGTTCTTCATATATTTCCTGGAAGAGGTTTTTAAGCTACTCTTTTTATTACAAGTAATGACTCATGGGATACTGGTGGGATTTCTGTGGTGGTGTGTACAGTCTTCAGGAAAGATTAACCAAAGAAGAGGAACTGAGAGTGACATCCAAAGTGTACAGCTGAGACTAGAAAATTTGGGCTTTCTTAGACTGGCAAAAAATAAAAAAAAAGCTACAAGGGGATAGTGCTCCTGTCTACAACAGAAGTGAGGATAATTAGAGAAAAGTGTTTAAGCTAAAAGAAAATAATGGCTACTGGGAAAAAATGAAGGTAAGCATGAAATAACAAATATATAATTAAATAAATAACAAAAAAATATATTCCTGGGTAGTTGGAGAATGAGACTGAAGACAAAAAAAACCATCCCCAAATCCTTACAGCTTCTGCGGTATCCTTTGCTGATAAAACCTCAAGAGCAGTTGATTTAAATTGGGTTCAGTCCTGTGTTTCTCAGCACTGATCAAGTAGCCTATCCCTGTGTAAGCACATGTTTAATTCATCATGACCAGTCCTCTGTTGGGTTACCCTGGAGGATCACTTCTTTCATGTCAGTGTCAGATGTGTGAACTGTCTCCAAATGTGTTGGATGAAAGTGCAGGATGGCATCTCTGCCTTTGTCTACTCCAGGTACTTTGAGTATTATAAAAGTCCACTGGAGCAGATGCATGAGCGCTGTGAAAACTACCCCCCCTGTGACTACCTCTCTGACCAAGTAGGGTTTGCCCTGGCCTACAACCGCTTCTTTGGGAGATACTGAAGATGGGAAGGTCTCTCCACTCCTTTGGCTTGGAACACTCCAAACCCCACAGGAGAAAGAACGTTGGATGGGAAGGAAAACATCTGGACTGGCATCTCCTTCTGTTGTCTCGCTAACCAGCTGGAACACCAAGGCAGGGATTATCCTGCTTGCTGAGTTTCCATTAATTTTCTTCCTTTCATCAATAAAATCTCTCTTCATACATCTTTTGTGGTATTTTGAGCTTCACCAGAAGACTGTCTTACTTCCTTCCACCTGAATCTCCAGCACACAATAGGTGAGAAATGGTGATTAGTTTCAAGAAAACCACTGCATGCCTTAGAAATATCATTAGATCTCTTATCCTCTTCTGCAAAACACAGGAGGATTATGGAAGAAGAATGTCACAATGTGTGTAAATGTGGTGGATCTGACCCTGGGATGCTCACTGTGAAGAAGGAAGAACACCTGTCTCCTGTTCCAATTAGTGGGGAAGTTCAGTATTTTCATGTAGTATAATCACATTAAATATGCATCACAGTAGGATAATTTTGTAAAGATAGAAGTGTGCAAATACTCTTGCATAGATACCAATCAGCTTCTGGTACACTCTTCTGATTACTCTGTCATAAAATTTGCCTGTATAGCAACAATAAATAAATCCCAAGAGGTGTGTTTAAGAAGTCCTTCTAGATAAGCCCTTGCATTTGTGTGCCGCTTTCCATGACTGTAAAAAAAGACATGAATTCTCTTGTTTTTTCTGTTTTTTTTTTCTTGTTTTTTTCTTTTTGTTTTTCCCAGCCAGCTTCTAGTGAAACTAAAAATACCCAGCAGAACCAAAAAAAGCACCTATTCTCCTCTGTTGCTTTTGCATTTATGCTTGAAACTAAAAGCATCTAAACAGCTAAAATAATTTTTTAAAAACAAGAAAAGAAAGCTATACCCATGAAATTTAAAAAAAAAAAAAGAAAATTGGTTCAAGGATGGATTGAAATTGGGGCAGTGTTTTGTTTATTCAAGACAATTGGTAGCTATATATATAATGTATATGTATTTTTATATACCTATTGTCTTCCCTCTGCACTACTTCATTCTGTCCTCTGGTATTAATATTATACCTTAGCAACTTTCTGCATAACCTTCCTAATATACTCTGTCAGCTTTCCTTCCCTGGGAGCTGGATCACACCTCCAAGGACAGGGACTGCTGACGCTCAGGAAACTGGCAGAGACCAAATCTCTCTGGTTACATGGAAGCTGGTGCAACCATCCTCAGCTGCTAACTGCAATAAATACTGCTTATGTACAGCGGGTTGGAGTGCTGCTTCTCTCTGTTCCTCTGTACAACCTTTACCTGTGGTAAAAGAGATGCCTGGAAGACACAACCTGCTTTTGTGAACCCTGAGGAGCAGGAACCCAGTGCATTAGGCTTCCTTCTGCTCCAGTGAATCAGAAATGATGACACTGACATTTAGGTCATAGGTTCATCACTCAGTGACACCGAGGGAGAGGAGGGCCAGGCTTTACCTGACTCACCATCTACACAGATCAGCATTTCTCTGAAAAGCCTTGTCCTGAGGTGAGGACACATGATAAGTCTGCAGAGATGGCTGCCAGTGTGAGCCTTGCTTGGCAAGCTTCTGTGGCTTGCACTGGCAATGCTGATCTTGGCCAAGGTGAAGATACTCAATAAATATCTCTGCATGTCTTGGTCAAACACCTGTGACTCTCTTGAGTTCCTCTATTGACACAAACTAATGGGGCTTCGCTGCTCACAGTAAAACACTCCTCTGAATGCCATCTAGTAAAAATTAACAGAGTGCTTTATTGAAAACAGTGAAATTTTTGCTTGGAAAAATACCAGAGAGATTAGCAGAATCCTAATATCCACTATGCTAATAAAATGGGATGGGGGGGGTTTGTTGTGTGGTTTTGTTAGCACAAAAAGCTTCTTGTCTATATTTGCATCTTTCTGTTAGTTTTATATTTTTTTCTCTCCCTTTCAGAAAATATTTTTTTCAGGCAAAAAAAGTTACACCCAGAGGCCTCCATTATGTCATCTGCTCTGTGTCATCAGATCTCTTCATGGGCTGAAGTCATTATGACCTTTGGGGATCTGAGCACTCAGATCACGTTACAAATTTACTGCTGAAATGGAGGAATTCGATTTTCGCTTAGTTAATGCAGCGCTAAGCACTGCCACAAATCCTTTGCTGCCATCTTCCGGCCATTGTATTTGTTTTGTATTTAGTAATAACTTGAGTTGCTTCTGAAGCGTTTGAAAACGCAAATTCCTTTCCTCCTGATTCCCTTCATACTAAACATTCACTTACAGGTCAGAGGGGAAAACCAGGGACATAATTTACAAATGGATTATCTGCAGCTGAATTAACATTTTAGCGGGGGTGTTTATCGTGACTGCCAAGCTCCCACGGGAGCCTGTCTCAGTTTAGGTCTGTTTTATCTCTACGCAAACAGAGGTGGAGTTGCCTCTAAATAAATTCATGAGCCCTCCTGTGGATTCACTTTTAGCATTCTTTCTGAAATACAGCCTAAGATAACAGAGAAATTCCAGGATGGAGAAGTAAGTAGTCTGCATCCATCACTTTGTATAGCACTTCAGGGCATCATCTGTCACCAGGGACCGCAGATACTGTCAGCAGCAGCAACTACTTTGAAAGGAGCCCAGAATGAGACCTTTATGCCACCTCTCACCTTATCTCAGCAACATTTTGCAGATACTCTGTCCACAGAATCCAAGCAGCTTCACAAATGTCCCTTATATCAGGAAATCGCTCCATATCTGGAGATGCCCCCCTCACCCAGCCTTTCATTATCTGGCCATGGAAAATGGGCTTCCCTTTTCTGTAGTCAGAACCAAAGCCTTGACAGTTCTTGTCTCTGTTTCCATACAGAAGAGTTATCAGAGGCCATGGGGCTCTGTGGGTGAATAACTCACTACCAGTATTTGGAAGGGTGTCTAGAAAGCAGCTGCTAGAGAAAGGTTTGTCTCAGCACAGAATCTGCATTTACACACACTCATTTTGCCTGTGCCCGGTGCAAACAGTCCAACAAGGTGCCACTCTGCAGTGGTGTAAGAGTAGGATTGGCATGAGTAGAAACCAGGTGGTGATAAGGAGGAGGAGGAGAGTTAGGTTATCACTTCTTCCAGATGGGATCCCAACCTACCCTGCGTTTCTGTGTTGGCTTTATCAGAGTCAACTTCTTTAAAAGGGCTTTTAAAACTCTTAGCCAGGGAGTAGTTACCATGACACATCACTCCTCAGGAGAAGTGCCTTAGACTTCTGCAAGCCACAGTTTTCTTCCTTTTTGCAAGAACAACATCAAATACCTCAGAATTAAAAGAACTATCAAGGTGATGGACACTCAGGCCAGCTGAAGTTAGTGCAGCCAGACACTTTCTTATGGATCTTGGGCACATTTCTACCAGTAAATTGTCTGCTTGGATTGATTAATGACTTCTGAATTGCAGTGAGAATTTGTGAATGATCTCTGGTTGAAGAACAGCCACCAAACCTGAGTGCAAATTACAAACTGCAGAATTTTCCAGTTCAAAGAAAAACAGAAACAAACAGGTGCAAATTACCTTTCCTTAAAAAAATGTTCTTTACAGTGTCTTGGGTGGACTCTGGGAAGCTGGTGACACTGGGCAGCCCCCTGTTGCTGATCTTCTCACAAATACTGATAAAAGAGGTAAATATTGCTCTTTATTTGAAATAATGAAATTGCTTATGCCACAGAAATATTATTTTTTTCAATTTGAAACAGGTTCTTTAAGGAGTTTTGGGTTCGATTTTAACTTTTCTGGTTTCAATTAATCTGTTCCGTTTCTTACCTGTCTTAATTTGTTTTAGCTACTTGGTTGGAATTTTCCTCTTGTTTGCAGCCAGATGATTTCATAGAGTGTTTGTGAGTAGATCTCATGGAATCTTTCCTCTCCTTTTCCAGCCTGTCTAAATTGACCAGTGCTCCTGGAAATTCTAATGTAGCACATCCATATCAAATAGGAACTCTGTTATCCTGACTAGTATTTGCCTCTGGTGGTGTATAGACAATAACCTGAGGTTGCTCAGGAAAGTGTTGCTAAAGATTTGCTACCTGCCTTGCTTGTTCTGCCAATAACGACAAAGAGGTGAGGAAAGGGTAGAGAAAAAACTTGGTTTGCATCCACAAAGATACACAAGACATTCACACCTCTGATGCTAATCTTAATTTGCTTTAATGTTGCAGGCTATGTCCCCCACCCTGATGGATATGGCTCTGCATTCCTTTGATGACCAGTATCTTGGGTGCAGAGAGGAGATGATGAAAGAACTGGAGCAAGGAGACTATTTTCAAAAGGAAATAGCTGCTAACAAGGACTACTTTCATCTCTGGAAGAAGGCTCAGAAGGCTTTGCTAAAGAGCCCTGTAGGTCTCCTGAGGGAGATGCGGGACAGCCATGCCATAGTCCTCATGGCTTACACCATGAACTCCTCCCTGCACTCGCAGCTGAACTGGGCTACATCTACAGCAGGAATCTCTCCAGAGCACTACAGACGCAACTTCAGTTTTAAATATTTCCACTTCTACCTAACAACTGCTCTCCAGATACTGAAGGAATGGCAGAGCAGCATAGGGGAACATAAGTGCTACCAGGTGCACAGGGGTGTAAAGGATTTATATATGGAGGCCAAGGTAGGCAGCAGGGTGCGATTTGGCCGTTTCACTTCTACCTCCCGCCTCAGGAATGAAGCCCAGAAGTTTGGGAATGAAACTTTATTCACAGTGACCACTTGCCTGGGAGCAGCTTTGCAAGGCTTTTCTTACCACACATCTGAGAAGGAAGTCCTCATTCCCCCTTACGAGATATTTCTCGTCAAAAGCTTCTTTCAGACCCAGCAGGGTAACCGGCTGCACCTGCATTCTGTGGGGAGCTGCAGCAAGTACCAGTGCCAGCTGGTGGAAGGTATTGTATTCAGGCTCTCATGCAAGGGGGGCACAGTCTAGTCTCCACTGCCCCAGGCAGCCCCTACCAGCTGCACCTACATGGGGCTACACTCAAGGCCAAAACTGTACCTTGCCTGCTGTGTTTGCCTATGAAAACCACAAGACCCAGCTTTCACCTCTTTGCTGTGAAACCTGGGACAACCCCACAGCTCACTAAAGATGAATCAACAGCAGGTCTCGAGGTTCTTTGCAGACCCCATTTATCCCATGTGTCATTGCAAGGATGTTATAGGACTCACGCTTTTGGGGCCCCAGCATTTTTATTGCAAGAGTGGGTGAGATTCGCTTGAGCCAATTAATCTGTGCTGGTGTCTTACAATGCTGCTACACTTCAAGACCCAGGACTGTTCCAGGTTTTGGTCCACCACTACTCTGGCAAGCTACCGCTTCTATGCTTATTGTGGGCAAGCTGAGAGAAGTGCAAACAAAGCTACTATCACTTTAGCAGTGATGTCTCTCCTGAGGCAGAAGGGAAAAAAGGTATCCTTCGACAAAGAGCACACTGAGTTTCCTGGTTACAGAGAGAACTCTATGCCAGAATACCTCATGGGGCCTGTTTCACATCCCTGCCTTTCTGTGAGTCTACCACCAGTCCAGGACTCTTGCTTTTGTCTCTTTGTACAGTAGTGTGTCAATGCAATATTTGAGCTCAAAACAGTCATTTAAGAACGAGGGTTTGCGCCTCCAAAGTCAAAATAATAGAGTTGAGAAAATGGCCTTTGTGGGCAAAGATTTTGTCAGCAAAAGCAAAAAGCTTTAGGCAGTGAATAGATGTCTAAATGACCGCTCTCTTTACTCTCTTTCAGCTTCAAGAAGCAAGAACAGTGGTTATACTGCACTTGCCTCTGCCATTCTCCCTAGTGTGTTTGGAGTTTCCCTGTGCTTGGCCCACAATCTCTGATACTCTGGCTGCATCCAGATATGTGCCCTTGAATAGCAGGAAAGAAGCCTCTGGAGTTCCTGCTGCTACAGAAGGTTCAATCTTCCTTTTGCTTTCAGCTGCAACTCTCCAGCTGAGACCGGACCATTCAGCCTGGTTCATCAAAACAGACATTCCCTGGACCCATTCAGGTAGGAAGAAAGTTATCTATGGCCTTTCTGAAGACTAGACCAGGGATAGCCTTCACTGTAGATAGTTTGTCCTGAGGCATTCAGGAAAGAAGGGACACAGGGACTTTGGACTCTTTACAGATCTCTTAATATCTTTATTTTTAGTGGGAAAGAGTCTGTCTGTGGGATGTGGAAGGCACTAGGGCAGTAAAGTCAAGTGGGTAACTGGGCAGCTGTGCATATCTCCTTCGAGTGCAGGGAAAGTTGGTCCCAAGATGTGCATCAAGGAGTTAGATTTTTGTGTTGGTTGAAGAGGCAGAAAAGTACATTAAGTTGTGCAGATTCTGGCAGACCCTGAGCAGCCTTTCTTCGCCACTCTTAAAACCAAGATGGACTAACATTTCTTTAAAACCTGAAATCCGTTTCCAGAATGTGACATACAGGCAGTTGCCAGCCTATTCTCTTAAAACTGGAAGGAAGGGGAAAGGAAGAAGAAAACGAGATGAATCTGGGTAAACATCACACAATAGAATTAATGACAGGCAGGCAGGCACAGGATGCAGCTGAAGCCCAGCCTCCAGATCCCTAACTCATCACATGCTGCTGGAAAACACCAGGCGAGCAGAGGGAAAAGAGACTGAAGTTACTATCCCATACACATTTCAACAGGAGCATTCAGACCAAATCAGGTAGGCAGTGAAAATGTTTAATTAGAAAAGTTTCTGTGGTAAATCTCCCTGGAGCTGGAGAAATAGAAATACAGAAATATATGCGGCCTGCCTAATTCTAGAAGGAAAATATGAAAGTGTTAATGTGAAGAGTAAGAAGTAATTTTAGCATTAGGAGATATAAAATCTATAAAAGCTACAAGAAGCTGAAATAATCATATGTAAAGAACAGATTCTAAAAGTCTTCTCCACAGCTGTCTAGTATGTAAAATGTTTGTTAAAGCTTATCCCTTCTAAAACAATTTGTCTTCTTAGTTTCTACCAATAAGGGAAAAAAAATGACTTTACAACAAAACACCACCGGAGTGGAAAGGTTTTAGTATCACGTTGAGTCAGAGGGCAAGCCAGGAACATCCCTGAGGCAGGACTGATATGAAATCATAGTCTGCATTATCATGGCTTTATGTTTCCTGAAAATCACAAACCTTTACTGTATATGTATTTTGTTTCCTACAGCTTGTATAAGAAGATGTGTTAAAGAGTTTATTCTCTTGGCAGAGATACAAAAAAAATATTGGGGAAAAAAACCTCTTTTCAGACTGGCTTGTATTTCAACACTGAGATTAAAAGTTGGCAGGGGATTGTGGAAATCATTCTGGTTTTCTGCTGTGACCTTGTGGGGGAGGGTGTGTTTAGCAAAATACAGCTGGGTCAGTGTCAGATGATTTGCAGCTAACAGATAGTGCAAGAACTACAAAGGACTAAAATGGCACAAACGTATCTTTTTAAGAAGAAAAATCTGGGTAGTCCCCTACACATAACTATTTGTAGCTCTAACTGTGATAGCAGGCACCAACAGCGAGAAGAGGTTTATCTTAGGAAAATGCAAAGCACTGCACAAAAGTGGCCCAGATTTGCAATAAGAGAACATAAAAAGTACCAACAAAGAAACGAATCCTACTCATCCTACTCATTCATAGTTTGCCCCCATAGCAAAGATGTTTGCATTTAAGCTGAAATCATGCTAAAGCATTTTCACTTTGCAGCTGGTGAGAGGTTAAAGGGAAGTGATGGTGTTGATTGCAGAATCTTATTTATGAGGAATAACTCCATGATTACTGTTAACTCAGTCTCTTTGGACTCTTTGTGTTGGCATGCAGTTTATGAAGAAATAAATATCAGGGAAGGAAATACAGTGAGAGATGTGTGTAACCCCATCCGACTTACGATGGGGTTATTATAGACAATTTTACTATTCACTATTAATTTCCAAGGGTAAATTTCTTAGTATAAGTACAGACTGCTTATATAGTAACATTTTCTCTTGAATGTTAGAAGAAAAAAAGCTATACTGGCATAAAATACCCTTATTGTGACACAAACCATATCCACCAACCATCATGGTTGCTGAAAAATTAGATGCCACTAAATGGAAAATATAGGCTGATTTGAAAGAGTGCCTGGAACAACCCCTTAATCTTTAAGCCACATCTTTAATTTTGCTGATTAGATGAGATTGTTCCATTTTTAGTGAACTAGTTCAGCTTCTATCATCTTCAGTTTCCAAGGTTCAGTTTCAATTTCAATCTTCAGTTGCCAATGACCCACATCTATTTTACCAATCTGCTCATTACACATTTGTTAGCTATTTTTGTTGCTCTGAGCATACTCAATGTCTTATAAGGTCCTTTTCCAATCATTTGGCAAGGATCTAAAACAAGAATTAAGATTTCTACATTTCCAAGCTATGCCTTAGGATTTGACCTGCTCAGTATGAAAAGAACCAGTGGAGCAGAAACAAAGCACATTTCACTGCACTTTAAGGGCTATGGTTTTGGGTGTTAAACAGAGTAAGAAATTTCTTTTCTCTCTTGAGGCAGCTTATTTCTGAAGAATGGCATTGAGTGACCTCCTTTACCCAGATAATCCCAAGAGAAAGCAAGAACTGATTCATCTGCATCAGGAATTGCTTGACTGTATGTCCACAAATTTCCATGCAACAAACGAGCTGGCTGGAGTGCTGAATGAACACCTGGGCTGTACTATTACCCCCATCAAGATGAGAGAGAGCAGTACAGTCAAGGAAAACTGTGAGATTATCATTCAAGTGATGAGTGAGATTCAGCATCAGGTGCAGAAGATCGATAGTGACATGAAGGAAAAGCTTGAGCCAGTGCTGTACCAGAAGCTATATGATATCAAAGAGCCCGAGCTGGAGAAAATTGCAATAGCCCAGAGAGTTTTTTCCATTATTTTTGGAGAAGCAACTTCAACAGCTGCAATGGTGGCTATCAAACTTCTTGGCTCCAATCATTTAACTCTCACTGTGAGCAAGCTCATCAGTCTCCTTGCACAGATTGGGGCATCTGTTCTTGGGGGAGTTAGTATTACCATTATTGGGCTTGGCCTTGAAATGATTCTCCATGCCATCCTGGGAGCTGTAGAGAGGAGTCAGCTTCTGACAGCTGTGAGAAGCTACGAGAAGCACCTGGCTGAATTTAAAGCAGCCTCAGAAAAGTACCAGCATGCCATCCATGAAGTAACTTCTTTGGTGAGACAGCAAGTTCAATAAATGAAGATGGAGTTCTCTCTTCTGTGACAGGAGCTATGCCTGCAGAAACTTTTTTGATTCATTATGACAAATGAACTACTGATGGCTTTTCATTTTCTTATTTGTGGCAGCAGAACAAGGAAAGTAACAATTCAGGAAATTGGCACTGAAATATATTAATACAGAACTGGTTTACAGGTATTTTGGGGTGGGGGGCAATGTCTCAAATACTTGGCACCTTTCCTTAAGCTTATTTTCTGGGAAGCATTGTAGCTAACCTTGAACTGTAATTCATGCTAGAGACAGTAATACAGACTGCTGGAGTGGTAGTGGTGAGAAGTGTGTTTCTATATCAAAGATGACAACACAATGGGAGCAAACAATTTCAACAAGGCAATTCATGCCAGCATCTGGAGGCTTTATGAAGACATCTGTGGTTGCTAAACTCTTAGTGTGGATTAGTGCTAAATCTGATAGACTGAATTCCCTGTTCATTACAAGGACTAGCTGAAGCATATTTAACTGCTATTTCCTCTCCTCCTAAAGAGCCAATCAGAGATCTTCTTTAAATAAACTCTAATCCCAGTAGATTGGCAGGTAAAACAAGCCTGGACCTACATGCAAACACACACAACCTTGCTCCACAACTGAGAGAAACCAGCTGCTGCATTCTAGGTGTGCCTGGCCAGGAATAACCTCTTATGCTTGTATTGCTCTGCTCCTGCTGACCCACATGTAAAAATTTCTGTGCGAAGTTGCTCTTTTGTTGCTTGAAGTGGGATTATACACATATACAAGTGCTTGTAGCATTGCAGCCCTATTAATGTACTAAAGTTATTTTCAAGTGCTTTACCCGATCTCACCAATGCGGGACTGCCAAGAATGTGCTCAGATTCTGCATTTCACAATATGCTACCAATTGTCCTTATTTTTCAGATTTTAAAACCAAAGCTGGAAGCAAGAACATTACTTGTATTGTCTTGCTCTGATTTGCTGTGGATTGTTTTTTCTTGATCTTAGAAAAAAAGTAATTTAAGAATTAATAAAAATGCACATGAGTATTGGAAGACCTCTCTTTTCTGTACTTTTTTTGTTGTTTGTTTCTTCTTGTATTTTTTTTGTTTGAAAACCAATCTTAAATGAAATAATAAAGAAGCATTAAAAGCTTCATTATACATGCAATTCATAATTGTTTTAAAATTAATGATAGACCAATCTAGTAGGGTTATGTATAGGTTCCTTTTTAGTACCCACTTCCCCCATACTAAAACCATGTCCAAATTCATACATTTTTGCTAATATCCAATATTAGCAATCTTAATTTATTAATAACTAGATAGTGCCTATGAAATAAAGAGATGGGTGAGATTCACAACCTTTCCATTTTGGGGTTTGGGGGGTTTGTTTGTTTGTTTTGTTGAGTTTTTATTCTCCTTTACTTCTATTCTCACTTTAATATTTTCTGATTCCTCTTCCCCTTTATGCACAAAAGCCACTAGATGGCAATGAAACTGCTGGTCTTCAACAGTTCTGCCAAGTCATCAGCGAAAAAGCCCAGGGTTCATAGAAGCATAGATGGGTGCCAGGGACTGAGAAACCAGCTGCAGGCTGGGCTGTGTGAGTCAGGAAAGGCAAAAAGCACTGCCTTGCCTACATGAGGTACTGTGGTGGATGACGTGGTGACTTAAGCAATCACTTCTCCGAGACGTAACATCTCTTGTCTCCTGACACAAGTGGCACTCAGTTTAGAGGTACTTGTATAGAGGCAAGAGACTGGCAATCAGTAGAACAGCAATATCTGTGTGTCTGAGAGGAAAGAGTTCCTGGCTCCTGTTTTCTGTGTGCAAATGTACACTCTAAACTAGGAATTAAAATCAGCTCTTTGAGAGATTGCCAAACACTGCTGTATGAGAAAAGTGGAGTCAAATAAAAACAAATCTGTTGTATTTTTCAAGCAATTTTCCCACGTGTTCTTGAATGCAAAGGCTAAGCAGTGTCAGGGGAAGTGAAGTATGCAGTGAGGAACACAGAGATATACAACTGCTACTCACCTCTAGGTATATCCTGGTGGACTTAAAGGAAAGTGGGTTTCCCGACAACAGATTTAATTCCTGCTCTCTCTAATCCTCTGGCCAGTCTTACATTTGGTGCTCCAAAGATTTCATTTCAAACACCAGTCTGCTGATGTTTCCCCTCTAGACTCCCTCAAGCTGACTCTCAGTGTGACAGAAGTACCAAGTGAAAACTGTGAGAGGACTACTGTCCTCCAAATCAGCAGACACTGCTGGGAGAAAGCAGTCAGGGCTGAGGCAGTACCACTGTCCCCACTGAGCCCAGTATCTCCAGGACAGAAGACCCCAAGCCTGGTAAGATGCAGTTAATCTTCGAAGACTCAGCCATCCCCCTCTACAGTGACATAGCACCTGACAGGGATGTGTACGGCCACAGCTTTCCATCACACCCTCTTGAGCATTCTGCCTTTGCTCAAGCTGTCACCCTGGACAAAGGATTAAAAATTAAAACTGTGATATATGTGCTCCAAATAACAACAAAAAACTGCAAATGAGTCCAAACCAGTCTAAGCTGCTTCCAAACCTATGCAGAAAAACAGCACGGTTGCAACTAAAACCTGCCCAGCTAAACGTTCTTTCTGGTGACAAGAATAATACAAAGAGAACATGCCAAAAAGGCACAAGGTGGGGATGACCATGCTGTGCATGTGGTTAGCAAGACTCCCCAGGCACTGAGAGCTCCTGAAGCCTTGGCTCTGAGGATGCTCCTTGGCTTTGACTTTGTGCAGTTTGTGATTAAATGCTGGCATGAATGTGATGTATAGCTCATAGTATTTTACCCATCCCGCAATGATCCTTATAAATTTGCCAACTGAGTCTCCATTACTTGCAAAACTCTAACAACATTGTGTTGCATGGTATGTTCACCAGGAGCAGGGAGTCAAGAAATCCTGCCCAGAGATCTGACCACCTCTGCTCCCAGATGCCACCTGTGCAGAGAAAAATTTCCTTCCTACATCTCCTCCCCAACACGTTAGTTCTTTAAGCCTGCACCCATATTTTAAAGCTTGTACATTGATGTTTCATGCATCTTCATCCTGGCTCTTCGTGTGCTGTGGACGTTTGCTGGAAATCGTACTTTGGAAAATGACACAAACCAGCACCCACCAGGGGTTCACCAGCCTCGCCAGCTGACCACAGCGGGGGCTGTAGGAAGACACGAGTAACAGAGTAGCTTCTGTGTTTCCCGATGGCATCAAATTATCTTTCCCGTTCTCTCTGTACATTTGAGCTGCGCGATGAACGTCATCCAGTCACTTTTCTCCCTGGAAGAGCCGCCGGCGCAGGAGCCCAGCAGAGGGATCCCAGCCTCGCTCACAGGGCGGCAGCGCTGCCGTGAGGCCAAGCCTAAAATAAACCACGGAACAGACCTGAGGCTGTCCCCCTGCTCCCGCAGCGCTTTGCATTTATTCCCCGTGGACAGAGGCTTCCTACACTCCCCTCGGCTCAACCTTGTTTCAGGGCAGGGGGGGCACTTTGTGGGATCTCCCCTGGAGAGCGTGGGGGAGCAGAGGCCGCGCTGGCCGCCCTATTTCCAGCACTGGCCGTAAGGGCACATCCCTCCCGCACCGCGTGTGTCCAGCCGCTCCCCGAGCCCGCCGGGGACGGCTGGGCGCTGCTATCTGTCTCCCCGTCTCTATCTGTCTCTATCCCCGTTTCTTTCCCTGTCACGGCCTGCCCCCACTTCCGCCCCGCCTTCCCGCCCTTCCCAGGCCCGACCATAGAGTTGGAGCCTCCGAGGGGGAGCGAGGGGCGGCGGAACCATCGAGCTGGGGCCGCCGCTTCCGGAGCGCGGCTCCGCGCCGCCACTCGGGGCCTGTTGCAAGATGGCGGCGGGGCCGTGGCGGCGGGCGCGGGGCTGAGAGAGGCCGCGGCAGCCGGAGGGGCCGGGCCCGGCCGGGCGGAGGGGTGAGAGGGGCGCGGCGGGGCTGGGCTGCGAGGAGAGGAGAGGCGAGGAGAAGGCAGCAGTTCGCGCTGCCTCATTTTCTTCCTCCTTCCATCGGGCGGGAGTAGGAGGGGGGCTTTTTGCCCCGTTCCTCTGTGGCCAAAAGAATAATGAATTTAGTGCTTGATTTATTATATTTGCTTTTCACCTTCGGCCGTTAACTTGTTGCGTTGAAACTCTTAAGTCTGGGTCCTTGGAAGATGTGATATTGAGGTTTCGGAAGTTTGTTCTCTTTAGCCTTTAAATAATAGAAATACGGGGTGTAAATGTAACTCCTACCTCTGTTTGGTGAGCTTCCCACCTAAAGAAGTGATAGCATCTTGCAAAAGAAAAAAACAAACCCACCCCAGTGTTTTGGCTGGGATGTAGGTTTGGAGGGGGAGGGAGAAAAGAAACATCCCTGGCTGTAGTTTGGACACTTACGCCGTCATCTGTAAGCTGAAGAAGTGTCTAAAGACAGGAAACAATTTATTGCAGAATACTCCTACACTTGCTGATACAGTGGGTGCTGGGGAGAGATATCAGGGCAGTTAGAAATCTGAGGAAGGGAGGAGATTTGTGGGGAAACATTTGAAACAGAGAAAGGTGGAAAATGGAGAGCACTTAGGAGAGTGAATGAGAAGCTAAACTGTGATACCCTCTTAGAAAAACAGATTATGCATTTCTCTCTGCCCTGCACTCCTCAAGAGTGTAAGCACAAAGCTTCTTGGTTTGAGTTGTGTGAATAATAACAAACTCATATATTAGTTTAAAATTATAACCTACTAAAGTAGTAGTAAGTACGTGCTTAGTTAAATAGTAGTACTTTTTTTGAGTAGGGCAGTTTTGATATGGGTGCTGAGCTCATAGTCAGGTTTGAGGATCTTAAAGGTATTTGAGCTCTTTGAGGGAGAAACTTGCTGATAGAAGAGAAACATGCATCTTCAAGCTACCGGTGTGTAGGACCTGAAACCATGTCATCTCTTCCAGGTACCTCCCTCTTTTTTAAGTTTTGTTTTTTGAGGCAGAAGAAAAAAGATCAAAATGGGGCGGAGATCTACATCATCCACCAAGAGTGGGAAGTTTATGAATCCCACGGATCAGGCCCGTAAGTATCCATGAAAGCTAAGCAGGTGGGAATGAGGAGTGCCTCACTTGTGAATCCTCACTTGTGGATCAGAACTGAGTTTCTCTAACTTGAAAAATATTATCTCAGTTTTGTCTGGGAAGGCTGCTTGCTTTCATGCTCTTGCTTCTCTTAGGTATTTGCCTCTTGGTTTTCCACTGGTTATCAGTGTTGGAAGGCCTTTGTACTTAGCTGCTGGATAAACTCAAGGCTGCTTCCTGGGACAGAATTAATCTGTCCCAGGCAGGAATTTAAGGAACATGTCAAATTTTGCAGGTGCTCTGGTTAGATGGGGGTGTTGTCTTACTGGTTTTTTCTACTTTTGGTAACGTGCCAGGTGTTATCAATGCTCAGCGAATAAAGAAAATCCAGACTCCTGCAGTGGATATGCGCTATTTCAGAGGCATTCTCAAAGCCTGCATATTTTTAAAGTGTTTTATCTGATGACTGTTTCAGCTTCTGTGCAGCAATCTTTTCATGATTGCACCTGTCACTATGGCTTGGGTACCTATTGTTCTTTTTTGTATGGAAAAAGTCCTGCTTCTGGAGACATGAAGACTGCAGTATCCCCTTTTTTTTCTGTATAAAAGACAAGAAATAGAAATCTATTTCATGCTGTATTTCTCTTTCACTGGGAAGCTGAATTACAGTAAGTGTGTAAAATGAGTGAGCTGTTGAGAGACAGGCCTAGTCTTAATGAAGAAAAGGTTCTTTGTAAATTTGATTTTGTTTTTCAAGCTGTTACTTTGTTTTTCTTTTCCCCTCTAGGGAAGGAAGCTCGGAAAAGGGAACTAAAGAAGGTAAATTAGGGAACATTTAGTGGGCATTTCCTATACTATGTATCGTGTGTGTGATTGTAAAGGACCCTGAATAGACTGTGGATATTTTGGCTGATATCTTAAGACTGACTTTGGAAATACTATCCAAGCATGTAGTGTAAAAAAACATAGAAGTTGTTTTTTAACCTGTAATTATTTTTGAAACATTGCTGGAAGTACTTAGTAATTAAAAACCCCCAAAACAATAAAGCAAAGAAGCAAGCAACAAACCAAATTAAAAAAAAATCCAAACCAATAAAGCATCCAAGACTTACACACTTCTTAGTGTGTTTTGCTGTATTTTGTCAGTTAGTTATTGTGTTGATTGTGTGTGTCTTAGTTGGAGTGAAGGAATGATAGTAGCATTTGCAGTTACCAAGATAGTGGAATTAAAATTTCCAGAAGTTTTAACTACATTTGCTGCTGATTTGTGCCATGGTGAACATTTTCAGGGCATTCTGAGGTGTGATTTTTTTCTTCAGACTGGAAATACTGAGAAAGGGGTAACAGATGTTTTGTGTCTTTCTACTGTGAAATTTTTCTATCTGCTGATCTCTAATCTTAGAACAAAAAGCAACGGATGATGGTGCGAGCAGCTGTACTGAAGATGAAAGATCCAAAGCAGATTATCCGGGACATGGAAAAATTGGATGAGATGGGTGAGTGAAAGGTGCCAGGTGCTGGACTTGGGCAGTGGTTTATGTAGATGCACAGTGTAGTTTTACCAGCCAGCGGGGGAGACTGAAATAGAACAATCTTTTTTCCTTTCCTGTTACAAGGGGGGATTCTGTGAATATCTGGGGATTGATTATGATTTGAGGTGTTGTGGTGCCATCAAAGAGGACTTTTTTCCCAGAAGATGATTGATAAGAAGAATGAGTAGTGTGTGTTTGTGCTCCTGATGTAGAGTTCAAGGGGGGGGATTGTCATAAGGCTGAAGAGTTCCTGGAAACAGGGATTGGAACTTGCTTTGAAATAGTTTCATTTATCATAGTTGTGCAGTAGAGTAATTTGCAATTTTTTTGGTAATTTTTTTGCTGTCTTAAATCAGAGTTTAATCCAGTACAGCAGCCACAACTTAATGAAAAAGTGCTGAAGGATAAACGTAAAAAGCTCCGTGAGACTTTTGAACGCATCTTGCGGCTCTATGAGAAGGAAAATCCTGACATCTATAAAGAACTGCGCAAGTTGGAAGTGGAGTATGAGCAGAAGAGAGCACAACTCAGCCAGTATTTTGATGCTGTCAAGGTAATGCTGTAAACTGTATTTCAGTCTTGTTGCTGTGGTAGTGTATTCTCTTATGTGTGACAGTTACAGAGGAAGGGAGATTTATATGAGTTCAGCATCATGTGGTCCATATGAAATATTAATTTGCATAGTGCCTCAGAGCATTTCAGCGAGGACAATGTGGTGGTTGTCAGGTCACTGTTTGTCTCTGATACACTGATCTCATTCAACATGAAAGGAGGAAAGGGAAATTTGTGTTGCAAATCGACAATATCAGCCTTTTGTTTTCTGTATTAAAGAGAGAGTGAGCCTGTGAGTATGCAATTGATACTTCTTGAATTTCTGCTAAATCTCTTACTGGAAATAATGAGAATCCTTTGGCATTCCTTGAAAGATCCTTCTCTAATATTCCTCCCAGTGTTGTGCAAATGCAAGGATCTGTAAGGCTACTTTTTTTTTTTCTTCCCTTTGGAACATGCAGCAGTGTGTGAATTGAATACTTAAAAGCACAGGCATACTTGTCTGCAGCTTCTTCATTTTGTAGACTGAAAGTCTAAAAGAAGATGGAAACCTGAATGAGTTTTGACTGAAATACTAAGGCTTTTCATGGATGAGTTGTAAGTGCTTTGGTTTGCATTGAAAGCTTTTACTGTTGACACTTTCCCAGATTTCAGTCATGGGCTGCTGCAAGATAACACACCATAAGAACAGACACATTTGACAAGTGGTTCCATACATTTTGTACTTTAAAAAGTAATGAGTTTGTGCAGTAGTTTCTGTGGGAGTAACCCATTCTCTTTTTTTTTTTCCCCTCCCTTTCAGAATGCTCAGCATGTTGAAGTGGAGAGTATCCCCTTACCAGATATGCCTCATGCTCCCTCCAACATCCTCATACAGGACATTCCCCTTCCAGGGGCTCAACCACCTTCTATCCTCAAGAAGACATCAGCTTATGGGTAAGTGGAAAAAGAAACTTACAGGGGGAGTAAAAAGGAAGCATTCATGTTATGGGGGAGGAGCTGGGGATAGAAGGAGAGGTAGTATTGACTTGTCGATGTCAGGAATTCTATGCAAGTGAACTTTGCTTTCTTTTAACCAAAGCCCTTTTTAATCTTTCCCCACTATTACAGCTTTTTGTTAAAATGCCTTTGAGTGATACATTATGCCTTCTAGTTTTTGTCTTTTTCATATCAGGAAAACTTAGAGCCCTGCTGTTTTGAATATAAATGCCCCTTAAATGGTTATATGTGTGTTCTTTTGTCCTGCTGGCATATTCAGTGTATATGAATAGTTCATATAAACTCCTAGTTTGCTTGGTTTTTGTTTTTTTTTTATTCTAGTGCTAGTTTTTTTCTGTTTCTTTCTGAATAGCCTTCTGTTTTCACCAACTCTGTGATTATTTCATTCTTCTGTGGTAGGATTCAGTAGCTAATTTTTTCAGTACTGTCTTCAGTTGCTTTCTGAGGAGCTTTTGTCTGATCTTCTGCAGTCATATCTTTGTATGAGGTTCTAAACTCTTTGTGTCAAATCTATACTTTTTAAATGTTCATGTTTCTTTTTAGAAGTCTACATAAGCAGTGGTGAGAGAAGGCTAAATAATTCTACTAAAGGCATGTTTGCTTTAATTGTGTTCCTAAATTTCTCATTACCTTTCTTATTTCCAGACCACCAGTTCGGTCCATTTCTGTGCTTCCTCCTCCTGGGCTTGGTGTTCCACGTTTGCCTCCAGGCAGGAAGCCCCCTGGACCTCCACCAGGGCCACCCCCACCTCAGGTCCTGCAGATGTATGGCCGTAAAGTGGGTTTCAACTTGGACGTGGCTCCTCGAAGGCGAGAGGAGGAGATTTCTTACAGTTCTGAAGCAGGTAAGCACTTTCCTATTCCTCTCTGGGGTTTTCCTTGACTTCTGTTATACTATGGGTGGTACTGCTGTGGATACAGTGTGCCCTAGACAAAGTGTTCTCTGGGCCATGTGAATGTTAGCACTACTTGAAGGACTCTTACTAAATGATTGCTTCTCTGAGGTAGTTCAGATATATTCATAATATCTGCTACTTTGCTACCAGCTGTATTTTTAAATGTTGAAACTTTTGATTACATGTCTCAGATATTTTTTTTGTTAGGTTTCACAGATTTGTTTTTTTGGATGAACCCTTAACAGTGCTGAAGTATTGTTCATGTTATCCCTTTAAAAAACCGATTGCTCTCAGAGAAATCTTCTATTTAAAAAACTCATCAAATAAGCACCCCCGAACCAAAACCACAACAAAACCCACAACCAGCCCTGAGTATGCATATGCTAGAGCATAGGTCCTCTTTTTCATACAGTTGCTGTAAGAAACTTCTGTGACTAGATGGATTAGCTTTATTTCATGTCAGAAGACATCAGAATATTTCAGTGGTGGGCAGTTGATGAATAGAAATTAATGAATGAGTCGCAGTAGCAGTTGCCTTCACTTTTTTGCTGTGCAAATTGGTCAGCAGGTTAATATGATATCTTACAGATTTTCCAGAATATCCTTTAAGAATATGTGCCATAAAGTAAAGGGATTACAGTTTGTCCATGCTGTTGCTAAGGGGAATAGTGCGACTGTAAACATACACTGGTGTGAAAGAATATTTTGTGTTTGGAGGTCATGCATTTCCTAATACTTTGCTTTCTGCAGGACAGCGAGGCCATGATGATGACATGTCCAGCACTAGTGAAGATGAAGGTTATCCTGAGGATATGGATCAAGATAAGCACGATGAGAGCAGCGATGACAGTGACAGCGATAGGTCAGATGCAGACAGTGAAGGAGAGGACTTCCTGCATCGTGATAATGACAAGGAGAGGGAAGGTGGAGAAGAAAAGAAATCAGGTATGAAGGGGAAATGAGAGTCTGGGGGTTGATTTTTCAAAAGAAAAACACTACTTGATAATGTTGAGGGTGCATGTGTAATTTATTTATTCAACTATGTTCTAATTCACCTAAATTCCAGCTAAAGGATTTTTATTAATAAATGGCTCAGAAGGAGGCTATCTAGAAGTGAAGCAACTTTCAGTTAAACCTTTTTTCTTAAAAGTTGTGTTAGGTTATAGCTCACAAGCATTTTTCATCTGAATCATTGCATTAGTAAGATACTCTACAAAATAACCCTCAGTGTGAAATATGCTCACTTGCTTGAGGGAGACCAATTGGTAGAGAATGCTAGGTTAGCAGAACTTCAATCAGAAACACTGTCTGGGTTTGGAAGACAGGTGTCTGTTTAGGAAGGCAGGAGCCTCTCTTGAAATGGAGAATGTGAACCCCCTCCCTCTAAATTATTATAATTTTGAAATTAAGGAGCTTTCAGGCAAAGGTATGGGAATAGGAATAACAGTTCTTTACTAGGAAAATTAAAATAAAAATACAGTCATACGATAAACCAAAATACTGACAGAGTCAGAATACAACGTGACACCCTGTCAGTCAGGGTGTTGGTAGCAGTCCCATTAAATGGTGGCTGCAGTTCTCTTGGAGTGACATATGTGGTTCAGTAGAAGCAGTGGTCCTGTAGAAGGGTGCAGTTTTCCTCCAGAGGTCCAGTGATGATGTGGAAAGGTCTGGTTTTCCTCTGGAATCCAGTGGAAAAAGGCTGCTCTGATGTTCCAAATTTCTGATTTCATCCAGGTAAGAAATGCTTGGCTGCTTCCCTGGGTGGATCCTCTCACAGTGGGATGATGTAATTTTATCAGTCATGCAGTGAGACTCAATGGCGCATTAACAGAAGGTACCTCCCTGGAGGAAGGATGGGTCATGGAAATGATAAGGATGACTGCCCCACCTGACTTTAACAGATGATCTATTAACAGAAGATATCCCCCCCAGAGACAGGGATCACTGCCCCACCTGATTTCAACAGATGGTGATACAATACATACTTTTGGTTGCATCCTGTATTGCAAGACAAACACCAAGGTTAACTCTTATCTAAGGAGTATAATTATTTTAGACTGATAGGCTATCTATACCAGGTATCAATGTAACAATCTGATTTTTCTTATTTTCTTCCCTCCTCCTGTCACACTTATCCATACCCTGCTTTCCCCAGGTCACAGTGTCCGGTTTGCAGACATGCCTGGGAAGTCACGAAAGAAGAAAAAGAACATGAAAGAACTGACTCCACTCCAGGCCATGATGTTACGAATGGCAGGTGAGTAAGGTGGATATAATATGTGGTGATATGCCATTAGGCTTCCAGTTAAGGTCTTTGTGGGCAGCTTACTTTGCACAGTTTTTATTTTATAGAGTAAATATTTTACTGTCATAATGTAGGCTCTGCTGAGAGTATCAGCTCTCGTTAGGTATTTGAGTTATAGTTTGGTTTTTGCTTTTTTTCTTTTTCTTTTGTTTGTTTGGGTTTTTTTCGCTTTGTAGGTTTTTAATATTTATTTTTGATTAAGTAATGTGTGTGTTTTGCATAGCAGAGTTGAAGTTAAGAGTAGCAATTTACTGTTTTTTTCCTTCTAAGCCTTTTCTTGCTTAATTTTTAAACAGTTCAAATGAAATACGAATCTCTTGGTGAAAGAGAAATGGTAACATTGTCTATGTGCTCAGCATGTAACTTGTAAGGATTTGTACTCCCTAAAAATACCCTTCTGCTGAGATAAGTTAACCAATAAAACAAACTGTTTTAAGAAGAAACTCCAGTATCTTTCAAAGGTGCAGGAGTTTCTTGGACTTGGGGATTATGTTTATTGTGGCATTGTGTCCCCAACCTCCTGTTGCCAAACTTTCCCACAAACTCCCTTAAAGCAGAGATTAAATAGCAGCAGTTTGGGTTGGTCGTACAAGTTTCAGGTCCCAGAGGAACACATAACTCTTGTTGTCAGAGCTCTCTCTAGGGCAGCAATGATTTTTCTATTATGATTTTTATTTGTTTTCATTTTATGTTTAATAGTAAAAAGTGGTCAGATTTCTTCCCTTTGAAGTAAGATTTATCTTTGTCTTGCTTCTTTTTATTTTATTCTGTGCACTCAGTTTTCTCTGATGTTCACAAAGATGTTATGTGTAGACAGATTTTGTAAGTGTATCTCCATATCCAGGTCAGGAAATTCCAGAAGAAGGGAGAGAAGTGGAGGAATATTCAGAAGAAGAGGAAGAGGAGGAAGAGGACTCAGAGTCTGAAGAGACATCACAGCAACAGCAGCAGCAACAACTCAGTGAGGAAGCACTTGCAGAGACTGGGTCATCTACTGCGACTTCCCAGTCACAGCAGCAGCAACAGAGTGCACAGGCTGTGCCTCCAGCTCAGATACAGGCACCTCCCATGCCTGGGCCTCCTCCGCTGGGACCACCTCCAGCCCCTCCACTGAGGCCCCCAGGCCCACCCACCGGCCTTCCTCCTGGCCCTCCCCCAGGTGAATACTTGATTTACTCTGCTTTGAGGGATGCAGGCTCTCAGGCAGTGCTATCAGTTTGGGAGTTTGGAAGCTGCAGAATATGTTGCAGATGGAGTGTATGTACCCAGTTACTGAGACCTGGCTGTCATCAGCCTGCATCGTCGTTGCTGTACTTTGCTTTGAGGCATCAGGCTCCTGTAGCTGCAGCCTTCCTGATGATTGTCTTTGTTAGAGCCAACACTGGAGACAGCAGCAGAGCCAGTGTATGAAGTGGAGTAAAAGAGCAAAGGTACTTATTTTTAGGCCAGAAGAAAAATCAAATGCCATAGGGAAAGGTTTTTAGCTGTTTAAACTCTTAACAAACTCAGCTCAGAAGCTGTTACAGTTACTACTTAATTATATGGGGAGGAACCCTTTTTCCATGATACACTTGACTTTCATAAAGATGCTTTAACTGTGTAAATCTGCCTCTGCTGGAGATTTTTAGAAATCCTGTTTAATCTGGCAGCTAGGTAATACAGCTTTCATTCATATGTTGAAGATCTTTTATTCTTAGCTGATGAGATCATTGCTGGGATATATTTTTAACTGTGGATTAAATTTCTCTTTTGTTACATGAATGCTTTCAGGAGCTCCTCCGTTCCTGAGACCTCCCGGGTTACCAGGGTTGCGTGGGCCTTTGCCTCGCCTCCTGCCACCAGGTCCTCCCCCAGGGCGACCACCAGGTCCTCCCCCAGGCCCCCCACCAGGTCTGCCCCCAGGCCCTCCTCCACGTGGTCCTCCTCCTCGTCTGCCCCCTCCTGCCCCACCAGGTAAGGGGTTCTCTTTGTTTCGGTGCCAGGTCTCTACTTGCTTTCTTTTCGCAGTCTTGGCTGTGGTGATCAAGCCAGTGAGGTATAATTGGCTGCCAGTTTGCCTTTGTTCCTGTCTGTGGCTTCATTGTGCTACATGCTATTACATTAGTCTGTGCAATAACAAGTGAGTGCTCTGCATAGTTTGGTAGCAAGAAATCTGCCCTCAAAAAGGGAATTTCAGAGTTTAAACTTTTGCTCTGCTGGACTCTTTCTGAACAGCCTCTGGGTGCTGTAGCGGTGCTCCGCTAAATAAGTTGGAGGTCTGAATATTTATTTTTTTGTGCCTGGATCAGACGTTTCTGATGACTCTGATGAAATTCCAGTGGGAAGGATTGTCTAGAAACTTTATTCTCAGATTATAACTTTAAATTTAAAAGGGAGCAATAAACAAGCTCCTGTGGCTTTCAGAGTCTGAATAGCAGCATTTTCAACCCAGCATTTAGTGCCGATTGGAAAACTTCTTTTTTTTTTTTTTTTTTTTNTTTAAAGCCAGTGCTACTGCATCTTCTTGGGGGTTGTTTTGTTTTGCTTTTTGTTCTTGGCATTCTGAGCCTGTGCACTTTTTTCCTCAAATATTTTGAAATTCCCAGATGTGGAGACAGCTTATGCTTTCTTTCCTTCTTACAGGTATCCCTCCTCCTCGCCCAGGCATGTTACGGCCACCTCTGGTGCCTCCCTTAGGACCTGCCCCACCTGGGCTCTTCCCACCAGCTCCCATTCCAAATCCTGGGGTACTGAGTGCCCCCCCCAGCTTGATTCAGCGGCCGAAGGCGGATGACACCAGTGCAGCCACCATTGAGAAGAAAGCCACGGCCACCATCAGTGCCAAGCCGCAGATCACCAACCCCAAGGCAGAGATCACGCGCTTCGTGCCCACTGCCTTGCGAGTGCGCCGCGAGAATAAAGGGGCTTCTGCTGCCTCCCAGAGAAAACAAGATGATGAGCCTGCCCTCCCGTTAACCAAAGCTGCCCCTAAGGCTGGATCATCTGCACCTGTCTCTGTACAGACAAAGGATGATGTGTATGAAGCCTTCATGAAAGAAATGGAAGGTCTCCTGTGACCTGTCATAGTCCTAGACAGATTTCCTGCCTCTCTGACCATGGATCAGATCACTGTGGAGGGAGAAGAAGGAAAAGTCCTCCTGCAAGCAATGAAAGGGCATGACTGGAAATAGTTCCCTACCCACAGGTTAACTTGCCAGTGTGCTGTGAATAGAGACCGCTGCAGCTGAGGTGTGCCTGGGGACCTCCTTTCAGAGCCACCGTGTGCACTTGGTGAAAGGAAATTGCAGTAAAGAAGGCGATGCTGCTCCCCTCAAGTCCTCCCCCTTCCTTGAAGGGAGGTGATGATACTCTGGGGTCAGGGGTGACTATTCCTTGCCTGAATCCTTACACGCCCTGAGTGCTCTGGTGAGGGTAGTGGAACAGGTTTTTAAGGAGCCAGAAAAGTGTTAGCAGCATTTCATACACAAATGGTTGTCCAGTTTTTATTTTCTGTATTTTTTTTCTTTTTTTTTTTCTGTAAATATTTTATAATCATGTTTTTTAGTTGCAGTGAGGTTGATCTGTCATCTTTCTTCCAGGATAGTCAGGGAGGTAATTCGTTGCGTGTACTGTACACTGGAATTTTACACCCTCTCCCCTTTATGATGATTTTGATGGATTTTTGTTGGCTGGGGAAACTTCATTTTGTCTTGTGGAAGACAATAAATGTTCAGTGTATCAAAATACTGCTTTCCCTGTGGTTTGTGTAAAACTAGTGGGCATGTGGAGAGGGGGGAAGGTTCTTTGCTCGCCTTGGAAGATGATAGGACATTCAGAACCTTAGAAAAGAAAAGCAATAATCACATTGTAAATAACATATACTTACTTTTTCCCACTGAACTTCTGTTATATTCTTGTTTTTAAGTTCTTATCCCTTTTAAGCCTTATTCGTAGCTAGTAAAAACTTAAGTCCTGAAATACTGCTAATAATGGCAAGATAATTTATTTTATATACTCTGATTGGAAGGTTTGCTTCACAGGCTACTTTAAGTAAAAATTAGTAAAGAATTCCAATGTTAAAAGATTGACTGACAGGTAACTGTGCTTGTGGCTAATAATATTAAGGTATCAGACTAGCAGGTACCTCAAACAATACAATAAACAATTTAGTTTAAGTTTCAGGCATAGCTGAATGCACCATGTTTTGAGGTTAAATCTTTAAGGATACAAAGTTATTAGCTAAGGGAACTTACACTTGAAAACTTTGAATCTGTTTTCAAAAATTCTGGATACAATCAAAAGGTTTGCACAGCAGTTCTCTGTACAGTAAAATTTATATGAACCCGCCGACCTAATGCATATTGTGTGGTGTAATTTTATGTAATCCTTGAAACACTAAAGTTCTTTCTTTATTAAACAACTTGTAGAAGCTATCTGACAACATCAGTTATGTTTACAACAGTTGAGAAAATTCAGCCTGGAGACAGATAATTCAGCTTGAAAACACCAATATGAGTTTGATTATAGCAATACTGAAGTAATTTGTCTCTAGAATCAGAGAAACGTCTTGTATTACGTGCCCCTGTCTAGTTTCTACACGTATTAGTAGTGCTGGGGGGTAAATGCTCCTAGTGAAAGCGAAGATTCTCTTTCATCATAACAATAACGCATTTTTAAAGTAGCCCTGTAGTAGCATTTAGGTTTAAAATACAGGATTATATCTAACCCGACAGCGATGACATTTAGCGGCGGGGGGAGGCAGCTGTGCTCCTGTGCTCTCCTCGGGCGGCCGGGGAGGCGTTTTCCCCGGCGCTGTCCTTGAGTATGGAGCGGGGCCGGGGCCGGGCTCGCCAGCGGGGGCGGCTCTACGGGGGCGGCCGCCGGCGGCTCCCATTGGCCAGATTTGGATCCGCCACGCCATTGGTCGGAACGAGCCAGAACGCGCTGCAGCCAATCAGAGAGCCAGCGGGGCGCGCGCCGGAGCTATAAAAGCGGCCGCGCTCTGGGCGTAGGAGCACGTGACCGCATCAGTTTGGGCGGCGGCGGAGCAGAGCGAGCAAGGGAAGATGTCCGGGCGCGGGAAGCAGGGCGGGAAGGCACGCGCCAAGGCCAAGTCGCGCTCGTCGCGGGCCGGGCTGCAGTTCCCCGTGGGCCGCGTGCACCGGCTGCTGCGCAAGGGCAACTACGCGGAGCGCGTGGGCGCCGGCGCCCCGGTGTACCTGGCGGCCGTGCTGGAGTACCTGACAGCCGAGATCCTGGAGCTGGCGGGCAACGCGGCCCGCGACAACAAGAAGACGCGCATCATCCCCCGCCACCTGCAGCTCGCCATCCGCAACGACGAGGAGCTCAACAAGCTGCTGGGCAAGGTGACGATCGCGCAGGGCGGCGTGCTGCCCAACATCCAGGCCGTGCTGCTGCCCAAGAAGACCGATAGCCATAAGGCAAAAAGCAAGTGAAAAATCCGAGGAGTTTTCCACCTCAAAAGTAACCCAAAGGCTCTTTTCAGAGCCACCCACGTTCTCATAAAAGGAGCTGTACATCCTAGTGAAAAACGAACCTTAAAACCTTTGTCTCGTTAAAAAAGCCAAAGAAACTAAAACAACCCCCCAAGAAGCCCGAGACCGTTTTTATCTTAACTCTCAAAAAATCCACAAACAAGCCCCCCCAAACACTTTGTGTCTTGGCTCTTAAGGTTAGGATTAAAATTTCGAAAAACCCAGTATATAGTAAAACGTGGCTGACGTATGCCTACTAATTTTAGCGCGATTCATTTAATGTGAAGTCGGTGAGGGTGAGAAAGACACCAAGTTCGTTAAGACTAGGAAAGAACCCATAGTCCCATCGTGCCTCTCCTTTTCCAGCTCGGCCTTGGGTGAAGTTCAGGTAATTCACTGATGTCTCTAAAAACAGCCCTGCGCCTTCTAAACCACTTTTAGACCTAGAGATACTGTTGGAAGGTTTTTGTTTCGTTGTTTAGTTTTGTTGCTTTGTATTAAAAGACATTCTGAGTTACTAATCCTTACTTATTAAAAATCACTGAGCTGCTGAGCCCATTTTCTGCCTCAAATCTGAGACACTTTGAGGATAATTGTTCATCACAATGCACAAGCAAACTGAGGTGAAAAGGACTGTTGCCAGTTTTGATTTTATCTTATACAGAGTGCTAATATGTTGAAATAGAAACAGAAAATCTGCTATTATTGGTCAAAAAACTATATTTTAATGATTATCCATTTGGAAACAAATTACTTGCATCATAACATTGTCCAGAATTTTAGTATCACCAACAGTTACAATAACAAGAGGTAGAAAGGAGTTTACAGGCCTTTGTCAAATCAATCAGTTGTAGGCATTATTAAACATAACATAACAATACTTCCTTGGATTTTTTTGTACTCTGAAAAACAATGTGCATTTATTTTTAATTGAAGCTTGTTCTTGGAAAAGTGCATCAGGGACTCCCCCTCTCTTGCTTAGCAGCCAGCTGTTTCTGTGTAGCAGATAACATTAAGACATGCCATTTTTTGTATTAATTCCAATGTAGGGATCAGTCACTGGACAGTAAGAAAATGGAATATTTAGGAAACTGCTGTGAAAGAGGAATCCTGACTGATCACTTGAGCAAATTTTATTATGTTCAAGTAGTGGGAAAATCAGCTGCAGCAGTGTCTCCTTAGACAATGATGACTCAGATTTTCACCAATCCAGCTATATCAAAATAAAAACACTGACATATTATCAAACGATATGACACTGGTTATCATTATTAACAAAAACTGTCCGCGTTAAGTTTTCATGTCACCTACTTTGTTAAGAAAGCAAGTATTTTTGTAGCAGGAGACCAGGGTACCATGTACTGCATTGTGTACACTGAGCAACACAGCACGAACTGCTATGCTGCAAAAAGTCACCTCCTTTGGCGGGACAAAAAGCCCTTCAAGGGACTTTCACCTGCTCCTTGCCTTGTTGCATAGTGCACTAATTTAATTTCTCTTAATTATTTTGAAAGAGGCAGAGGATTTTGGACAAAGGAGCTAATTTCTAATCCATATTCAGTGCTCAAGATGAGCCTGTGTTACTTCCTTCTCTTTGAAATCAAATTACGACTAAAATATCGATTTAAATCCCTGATTTTCAGTTCAGATTAACAGAAGACCCTTTAAAGAATACTAATTAATTACTTTGGGAATCTAGTTCCCCACATCGCGGATTTTATTTAGAAGGAAAAACAAAAGTTTCTGTCTCCTGAGGTCTGTTCAGGTCCAGGACTCAGTGTTTATCGCCTCTTTTCAAGCTCACCCGTTGCCTCTTCGAAAAGAAACTTGGCCGAGCGGAACAAGAGTCTTTCTTTTCCACGGCGCTGCGAACTGGGGGGGGGTCGGTGGCGGAAATTCTGATAAAAACAGCCGTTTTTGGCTCCTAAGAAACACAAAATGATCGGCGAGAAGAGACCTCTCTGCCGTGCAGCGGGGCGGGCTCTGCAACGCACCAATCACCGCGCGGCTCCGCTCTATAAATACGAGGCCGCCGACTTGCTCCAGGCCCAGTGGTTTTCCTGGTTCCTGGACGAAGGTTGGCACAATGTCGGAGACCGCGCCTGTTGCCGCTCCGGCTGTCTCTGCTCCCGCCGCCAAGGCCGCCGCCAAGAAGCCGAAGAAGGCGGCGAGCGGCTCCAAAGCCCGCAAGCCCGCGGGGCCCAGCGTCACCGAGCTCATCACCAAGGCCGTGTCCGCCTCCAAGGAGCGCAAGGGGCTCTCCCTCGCCGCGCTCAAGAAGGCGCTGGCCGCCGGCGGCTACGATGTGGAGAAGAACAACAGCCGCATCAAGCTGGGGCTCAAGAGCCTCGTCAGCAAGGGCACCCTGGTGCAGACCAAGGGCACTGGCGCCTCCGGCTCTTTCAAGCTAAACAAGAAGCCTGGTGAGACGAAAGAAAAGGCAACGAAGAAAAAGCCGGCTGCTAAGCCCAAGAAGCCGGCGGCTAAGAAACCCGCCAGTGCTGCCAAGAAGCCCAAGAAGGCGACAGCGGTAAAGAAGAGCCCCAAAAAAGCGAAGAAGCCGGCGGCCGCAGCGGCCAAGAAGGCAGCGAAGAGCCCCAAAAAAGCCGCAAAGGCAGGCCGCCCTAAAAAGGCAGCGAAGAGCCCGGCTAAAGCAAAAGCGGTGAAGCCCAAAGCAGCCAAGCCTAAAGCAGCCAAACCTAAAGCGGCTAAGGCAAAGAAGGCGGCACCCAAAAAGAAGTAAGGTGTCTGAGAGGAATTCAGAGTCTACTCATTTAAATAAACCCAAAGGCTCTTTTAAGAGCCACCCACTTAGTCTCAAAAAGAGCTGAAACACTACGCTCATACACCAGCAAACACAAATCACTTAGAGATTTCGGTAGTTTCGGCACTAATAAAGTTCAGATTATGGGTACGTGTGCGTTCGGTAACGCCTGCGTGGGAGATAGGGGCTTCCTTAAAAAGGAAGTGTGTCCCTACGTGCTATTTGGGGGCCCTGCGGTAACAGCTGCGCCCGCCCCGCCCCCGGTTCATTGACCGGCGCAGCCCTGGGCGAAGAGGCGGTGTCGGCGGAGCGGCTGGGGCCCTTCGCTCCGGTGCCCGGGGGAGTTTAAAAGTGCCGCGTTGGGCCGGGATTGGCCCCGCACCGCCCCGCCGCCTTTCCGCCAGGCCCCGCCCCCCAGGGCGCTCACCCCCCGCATCCTCCGCGGCCGGGCGCGGGGCCGGTCCCAGGCCGGGAGCGAGCGCTGCCCGGGCGGGGACGCGCGGCTCCGCATCAGGCCTCCCTCCCCGCCGCACGGCCTGCGAGCCGGGGGTGGCTGGGGGAGGCGGGGAGGGAATGGAGCAGGGTTGGGGAAGCGTGCGGGCCCTGCCACGGCCGTGCCTGGTGGCAGCTGCTGCGGAGCTCCGCTCCCACAGTGGGGTAGGAAGGGCTGCGGCTCAGCGATCCGATTCTCCCTGGCCCCCAGTAAACATTGCCGTGTGAATCACTGATCGCCCCCTTTACCCGGCAGTTTTTTTTTTCCCTTTTTAAAGCAAGAACCACGTCCTGCAAAACTCTGGGACGTTGGTGTTTTAACCCCGAAAACCTTTCGTTAAGGAAATCTTTTCCTATTACCAAATCGAGTACGGACACCTACTTGAATAAAAGCAGCCACCATTAGCAGGGGTAGTGGCAGGTTAGGGTACACGCGAGTAATATAGTAAAACCCAAAACATACAAACCTGCCTCAAAAACTAAGCCGCCAAAACACACACAAAAAAAAGCTTTATTTTACTATATATGTTAGGTCTTCCAAATAAAATGCATTTAACGCTTTGAAAACTTACTTTCACCTTCCCCACGGGACTTGCAAGGGGACAAGTTGGTGCTGCTTTCAAGTCCGTTTTAAGACGGAACCCGATTAAAAGCGTTGCACGAGCAACTTTATATGTCACGCATAAGATAAACTACTTCGTAGAATGAACCACCCAATCGACTACTTAACGAGTATATATTAAGGTATTTACATACCTCCCCACAAAAAGCAGATTCAGCTCTTTTACTTGAAATACTTGGTGGCTCTTAAAAGAGCCTTTGGGTTAAATGAGACGGTCCGAGACGCCCTACTTGGAGCTGGTGTACTTGGTGACAGCCTTGGTGCCCTCGGACACGGCGTGCTTGGCCAGCTCGCCGGGCAGCAGCAGCCGCACGGCCGTCTGGATCTCCCGCGACGTGATGGTGGAGCGCTTGTTGTAGTGCGCCAGTCGCGACGCCTCGCCGGCGATGCGCTCGAAGATGTCGTTGACGAAGGAGTTCATGATGCCCATGGCCTTAGACGAGATGCCCGTGTCGGGGTGCACCTGCTTCAGCACCTTGTATACGTAGATAGAGTAGCTCTCCTTGCGGCTCTTCTTGCGCTTCTTGTCACCTTTTTTCTGCGTCTTGGTCACTGCCTTCTTGGAGCCCTTCTTGGGCGCGGGAGCAGACTTGGCCGGCTCAGGCATAGTTACACCTCCCCGTCTACTCCGACACAACAGAGTGACGGATAAGGCGATTACTCCCCTATTTATAGGGCTCTTATGCAAATCTCTGGTATCACAAATCAGCGCTCCCATTGGACACAGGCGTAGTGACGTCATCAGTTGCACGCAGTGCTTCACTATTGCTCTTTTTTAAACACCACAATGGGATTGGTCGATGATTCGAATGCTATCAGCCAATCAGAATGAGCCCTTTCAATCCCAGCGGTCGGTGCTGAAGCTCGTCCGCTGCGGCGCGGCCTCTCCCCAGGCCGGAGTCAGCCCGGAGTCCCCGGCTCGTGTATCCCCCGCAGCAGCCGGCGGGTTTGGAAGAACAAAATGTAGTTATGGGCATTTCTAAGGAAAAAAACAAAAAAACAAAAACAAAACCAGAAACAAACAACTCGTAAGTGGATCCGCTTCTTTTTTTTTTCTTTTTTTTTTTTTTTTTTACAGGAAAGAACATATCTACATGCTTCGTAGAACAGTCTGTGTTTGTAAATGCCACAAGATAAATGTAAAATGGAAAAAGATGCAACAAGGAAACATATAGAGAGTCTGGAATACAGACACTGTTAATCATGTTTAGAATTAATCCTTTTGGCCTATAGAGCATAGCTTCTTTTTCATCGATTTAAATGAGATGGAAGCTGTGATTTAATTTGTAACATGAAATTATTGGATTTCTCCAAAGATGCAATAAATATTGGAGGTATGTATTTAAGTCAAAACCATGATAACTCTAAAAATTTAATGTGTATTTTATTCTGTAGTTTGAAATTATCATGAACCAGAAAATCAAGCTGTTTTCTTGTTAGAATAATTTCTTTGTGCAAGAAGAAAACATGCTATTTCCTTTTGGAAACCTTAAGGACTATTCAAAGACTGGACTTACCTGGTGTCAGAAGAGAAAGGTTTCTTATATAGGCCCATGCCACCTCTCAGGCACAAGTGAAAAAAGAGCTGATCATACTTCTAGTCTTTTTTCCTTTTTATTGTGCTGAGCAGAAGCATAGATCCACAAAGATATCCAGCCTGTATGCAGAATAGTGGTGTCTGAAGGGAAGCAGACAAAGAAAGCATTTTTCCTTCCCAGTGAGAGGCTTGCTTGACACTGCTTCTGCTGTACCTTTCTCCTAAACTGTGGAGCCAAAGCAGTGTTGAAAAGAGCAGCTTAATGCTACCTCAGTTATCCTGCTGCTCTGTTTTAATAGCTCCACAAACCTGCTGCCTCTCATCCAGAACAGGGATATATGTTGGAGATTTAAATTAGTTTTTGAACATAACTTCATTTTAGTGCGGTATAATTGTCTATGGGGAACACAGAGAAAAGAACCAAGCCCCAGGAAAAGGTAAATAGCAATTTGGCCCTCAAGAGAAGAGAGGACATGGCAATAGGAAAAATTACAAATTTACTGATGATGAGACACATCTCTTGTGTGGTTGGGATTATTTAGGAAAACTTTTAAAGCCAACTTTAGAATCACATTTGAGAAGCTGGGTTGCAAGGCTGCAGGTAGCTATTGTAGATCTTTTAGTTGTTGAGACTGAAATTTGAAGCATAATTGTATGATTTACTCCATGCTTTGTTGGCTGTAGCTGCAAGTTTTCTAGTTTTGTAAATTGTTGAGTGTTGTTAAAATCTGAAGACCCTATAACTCCCTGGAGAAATATTAAATATATGTGTCACATTTCAACAGCAAAAAATAAGTGTAGTAAAAAAGATCAAGGTGAAAGAAAAGAATAAAGAAGGGGAGGAAGCCAACCATGCATTTTCAAAAAAATCCTGAACATACGGACACTTGAAACTACTAAAGGTGATGGGACTCATTAAAATGAATGCAGATGTAGAACTACAGTAAAAGAAAAATAGTAGTTTGTGTTCATAAAGTAATATTAAGTGAAGGAAAAAAAACAGAAAGAAATTGTTCAACAGCTATCAGTAAGACCATGAGTGAGACCATAAAAATGACCAAAGACATGCCACTTTTTAAAAGTACATGAAGTGGTATAGGTTTTCGTCATAGGTACAGCAGCACGAGACACAAATCAGCTCCTTCATCAAAGCATCAGTCCCATAAACAAAACAAGGCTGCAGGATAGGTTAGTCAAGGACATGGGACACGCAAAAGAATTCCTCCATTGCAAAAATTTAAAACGTCGCCCTGACAAGGAATAAAACAAAAAAACATATCGCAGCACATTACTCCCGTTATTGAGCTCTCGGTAAAAAAGGGGGCATTTACCGTAGAAACGGGACGCGGCGCCCACTCTCTCCCCTGTGTGACCGGGCCCTTTGCTGGGAGAGCCCCCCCGGCGGGGCCGGGCAGCCGAGCCGAGCGCGGCGGGCACGGGGTGACCCGGGCCGGGATCCCTGGGTTTGGCCTCCCGCGGGTGGGGCCGGGCCCGAGGCGGCAGCGCGCGACCCCAGCGGGAGCCATGGCGCGAAAGTCCCGGCCCGCGGGGGGAAGGGCGCACAAAGAGCCCGCCCCGTCCCGGCCCCTGCGCAGTTCTCAACCAGGTCGGACCAACGGCAATATAGAGACGCGAGGGGCCGTTTTCGCTTTGTTGAGCTGAAGGTTGGGTGAGGCTGGTGTCATGTCTGGTCGCGGCAAGGGCGGTAAGGGGCTTGGCAAGGGTGGTGCTAAGCGCCACCGCAAGGTGCTCCGTGATAATATCCAGGGCATCACCAAGCCGGCCATCCGCCGCCTGGCTCGGCGCGGCGGCGTCAAGCGCATCTCGGGGCTCATCTATGAGGAGACGCGCGGTGTGCTGAAGGTGTTCCTGGAGAACGTGATCCGTGACGCTGTCACCTATACGGAGCACGCCAAGAGGAAGACTGTTACAGCCATGGACGTGGTTTACGCCCTTAAGCGCCAGGGTCGCACCCTTTACGGCTTCGGCGGTTAAGCTTGAATTGTACGAGTTGGTATACAGTTTAAAACACAAAAGGCTCTTTTCAGAGCCACCCACAAAACTCATAGAAAGAGCTGTTTATTGCTGGTGAGTTTGTGTGCTTCTGAGGTTTTCGTATTTAAAGGTACAGCAATATTATAAAGGTTAAAGTGGGTGGGAACTTCAGTAAAAACTACTTCGAAGTGTTGAGATCAGTGACGGTAAATGCATTAGTAAGTACCCACTCCGTGCAGTCTGTATGGCCTAATGATGTTTTCTCAGATCCAAGAATCTAACTGTAACTGGGATTGTGCAAATGCAGGGCCTGAGTTCTGGCGGCTACAGGACGGAAGTGCCTGGAATTACGTTGGTACTTTTTACTCCAATAGGAATGGAACAATTACAATCCTCTAATTTGCATACCGCCGTTATAAATGGGGGGGACAGGCGCCATTGTCCATGTTGTGCTACAGGGACGATCCTCGAAGGAAAACGTTAAGGATGCCTGAGCCGGCGAAATCTGCTCCAGCACCGAAGAAAGGTTCTAAAAAGGCCGTGACTAAGACTCAGAAGAAAGGCGACAAGAAGCGCAAGAGAGCAAGGAAAGAGAGCTACTCCATCTACGTGTACAAGGTGCTGAAGCAGGTGCACCCCGACACGGGCATCTCATCCAAGGCCATGGGCATCATGAACTCCTTCGTCAACGACATCTTCGAGCGCATCGCCGGCGAGGCGTCGCGACTGGCGCACTACAACAAGCGCTCCACCATCACGTCGCGGGAGATCCAGACGGCCGTGCGGCTGCTGCTGCCCGGCGAGCTGGCCAAGCACGCCGTGTCCGAGGGCACCAAGGCTGTCACCAAGTACACCAGCTCCAAGTAAAAAGAACTTTAAATTATAAACCAAACGGCTCTTTTAAGAGCCACCACACGTTCCTAATAGAGCTGTGATTGCAGATACAATATGGGTTTTTTATTTTTCACGTGGATTATATGCAATTGAAATACAGAAACAAAATTTGAGGCTGTTTTCCCCTCCTGATTAGTAACTTGAGCGATAACAGGCTCTGCTTGTGAAATCTGTGTGTGGCTCTGAAAAGAGCCTTTGTGCTTTATATTGCAAAAATTCAAACGACTTTGACTTAGCCACCGAAGCCGTAAAGGGTGCGACCCTGGCGCTTGAGAGCGTACACCACGTCCATAGCCGTAACAGTCTTTCTCTTAGCGTGCTCCGTGTAAGTGACAGCATCGCGGATCACGTTCTCCAGGAACACCTTCAGCACACCGCGCGTCTCCTCATAGATGAGCCCCGAGATGCGCTTGACGCCGCCGCGCCGAGCCAGGCGGCGAATGGCCGGCTTGGTGATGCCCTGGATGTTGTCGCGCAGCACCTTGCGGTGGCGCTTAGCACCGCCCTTGCCGAGCCCCTTGCCGCCCTTGCCCCGACCAGACATCACTACTTCTCTTAGAACGCTATTACACACACTACCACCCGCTTCCCACAGCCCTTTATTCCCCGGGAGCCGACCTGGTTGAGGACTGCAGAGGGAGGCGGGGTCTCGCGCCCAGTCCTCCCCCGCCGTCCCCTCCTCCCCTCCTCGCGCTGCTCTGCACGGGCTTCCCGCGAGACCCGAGGCGCTCTCCCCCCCGTGTCCCCCGGACGCGGGCGGTGGCTCCGCCTCTCCCGAGCGGGGCCGAGCCCGTCCCCGCTTTCAGCCCGCGCCTCCCTTTGCTGCTGTTCCCTTCCGCCCCGCCCCTGCCCCCCTGCGCCGTGTCAGTTCCCCAGGAGCTCGGCGTCTCCGCCGGTAACAGGAGCGGGGACTGCGGCGCCTTTTTCCGGCGCCCCCTTCCCCTTCCTTCCCCGCTGGCCGCGGGTCTGCGGCAAAATTCTACCAATGCGGGGCCTCGCCCGGCGCTACCGCCCCGCCTCTCTACTGCTCTCTGCCCTCTCATCCCAGGTTCTGCTTTTGCTTTGGATGCTTGAAATGTTCCTTTTAAATTTTTTGGTTATTACAATTTTCCTGCATAGACATCTTACTCGGGAAAATGTATATAATCTCTGCCAACCTTGTCCTCTGCGACCTACAGCTTCTTTTTCTAACTAAGTTATTTTTGTTTGAAATAGGAGGGGAAGGAAACGCTCAAGATGTGTCGTGGGTAGAGGATTTTTGCAGTTTTGTTTTTGTCTTTTTTTTTTCTTTGATATAATGTCGAATTTCCTTAGAGAGGATTAAAGCATGAACAGCTCTTTGGCCTGTATTTGTTTTACTGGGCTCTGTTTTTTTTTTCCCTGGAAACACAAGCACACACAGGTGCTCACACGTACATATTGTCTGCCATGCCTTTACCTATCTAGCCTATTTTTGACCATTTCTAGGAGAACTGAGAACTTCGAGAATTCTAAAAGAACACACCATAAGGAAGAAGACACTGGTTGCAACAACATTTTATGGGAATGCTTCCTACTAGGGAAGTAGGAGACCTGTTCTTGGTCTGCACCGCAACAGAAATGACAGACTATTTCAAGTTTCTCATGCTAATGTTTGGGTTATATCCTTGCTCAGCATGCACCATTTAAAATAGGAATGCTACTATTTTCAATTGCCAACACTAAAATACAGATCAATATTCTAGTACTGCTAAATTTCCTGGATTAAGGGAGAATTGTATAAACTAATAAATTATTCCTTCCTGGAAAGATACTATTAAACTAATTTATATTGAGATCAAACTAATGTCACAATTTAAAAACATTTGGGGCCACTTGGCATTTCCCCTTTCTAATTTTTAACAGCAAAAATTTTCACACATTTCTATTGATTTTGGGTAATAATAAATAGTCTTTACCGTTAATAGAGGAATATTGACACAGAAATAAGTAAGTCTTCAAGAAGTGTGAAAATAAGAATTTCCCAAAGAAGCTTTTAGGGGTTTCGTTTTGGTGTGGTTTCTATTTTAATTTGCATTTAGTCTTCATATTCTGAGAACTTATAGCATTTTAAAACATTTTCACTGGCATAACTTTGTGTAACTTCTATGAAAAAGAGAAGACAAAGAAAGTGTTGCTGTAATAATACCCTCATGCTCCAGCATCCTTCTTTCTTATTAATGACTCACACATTTTAGGGTAAAAAATTTACCTCTTTCTTTACCTCCTCTCACTTTCTCTTTCTTCACCTCTTCTCACTTATCTGCTCAAAGGTGTAATAGATACATGTTCAAAAAGAATTTTGCTGTCTTTTTGTAAGATAGACAGATTTATCCAAATTACTTTTTCCAATCACAAGAACATAATGAAACAATTCTCAATTTGGTTGGTTTTGCTGGGGTTCATTTGCTTGCTTGTTTTAATGTTTGTGTTATCTTTTTGCTCTTTTTCTATTTCCCTCTGCAGCAGACAACTTTGTTCAAAACTCTTCAGCCTTCTCTTTTAAAACGGTAAATTTGCTGGTAAAATCTATTTTATAACTTACACAACTGCCTGTTTTGGAATTGTGACTCCAGCATTTAGGGATTTATCATAGTGCATTTGATTTTTATTCTTCCCTCACGTGAGGCCTTCTTGACTTTTCTGGTTGGTCACTTTCTGATAAGCACAACTATCCAGCCTTCAATTTGATTCCTACATTTAACTGGAATCTTCTACAGGAAAGTGGTTGATCCATTAGCATGGGTGTGACACCCTCCAGTCACATGAGCCTGTTATGCTTACAAAACAAAAGTAATTAGCAACTCCAAACCCAAATCCAGAATGTTAAATAAAGACATCATTAGCACTGACAGATAAATTAAACAGTTGTGGAAAGATATCCAAGGGAGGGAGGAGCAGAATACCATCCCTTTTGCAACAGTAAATACCTGATGGAGGCTCTGGGAGCTCTGCTTTACATTTTTGAGGACAGGGGTGAGGGTGTTTCTCCTGTATAGTCAAGTTCTGAATAGATCCTGGGACAGTTGGGTGAATTAGTGCAAACTTCATACTATACTTTTAGATAAATTGAGGATAAAAAGTAACTCTTAAACATTATTTATAATGTGTTAAAAAAACCCAAACCAGGCCTACCCCCTAAACTCTTGAGGATAAAAAGCTTCAGTACTTGAAAATGTTCTTAAAATACAACATATACAGGTGCTTGCAAAATACTGTGTATTATGAATTACCTCTAATGTAGTCTTACATCCATGCATTTCAGGGCCGTTAAACTAGATAAATTTTAGAAAGATGTTAAGAACTTTCTATTCTTCCCATTTAAAGATCCCAGTTACAGATCTTGAAAATGACTGCATACACACACATATAGCAATTGTAATTCAATCCTCACAGCATGTAATCAGTATTGAACTCGCCTTTCATTTTATTTCTCTGTAGGCTGCACTCAGGCTGCTGCTGTAAGGTGAACTCAAACTCTGCATGCACCTGACTAAACAACCAGCAAAACAGCAAGGACTGGCCTGGAAATGCTGCTGACCCTGTTACAGTTTTCAAGCATTGGATGCAGAGGTGGGGTGACACTTGAGTTCTGGAAAAATTTCTGTCCTAGACTGAGAATACCAAAGGAGCCTGAGAGTGACAAATGTCGGCAACCCCTCCAGTTTTCTTTGGTGTCAGCATAGTTACCACTCTTAGACTTTTAAATGCATCTCTCCTGGAAGTAGACTAGTCCATATCCATTACATGATCTTAATTTTTTCCAAACATGTTCTTTTTTCCTAAAAACAAAACAAACACAACCTGTCAGATGAGTCTGCCTGGGAGAACTGATGGGAAGATCGAAATAGGCCAAAACAAGGAAAATAACATTCAATTTCAGCAGCCAACAGCATACTTCAGTTAGGAAAAAGGAGGGGAAGAAAACCTTCCTTGATGTTCTATTTCACAACATAGCTAACTTGAATTGCAGCTGGCCCTGTTTGTTACTTGGAAGTCCTTCAATCTCAGTATGACAATGATTTTAAGAAAGCTAGTCGACTGCAGCAAAGCATTTAGAAATTCAGAAGGGCTACTTATCGTTGCATTGGTGCAATGGAGATTTTTACCTGTTTTTCATATACTATTAGTAGTCTGAATTAATTCAGGAGATGTTCAGCACACTGAATTGGCATCTAAAACACCCAAAGATTTACATCTGACATTTGGGTGTTCCTGAAAATCTATGTCTCAGAAACACCTTTTTTGTGTTTTTTTTTGATTGTCTGTTTTTTTGTTATGCTTCTTACATCATGCCTTAGGCTCTAGTTCCTTATGTTCATTACAACACTGGCATACTGCCCTAAAATCCATGGGATCAAATGGAACACTTACAGAAAAGTATATCATGTGCCCTCTGGACCAATTACTTTCCTATTGATGGCATCACAATTTTAAGCTCTTACAGGCCAAAATATTGTATAGCTTTACAGATCCAACAGATGGATATCAGTGCTGTGCTTGAAATAGAATAAAATAATAAAAATCCATATGCAGAGAGGAAGGGGATACTCATGAATGCATGAAATATTCATGCCATGGGGACAGCATGCAGTAAAATGGAAGATGTTCAGAAATCGATAGTGATGAGCAAGAATAAAATATAGAGAGAGAAGCAATAAGGACAAAGAGGATAATCAGGGTTTTTTAGTATCTTAACTACATGTAACTTCCATGTGAGAACAGATGACAGCAGAGTACAGACTTGGCTGATGTGTAAAGACAAAGTGATCAAGCCCATTAAAAAAAGCATCTTCGTGTTAATGGACTAGCAAAACCTCATAGTGCTGAAGGCTAAAAGAACCTGAAGGACAGGGAAACAGATATGGAACTGAAAATTATCAATACCTGCAGCGTTGAGAAAGCACCACAGATGACCCAGATGAGACAGGTGAGGAGAGAACAGCTTTGGGGCAGGACCACGCTGCCCTTGACATGCTCTTTGCCACCCCAGTACACATTTTTTATGTACAAATGGGTTTAATTCAAACCTGAGTTTCATTATTTTTATATATTAATGTTATTTTAATTTATTGTCTTTTTATTCCTAAACCCTGGTATTGCCATAACAGCTTCACTGAGAACAGAGCTTTCCATCTTGTGTTACTTCATAGTCTTATACAGGAAATTTTCATTAACTGTATTCTCCATATTCTCATGATGTATTAAGTAGTTTAGCATTAGTGGCTGGAGTGGTTGCAGCATTAGGCTACAAGAGTTGACCAAAATAAAAGGCTTTGCTAAAAGCTAATGCTGCTAATCTACAACTAGCCTAAAGCAGAATGAAAAAGGTAAGGAAGGACCAAGGAAATAACTTCAATAACTGAGGTAATGTCAGATGAAAAAAAACATGAACACCCCCCAAAACAAACAACAAAAGAGGCAACTGACCAGAAGCAAGGGATGGGCTTGGGAGTTGAGTGCTGGGTGGTCTGTGTGAGATCAAAAGTTAATTTTTGGTGTAGTGGTCACTCTACAGATCCACCCAGCTCAGGCTGTAACCTGAGAACTAATAAAAGACACATTGGAAACCTTCCCTTGGAAAAGTGCAGTAATCAGCAGGATCCTAAGATCAGACCCAGTTATTGCAGCCAGTGAAATGAATTCCATAATAGGAGTAGCTGACAAAGTACTTTCTAATATATAATATAAAATCCTAACAAAAGTTCATACTGTTGTGACAGCGTTGTTTGCACATCTACAGTCTGAAACATGCTGATACCCATCTTGAAGATTCAGCTTGAAAGTGGGAGAGAAGAGAGAGGCAATGATGCAGCAGGACAGCACTGGCCAGGCCTGTAGGAGAGCTGCAGCTGGCAGAGTTCAAACGTCTCTGCTGCTGGTTGCTGAAGACTGTGATTCAGATTGTGGAGAAGCCCACGAAAGGGACTTGCAAATGAAAACCTGTTCAGGACCTACCTTACATACTGGCTTGCATGGAAATCACCTTTACAAAATACTTACATTACAATAGTTAATTCAAATTAAAACCTTGCTTTCATATGGCTATATATCTGTCCAGATTTTTTCAGAAACTAATAATGTATTTGGATGAAATGAGGTATTTCACCAGGGTATCAGTAGCTATGCTCTATTTTATCCATTGGACTGATGATAACATTCTTTCAAGACATGATTTTAATTGGAGCCAGTTCATACATGAGGGATGGCTAAAGGGCCAGGAACACTCCTAGCCAAACATCTTGCTGAGCATCTAAAATCACCTGCAAAAGCACCTAGACTACAAACAGCAACTCTCAAGCCAATCCTCAGCTGCTCAGCACAGAGGTCTTGCTCACACCCAGCTCTGACTCGGCAGCATTCTTTTATCTCAGGCTCCCCTGCAAAAAGCAAAGAAATGCAACTGGACCTTGCTTGCACCAGAGGAACCTCCACTTTTATTCTCACTCGGACTTAGGGAATCTTGCACTGAGTTACCTGCGCATTGAACAACTTTCTTTCTCAGCTGATGAAGTTAGTGTTAGTGTTTTATTACAATTCGACCACACAACTCTCTGAATAAATCCAAATAATTTAGTACAACAGTATGAGGTCTTCAAAAAAACTAGAGGAGAAACAACAAGAGATTAAGGCAAATAAGTCTGGTTTCCCTGTCTCACTGCTCAAAAATAATGTTTCTTGAACATGAAAAAAAACCAAAACAAAAAAAAAACCCACACAGTATCATTTCTGATGCTACATTTTGCTGAAATGTAACTAATCTGACCGATGGTTTATATAAGATACAAAATATCTTCTAAATAATCTATTAGAAGAAGGTATTTTACTTGATTTAATGAATTTTTTATTATAAGAATATGCAAACAGCTCCAAGTAAACATATATTTGCCCATTTCGGTAAAATGAAATGAGTTAGCTTTCTCTAAAGCTCATTTCTGCAATCCCGGTGGTAATCTATGGGAAGAAAAAAATCTGTTCGGAAAAACACAAGCCCTGTGTCAATGAACAAATCTGGGGGGGGATGAACCACAGCAGAGACTTCCTAATTCCCAAAGCACTACTCCCGATGCCTTCCCCCCTCCCTTTTAACCCTCCGGGGCTCAGAAACAGAAAATGGCTGAAAGTGAGAAAAACAGAGGAAAGAAAATGGTGCCGAGGCACTTGATTGGTCAGATTTTGCTGCAGAGTCCGAGTTTCTGAAACAGAGAAAGAAATATTCCTAAAATGAAGCTTATCAGCAGTTAAGAGTAAACTGAGAGTCTTGCAATTTCAGGCTTTCCAGGAGAAATATTTTTTCTAAGCATTTCTCAGTGGCTCCTTGTTTCCTAGTTTAAATGAAGGCTGTGTCTAGCTCAATCGAACCGCTTCTTAAAGCCACAGGTACTCATTTGTAGCATCGAAAAACCAAAGCGACATAATTCCCAATAATTCCGTGGAACAGCAGGCTCCTCAAGTTACATAAAACTACCTGTAGTATTAATATACATAAAGGAGCCGGAAAGTCCGAAATAATTTTAGAAATCAACATTTTCCAGGCAACTGCAGATCTATTTACTAGGACAGTAACGCGGTGTGTGCGACTGAATTTACAGTAAGGGAGAAATCAGTTTTTCCAGTAGGTTCACGAAAATCACTGAACACAAAGAATAGGGAAGAGCCTCCATTTAAAAATTATTCTAGATTTATTAAGTATTCAAGCACAGATATTTCTTAGAGAACACTTCATCTGTGGTAATCAACAAATCTTTTTGAGAGCCTCAATGACAGAGAATTGATGCAACCTAAAATGTCTAACCACTAAAGATGTCACGCGTGTGGTGTAGAGAAGGCATCAGCAAGGAACACACCACGTGGAAAAGGGACTCGGAAAACATCCTTGCCTCCACCATGCATTCCACACTCTCGCATTGGAAATAAATTTATCTCAGGAATAAATAGTAGTGCTTGAGATGGACTGAAAATGCCCACGGGACCTCGCTCACGACCAGGAGCGATAAAGCACTGAGGAAACTCTTGATAGAAAGTGCTTCCAGGGAAGGCGGGAAAGGAGTTTTAGCGCCTTCCGAAAGAAAGCGCCCTGCCCCCCTCCCCCCCCAACCAGAAAAAAAAAAAAGGGGGGGGGGTGGTGGTGGTGGAAGGGAGAATATAATATTGCTGCTGGCAGAGCAAAGTAATAAACTGAAAAAAGGTGAAGTTAAATCAGGAACAGAAAGTAAAGGCAGCATCACATTTACAGTACACAGGATGCATTTAGACTTGATTTTAACTTCGCTGATCAGGAGAGAAGGATTCCACAGAAGTTTCTTCCTTTACGAATTCAAACAGTATCAACAAATGATTTTGATCAACAGATTAAACCCATTTATTTTTAAAGGGTTTTTTTCTCTTTCAGAACAGTAAAGACTATGCTTCCTAAACACCGAAAAGACATAAGGAAAAACATACAGAAAGCAGTTTCGCACCCTTAACATAAATTTGTTGCAGCAAAATCACTTAAGAATTAAGTGCACTACAGTTCTTGGGAAATTCAGTATCCAATTCCTACGAAATACGACTTACACATTCTGTTTGGTACTTACTTGACATGCAAGGCGTTGTTAACCGTACAGCCACCCAAAAAACATAATTTCCTACCCTTAACTAGGAATTTACAGCTCTTTAAGTGATGTTGTGGTGGCTCTTAAAAGAGCCTTTGGGTTTTCGATGATCTGAAATTTCCGTTTGCCAGCAGATTACGCGCGCTCGCCGCGTATGCGCCGGGCCAGCTGGATGTCCTTGGGCATGATGGTGACGCGCTTGGCGTGGATGGCACACAGGTTGGTGTCCTCGAAGAGCCCCACCAGGTAGGCCTCGCTGGCCTCCTGCAGCGCCATGACGGCCGAGCTCTGGAAGCGCAGGTCCGTCTTGAAGTCCTGCGCGATCTCGCGCACCAGGCGCTGGAAGGGCAGCTTGCGGATCAGCAGCTCCGTGGACTTCTGGTAGCGCCGGATCTCGCGCAGCGCCACCGTGCCGGGCCGGTAGCGGTGCGGCTTCTTGACGCCGCCCGTGGCCGGCGCGCTCTTGCGGGCAGCCTTGGTGGCCAGCTGCTTGCGGGGCGCCTTCCCGCCCGTCGATTTACGCGCCGTCTGCTTCGTACGAGCCATTTCCCGCAGAACAGCCCCAACAGCAAAGCAAAAAGACACTGAGCGCAGAGCAGCCACAGGGGCCGCTATTTATGGGCACCAGCGCGCTGTGATTGGCCAGCGCTAAGAGACGGCTGCCATTGGACAAGGGGCAGCGTTTGAAAAACTCGCGCGTTGGGGGTGGGGGGGGGGGCCGGCGGGGCTTCCGCTGCTTCCCGCTCCGCATCGCCCTCCACGGGAGCAGCTGCGCTCCCTTTACTCTTATCCCTCAGCTCCACCCTGCTGAGCGGGACTGGCGACCGCCCGGAGCGCTCCCACAGCTGCAGCCCGCCAGCAGATGCGGAGTCTTTACTTTAGCTCTGCAGTAGTTTGCTCCCGGCCTCTACCCGAGACAACCAGGATTTAACCTCTTCGTAAAAGGCGTATTTACCCAAATACAGCCTTCCCTGCGCATCCTGAGCTCCCTGAGGTTCGTTAGTGTCCATCTTCTCTTCTTGGTTTTGTGGGGGTACTTCTGGTGGGTTTTTGTTTTGGTTTTGTGGTTTTTTTTTGTTTTTTTTTTTTTTTACATTTCCCCCCCTAGAGTCGCTTACATTCGCTCTTAGTTTCCTATTGTGTTGTCACCTAGGGATTTCTTAATTCTCCACTTTGTCAGAAATCTTAAGAAGTACACCACGTATAAAATCTCTAGGACTAACTAATAAAATTATGCTGTTGTCTATACCGTTAGGCATCTGCTGTGTCTGCAGCTATAGATTTCATTTAACATCTTTTAATTATTACAGACTAATCCCTAGTTTCCCGGGTAAACAAGCCATTTTGGCTTATAGCCAAGTCACTTCAGAATGACATCTAGTACTTAAAGAAGACAACAAACTATTATTGCCAGTAACTAAAGCGAATAAGCAGTCTAAGACGAAAAAATAAACCTTTAACAGGTTTAAAACTCATTGGGCACTTAACACGCTTTTTAAAGACCCGCGGGATCAACTGTCAGAACGGACAGACAAGACGACCTAAATCTTTCGGTATGCTTAAACAGGATAAGTTTTTTCCCCTAATCTTTTAACAGCATATTCTAACCCATGGACTAAAACATTACTAAGCGTAAGTACGACTCACCGAAAAGAATCAGTGTGTTCGACTCTTTTACTGAATATATGGGTGGCTCTTAAAAGAGCCTTTGGGTTGAGAGTGACGGTCCAAGACGCCCTACTTGGAGCTGGTGTACTTGGTGACAGCCTTGGTGCCCTCGGACACGGCGTGCTTGGCCAGCTCGCCGGGCAGCAGCAGCCGCACGGCCGTCTGGATCTCCCGCGACGTGATGGTGGAGCGCTTGTTGTAGTGCGCCAGTCGCGACGCCTCGCCGGCGATGCGCTCGAAGATGTCGTTGACGAAGGAGTTCATGATGCCCATGGCCTTAGACGAGATGCCCGTGTCGGGATGCACCTGCTTCAGCACCTTGTACACGTAGATAGAGTAGCTCTCTTTCCTAGTCTTTCTACGCTTCTTGTCACCTTTCTTCTGCGTTTTGGTGACAGCTTTCTTAGAACCTTTCTTAGGAGCGGGAGCTGATTTAGCTGGTTCCGGCATTTTACGGGTCTGTCTTTACCTGACTGCTGCAGGAACGACGTAGATAGAAAATCTCAGTCCCCCCCCTTATTTATAGGAACGGTATGCAAATGAGATGACTCAACACTGTTCTTGTCCATTGGGCAACTCGGGCCCGTGACGTCAAACATGACTCATCTTCCATTGGTCGACTTATTCATCTGCATTCCCATTGGGTAAATTCACAATCCTCCTCTCCACCAATCAGAAGTCCAAGCGAACCTCAGAAGGAAGCTATAAAAAGGCAGCGTTAACGCTCTTGGTGCAATCATTATTTTTTTCTGCGTTGTGAATTATTTTGCATTGATTTTCTTACTTATTTGGCTCTCTTTTTCTGCATTTTAAGCTATGTCTGGCCGAGGGAAGCAGGGCGGGAAGGCGCGCGCCAAGGCCAAGTCGCGCTCGTCGCGGGCCGGGCTGCAGTTCCCCGTGGGCCGCGTGCACCGGCTGCTGCGCAAGGGCAACTACGCGGAGCGCGTGGGCGCCGGCGCCCCGGTGTACCTGGCAGCCGTGCTGGAGTACCTGACGGCCGAGATCCTGGAGCTGGCGGGCAACGCGGCCCGCGACAACAAGAAGACGCGCATCATCCCCCGCCACCTGCAGCTCGCCATCCGCAACGACGAGGAGCTCAACAAACTGCTGGGCAAGGTGACGATCGCGCAGGGCGGCGTGCTGCCCAACATCCAGGCCGTGCTGCTGCCCAAGAAGACCGATAGCCACAAGGCTAAAGCCAAGTAAAACTGATCTGACAAAACAACTCAAAGGCTCTTTTCAGAGCCACCCACATCTTCCTAGAAAGAGCAGGAACGCTTGATCCCACGAATACGTGCTGTATTAATATACTTGGAAACTTCAAATCTCTCGGGGAGTGTCTAAAATCTTATGTATATTTACATTCTACCTTGCTGATCTGTAGTTTCCTGCCTTTTTTCTTTATCTTAAAAGTTAAAGTACTAATGTAAACGTGCGTCAGTTTCCCTTTTCGAAAAAAAGATCAATAAAAGGTAGCGGTCGTGACTGATTAAATCGGTCACCGCAGTACTTGAGAAGTGAACTCTGCCAAGAGTGAGCTCGCTGCCAGCCTCCTTCCCTCCCTGCCGGGGGATCCCGCGGGGGTGAAGCGCCGCTCAGCCCGGGGCAGGAAGGACGGGGCGGGTTCCGGGCCGCCGCCAATCCGGCTGGAGCGCGCGGCTTTCAAACCGCGGGGCACTGGAGCCCCTCTTCTCCCTGCCAGCCGCGGCCGTCCCTGTGCCGCGGGTGGAAGAGGGATTCCAGTGCCTTGTGCGCACTGGTGGCAGCGGGTTTCTGCTTTCCGTGGATCTCTGTTTTCTTATCTGCAACTTAGAGCTTTCAGGCAATAGCAAGAAAAATGTAAGTACTTGCCTGGGGCGCAGTCTAGGAAGGTTTCCAAAAGGTAGTGTCAGGAATTCTGAATTAAGTGATGGGTGATGGTGATGACAGTTACAGAATTGTCTCGAGTGTGAGTTCGTGTAGAAGCACTACAGAAAGTCACATACACACGGGGAAGAGAGCCATGATGTACTTGTCTGGACTTGAACTGATGTTTTAATTCTTTCTCCTTCATCCTGACAGCATGAGTACTGTTTAAAAGTGCTCTTGGCATTTTTCTGCAAATGTTTCCTTGACTTATACAGTATGGTCTCCTGGGTACTACTGCCTTTGGCTTCGCTGAACTCTTCGGTATAACTTCTTTTGATTTGGTAGCCTTAGTTGTCTTTTTTGGGGCCCTCGGTCTCTGAGACAGCCTGGGCCTGCTTGACTGCAGCAGCCCCTTTCACCCCGAGAAGGAGCGCACGGCCTTGGAGATGTGACAGTGGTGGCATCTGAAGCCGCCAGCCACCGCATCTCTCTCCTTGGGGTGTCAGGGGCTTATAAATCACGATAACACGCGAGGGATCGGGATTTACAGGGAGGAGCTTCTCCGCCATTGGTGCCTCGGGGTGGCCTCACTGCTGGGAGACGGCGGCAGATCCTCTCTCCTCTCCTTCCTCTGAACAGGTTAATTTGTGGGTATTTTGCCTTTTTTTTTTTCTCTTTCTTTTTCCCACTGTAAAGAACACCGCGTTCCCTCCTTTGTTAGAATGGATGTAGGTAAATTACGCTTTAGTTTTGTTTTTCGTTCAGTAATATTTTATGCGGAAGAGAAAACTGCCCGAAGGGAAGGTAGGAATGCAACGCAAGGAGGCTGCCTGAGGGCTGGGGAGGGTGTTTCCTTTGTTCTTTAAAACCGTCCCTTGAGAACTAAGGCGAGGAAAACTCTGCTTTTTTATTATTATTTTTTCCTTTTTTTTCTATTTTCCTTTTTTTTTTTCTTTTTCTTTTTTTTTTCTTTTCAATGTTCTGCCTCAGGAGGCGGAGGAGTGAGTCATTGGGGCGTTGTGTTAATGGAAAATGTTTTTCAAGCAAAGAGAGATAATGTGGGAGTGCCCGGCTGAAGTCTTGCTTGGAAACAAGATAAGAATCGTGGGTCTGTTTCTAAGCGGTATATGATTCTTAAACAATTTTCAGGTTGAGTTTTTTCCTTTGGTTGGTTGTTGGTTTGTTGTTTTATTTTTTTATTTGTTTCCTGTTGGTTTTCTTTTGTCTGTTTGTTTTCCCTTTTTTTTTTTCTTTTCTTTTCCTTTTTTCCCCTTTCTTTTTTATTTTTTCCTCCTCCTTTTTAATCATCTCTGTTCTGCTGAAAAAAGTTGCATTAATCATCTACCATTTAGAGCTGGACTTTGAAACAGCAGTAACAGCAGGACTTTATTAGCAACCATTCTGAAATTTGAGGTTAGAATTAGGTTTAAAACACTTCAGTATTTTTTTTGTTTGTTTCGTAATCTCAATTTTGCTGTATTTTGCATATTTGGCAAAATAAACTTCTATTGGTCTATATTTAATAGAGAAGGAAGAGATTACGTGGGCCCGGAGAAGGGAATTGATTTGTACAAGGTTCTGATTGGGCCATTCGAAAATCCTGAAACAGAGGCCTCCCAGGCTTCATTTTTGCCCTTGAAAACATGATGCGAGGAGGGAGCACTTCTTTTCAAGAGAATAGTTCATACTTCCTTCTCAGGCACTTCAGTATTTATGTTCTGCTTCTCTTGGAAATTGTTTGTTTTGGTTTTGTTGGTTTTTTTCTTATTTCCCCTTCCTTCTGGTGATGTTTTAAAAATCATTTGAAAATGCGTGTATTTTAACGATTTTAAAATAAGATATGGGTAGATTACAATCTAGTGTAAAGCGTTTATTTTGTTTTTCTATTATGTTCTTCACTAGAAACTTGTTAAACTCAGTATTTAATTCATTAATTTCACTATTTAATTCTCTGCATTTCTAGCCATGTTTCCTCCTTGAGACAGCTCATGTAATGAGCTGTTTCCTTATACAGAGATTTTTAAATATTGTTACATTCTGTATGCCACCAACAGGATTTTCATGATGGGTTTAAGTATATTTTTGTTAGTACAGGAGAATTGATGAGTTCCATATGCTAAATTCTGTTTTTCTTCAGCTAAATTATGCCTGGAATGTTTTTGTACAGTTACTGCATATCCGTGTTTCTCCTGACCAGTCATTCACAGTTAATGTAGAAAGTCAATATGTTCTTCTGCCTCGGGTAACTGCTTGTTATAAATGAACACATTCTCTATCTGCATACCACAGTTAAATAAAAGGTTTTTATATATTGAAATAGAAAATAGAAATATGTTATATGAATTCTTTGAGTATGTGACAAATGAATGTTAAAAGGGATGGTTTTTTAAAAACACAATATTTTATTTCATTGCAGATGTGGAATTTACCTTCCCAAATTTAGTTTCATCTATTAAGCCAACCTAAATTCTCAAAAAGGAGGAAGGCTTTAGATTTAAGAACAGTGCATCAACAGATGCCTTTGGTCATGAAATAAGCATTAATATCATATGACCCTAATTCACTTTTGAACTTTAAGTCCACACAAAATATATCCTTATGCTGTAAATCACTAACCATAACATAGGTTGTGTAATCTCTCAGATTGCTTGCTCCCAAGTAAATGTTACTTAACCTGTACTTACCCAATAGCTTTTTGTTTTTTCATAGAGCAGGGAGAGATAATGTGCAATACAATATTTTTAAAAAAACAACCAAACAAAATCAAACTATGCTCAGCTGCAGAAAAATTCAGAAGGATGCTGAGAATCAAGTTTTTTAGAAGTGACATTATACAAGAACATCTGTTATTGGGTTTTGTCTTAGTAACCATCGAGTGCCAAAAAAAGTCCTTGGATATTAATTTACTTCCAAAAATCTTATTCATGTTGTTTTGGTTTGTTTTTTGCTGGTTTGGTTTTGAGGGTTTTTTTTGTTTGTTTTATAAAAAGGCTATATGTGCTTGATTTTTCTCTAGTGACCTGATTGAGGACAGGATAGAAATACTGTTCCAACTCCCTTGGTAGTAAGCAGTCTTCCTAAGTCTTAGAGGAAGATGTGATTTTTGGTTTTGTTGGTTTTTTTTTCTTTTCTTTTTTTTTTTTGTCTTCATAAGAATTTGCTTTAGACTAGAAATATTATCAATAATGTAGACAAGCTAGAGTATTTACCTAGAGTAAACGTAAATTGAATTAATTAATTACCTAATACCAATGCTATGCTCACGATGCTCCAGGCTCTTCCTTGTGAAACTTAAGTGAACATTTGCATCACATAGTCTATGCAAAGGTTAAGCTTTTATAGTTCTTTTATTAAATTACTCTCAAATTTCTTCACTAAAATTTTTAGTTTCTTTAGTATCTTTCTGCAACCTTACATAGCATATCAAAATAAAATACAGTTGGAATGTCTTACAGATCTGGTGTTATTCTATATACATAATTTGAATAGTACCATTACTAATTTACTTTTCTTAAACACTTAAACCCAGACCTGCTTAGACACCAGAAGTACTTTTTGAAGAATGAGTTACTGTTTATTTCTCTGAAATACACAGTACAAGATCAGTTTGGACTTTGGTAAACATGTAAGAAATTCATTTGTCTCCATTCACAGAGTTTTGAAGGCACTGATGCTGACGCTCAGGAAGTTTGTGTGGAAGTGGAAACCAATTCCAGCTCCTACAGCTGTAGAAACACAGCAGAAAACAGTGGGTGTTTGCAGGTCACAAAAAACGCTTTAAGCGTGTCTGATATCAGAAGAAAAGCGGATTGCCGCGAGCAGTAGCTAATTGTGTCTTTCTCTTTGCATCTTGTGACATCCCCGTCATTGCTGTGGTACAGCTGTGTGAAGGGGAGGCCCCGTGGGTTGGGAGCATCCCCCCGTGGGTTGGGAGCATCCCCCCAAGGCCGTAACGCGGCTCGGCTCGGGAGCCCGGCGGGGAGCGGGGGCCNGGGAGGGGAGGCCCCAGGCGCCCCCCGCCTGCGCTGCAGCAATTTCCAACCAATCCTGCCCGGGAAGCAGCTCCCCTCCTCCCTCCTCCTCCTCCTTCTCCCTCCCCTTCCCTTCCCCTCCATCTCCCTGTGATTACCTTCCCTGCCGCCGCTTCCCGTCCTCCCACCCCCCCGCTCCCCCGAGTCATTTTCTTTTCCTTATTCCGCAGCCAAGGAAGATCAATCCGCAGGGCAGCACCGCGATGAGTGACGAGCATCTGGCTCTGACTGCTGGTAAAACTAGCCTGTGCTTTTACTGCTTCTACTGTTCCTTTTATCAACTGCTAGTTTGTGTTTTTTGACCTCTGTTTATTTATACCGTGGCTGCTGCCCAGGCTAAGGGGAAAAAAAAGAACGACAAGCAAACAAAAACAAAAAAACGAAACCCTAAACAACCACCATGAAGCCAAAACAACCCAAGGAGCAGTTGGGATATTCCAGCTTGCTCTGTTAGAAAATATTATTTTGGTTCTGCAGGCATCAAAGCTGAGAGAGCAATGGACCATCCTACGTGATACAATACTTCCATCAGGAGTCTGTGATCATTACATCCTTCCCTTCTCCTTGTCCATTCTGTCCTAGAAAACCTCATGCATGGCTGCATGGTACAGAAACAACCCTGCCATAGTAACGTGGCTGATGAAAACAAACCTTTTTTCCTCTCCAGGAGGCACGTCTGTGTATCACATCTTGGAGAGGCTGATTGTTTCAGGCCTCTGCACTCTGCATACAAATGATACTCTTTTTCTCGAGTGGGGAGGGCTTTCAAATAGAAAACTAATCCTCTTCCTATGGAAGCCACAGGTTTTTCCTGTCATGGGATTCCTCTATGGCCTTCAGAAAGTAGTTTCTGAGAGAATAATGAGAATACCAGCATAAACAACAATGCTAGCAGCTTGGAAGCCCAGGGAAAAATGCACTAATTAAACTCTTGAATAGGAGCTTTTTTGAGGGTAAGTTTTTTTGTTTGTTGGTTTGGTTCTGTGTTTTGGCTAGGGTTGGTGGAGGGGAAGGGTAGAGTCAGTTTTTTGTTTGGGACTGGTGTTTTTTGGGTAAGAGATTTCTTCTGTTTTACCTTATGGAAAAAAACAAACTTGATCTTCAGGACATGCGTGTAATTAAATGGATGAGTTAATGAACTATTTACCACCAGTGTTAGGACTTGTGCAAGCAGCTGTGTAGTCCAGAATTGAGTTTTGTGAGGAGAGAGATTTCTTCTTTCCACACATCATCTTTCTCTCTTCTCTCTGATTCGAAAAAAGCCTATAGAGTAAGGATCCATTTACTTAAGAAAACTGCCAATGAAATTTTGACACCATTTCTGATATCAGTAACCCTTTGGTTGTAACTAATTTTATGATTAGATTAGATTTCTCTAAGTTTGATAGATTTAACCACTGACCTCCTAGGTAATAAAGATAACAACATCTTCAGTCAATAGTGGTCATTGTTCTGAAGGTGTCCTAGTATGCTTAGTAGAGAAGCCATTTTAAGCATTAAATCACCTTTATCACTTTTCTCAGAAATTTCTTTACCTCTTGCAATAGTTTGTTTACTTATTTAGAGGCCAGAAATGTGCACACTGTGCTGGGAGGAACTATTTCACGCAATGCTACAATAGTACAAAGATACAAAATCCTGGTTTATTCTTTGTTCTTTTTCTGGTGATTCTAAACATTCAAGTAACTTTCACTGTAGTGCTTCTGAGCATTGAACACATTTGTTTTATTTATTTGTGGTTTTCAAATGTGGGAAGATTTTCTTTTTATTAGGATCAATCTGGAAGGTGCAGTAAAAGTGGAAAATAGTGGTGAGACAGTTCTAAAGAGTTAGGAATCAAGCACAAGGGGAGGACAGGCAGTGAAATTGAAAACTATGGCTGAAAAAAAAATAAATAAATGAAAATTCTGGTGTCTATTGTTATTTAATGACACCCAAAACACCTAAAGATAGAGAGCCCAAAATGTTTATGCTATATAAGGCATAGCAAGTTTCCTGTTGCATATCAGAACATCAAATATCTATTTCGCTCCTCACCAAAAGGATGAGTGGATTTGCCATTTGATCACCCAAATCATAATGATCCAGAAGCCCAAGTCCACATGTCCATAGGCAGTGAAGTTCTCATTAGTTTCTAATCCTCTCTGTGTGTGTATAGACTGCTAATTGCTGAAGGACATTGTAGCCACAAGAAGTTCATACAGAATAGAAGTAGCAGTGGAGAGTGTTAATAAGATCAGTATTTAATTACTATACTTAATAGAAAAATGAATGAGTGAAAAAAAGCTATTACCTTGTAAATTACTTGGTAACTTTCTTTCTCTTATGTGTTATTGCTTTGGGTTTTTTGTTTGTTTATTTTCAGCCTAAACTGTCCCTTGTCTGTGTCTCTGAATCTGGGGATAACCAGCAAGAACTACTGAGGGTTTCAGCATAAACACATCAATGCATAAAAAGGGAACACTTTTAAGTACCACAGGTAAAAAGTACATATATTATTTTAAATTGATTTTTAATGCTCTGTCAGAGATGGACTCCACTGTGACTGGGCAGGAGCTACTGTGATCCATGCTGGTGTGCAGCTTCTGCCTAGAGGAGTGCAACTCTGCCCTTGAGCACACGCAGTTGCAGGTACAGCCTGGAGGCAGATGCACAGCCAGGAAGAAATCCTGCTGTGTCCCTGGGGCAGACAGACCCACAGGGGTTGTCAGTCCCTGGCCCAGGGTCATCAGATTAGTCCAGGTGAATGAGAATGAGAATTAGGACCAAACTTCAGAGAGTCTGGCAGTAATTCAGGTGCACATTGAGTGTGGAAGATGTGATTCCCCTTTATTATGTGGGGATAACCACTGGCCATGCTGACCCTGTCTTCAGTATCCTGGATCATGGGCTCTGCAGGGATTGACAGCTTGGAGTCTCCATCTCAGTAGTGTGCACAAAGCCTTAATTTGCTTGTGCTGCAATTTTCAAAAATATTTTCTTTTCGTCTCCATGTAATTAGACAACTTCTGTAATATCTAGTCGTGTTGATCATCACTCTGGCAAAAATCCATCTCTATTTTTAGCTGGGCTTGTACATTTCATATGATAGTGCTCTGGGATGCTGATCTCCCTAGGAAGATGATGCAAGAAAAGATTATTCCTTTCCCTCACAAATGTTTCATCTAAATAAAGTAGCACTATCATAAGATATTGCTTTAGGAGATGAACCAAATCTGTATCTCCAATTTTCAGTATTTCCATCAGGATACTTTTAGATGATTTAAAAAACATACTACAGAGACTTTCTAAGTTAATATTAATTCTCCTAAGGATGTGAAACTACATATGCTGGCAGATCCACTAAGAGATATTAACTTCTTTAGCTCAGCTAACAGCTTTCCTGAAAAGAAAAGCAGATCATTAAAGAGAAGACAAACTTGAAAATCACATTATTTCAACAGCCTTCTCAAGGGGATGGTGGTCTTTGGGAAGGACAGGAGTGTTGGGAGGAATGTCAGGATGACAGAGTGAAAGTAGATGCAGAGGGGAAGAGAAGTGCTAAATTGCTGACACTCCTAGAGTGGGCAAAGAAGTGGAGTCATTCTCTCACTCACTCCTGCCATCACCCAACGTGTTCCTGCACTCCAGCGTGCCCTGCCTGCCTGTCCACATCATGGGACATAGCTCAGGGCTCTTCCAACTAATGCTACCTCATCAGGACAAGCTCTTGGCCTTGGTCTTCTCCTATTGTCTTGATTAACAGGAAAAGATGGATAGATGGATAGATAAAAATTTGTAGTCCATATACTCACTTGTTGGTTCTGTGCAAAAAAATAATCCATGTAGATGAACCACCAGGAGTGAAGGATAAACACTGGCCATTAAACATGAGATTGCCTGCAAAATAAAAGATGTCATATAGGAAATGAAGTGTTATTTCAGAATTCAAGGAATTCAGACTGCTTAGAACTCCTTTTTCTTTTCCATAACATTGAAAGGTTTGAGTTCCTGTGAACAGGTTGTTTGCTCCTCCTTTTGATTTAATTTTGCCTATCTTCAGAAGTGTCTTGATACTTCAGTAATATTTACACTGTTACTTATACCCAGAGATGCTGGTAAGAAGTTTAGAAAAGTAACACACAAATAAAGTATGCAAAAATTAAAACAGGAAAATTAAGCTATCTGGGGTGGAAACCATAAATTTGGGTAAGCATTATTTGGACAACCATGAAATATAGAATATTACCTCAAATAACCTAAGCTTACTGTAATGCATTAATATTCTATGTACTTGTATATTGCTGTCATATCTACAAGGATTCTATGTAAAATTTGCCATAATAAAAATTTATTCCACATAATCTGTGTCATTTATTCCTTTGAAGCTAACGTATTGCTTAGGAACAAATCACACTGATACCTGTTATAGTTCTTCATATGAGTTTGTCATAAGAATACTTAAGAAGAAATGGATCCTGGATAATGATAAAATCTTGATTATTTAAAGAGATCTAATACAGAGAAGATCAAGAAAATATTACTTAAAAGTAAGCAAAGGTTAAATTTAATGGAAAAAATATTAACTGCACAATAAGCACCACAAAAAATATCTAGCGAATTAAAAAGCATCAAGAAATGGGTTCTAAAAGAAATTGCAACTTTTTGACAAAATGCCAATTAATACTGGGCAAGGGAAGAATAACTATTCTCATTAAACCACATAAAATTAAATTGTTTAATTGAACAATCTGCAAGAATATTAGCACCTATACATTTGAAATGAAAGTAAAGCAAAGCTATAGAGAAGATGTGGCAAAAATAACCTGATTAAGACCAAATGTGCCACATGAAAAGGGAAAATGTGATTCTTACAGGAGTCCTTAAGAGACCGAAATAGGTCATCTGAATATAGACAAATAGAGAGAAAGCCACACTCACCACCAAGGAAAAGGAAAAGGTATGTGATATCAAATAACAAGAGCAGTAATAGACAAGGAAGAATATGTTTTATAGTTATGCAGAAGTTTTACTGAGTTCTCTATTGTGTTCTACCTATGTTGTAACCCATAGATGCAGTGACAGCAGGGGAAAGTCTGCATGTAAATCTTTGAGGTTTTTTCCTTGAGTAAGTGTAATGATAAATACTGCAAAGACAGTGAGTCCAAATGTGTTGGTTTAGGCTGGCTTGGAGTTAATTTTCTTCACAGTGGTTTGTATGGAGCTATACTTAGAATTTGTGCTGAGAACAGGGTTGATAACACAGTGGTGTTTCTGTTATTGCTGAGCAGGGCTCACAGAGAGCCAAGTCCATTTCTGCTTTTTGTGCTGCCATAATGGGTGAGGAAGTTGGGGGTGCCTGGGAGATTGTGAGAAGGCACTGCCAGGACAGGTAACCACAACTCACCAAAGGGATATTCCAGACCTTATTGCTTGATGGTCAGTGTATAAAGCTGGGAGGAAGAAGGAGAAAGGGCAAGACATTTGAAGTGATGGCATTTGTCTTCCTGAGTAAGCATTAGAGTGATCGGGCCTTGCTCTCCCAGAGACGGCTGAACACCTGCTTGCCCATGGGAAGTAGTGAATTAATTCTTTGGTTTGGTTTGGTTTTGTTGTGTGTGAGTGCAGCTTTTGCTTTCCCGATTAAGCTGTCCTCATCTCAACCCATGAGTTTTCTTGCTTTTACCCTTGTGATTCTCTCCCCAGTCCCACTGGTGGATGAATGAGCAAGTGCCTGCATGGTTTTTGGTTGCTGGCTGGGATTAGACCACGACATCTGTCCCACAAGCATCTTTAATGTTGATATGCAAAGATAAATATGTACCTGTAGAACAAATATTTTTATATTAATAGGTATAAACTGATGTAAACACAGACTGGCTACCTACACATGAAAAAACATATAACAGTGTTGGCCGAGCATAACCTTGTATTAAATAACGTACATACAAAAGGTCTACAGAATGAGAAAAGTAAATCTTAAAGTCCTCATGATCATCTCCCCTGAGAAAGAGAACTTATGAAAAAAGGTGGTGAAAAAAGACAAACAAAACAACAACAAAACAGTGATGGTTCATATGCAAAAGTGTGCGAGGCTACCAAGCAAAACCTTTTCACATTCAAGAAGCATTGTATAGTAATAGGCATCCATTGGAAAAAGGGAAATGATGGGGAGGATCAAACAAATTGACAATACATGACCAGCAGAAAAAATCCAAACCTTTGCACTGCACACAGGTATAATTAACCAGAGGAAAACTCCTGCCAAGAAAGATGGTGTATAGCAACTGCATGGGATAGCATTTGTTTGACAATCCTTCCAGAACAAAGTAAAAATACCTCAAATATATATTAATGGTGAATTTAAATAGTAACTCAGAAAAAGTAGANAAATATTACTTAAAAGTAAGCAAAGGTTAAATTTAATGGAAAAAATATTAACTGCACAATAAGCACCACAAAAAATATCTAGCGAATTAAAAAGCATCAAGAAATGGGTTCTAAAAGAAATTGCAACTTTTTGACAAAATGCCAATTAATACTGGGCAAGGGAAGAATAACTATTCTCATTAAACCACATAAAATTAAATTGTTTAATTGAACAATCTGCAAGAATATTAGCACCTATACATTTGAAATGAAAGTAAAGCAAAGCTATAGAGAAGATGTGGCAAAAATAACCTGATTAAGACCAAATGTGCCACATGAAAAGGGAAAATGTGATTCTTACAGGAGTCCTTAAGAGACCGAAATAGGTCATCTGAATATAGACAAATAGAGAGAAAGCCACACTCACCACCAAGGAAAAGGAAAAGGTATGTGATATCAAATAACAAGAGCAGTAATAGACAAGGAAGAATATGTTTTATAGTTATGCAGAAGTTTTACTGAGTTCTCTATTGTGTTCTACCTATGTTGTAACCCATAGATGCAGTGACAGCAGGGGAAAGTCTGCATGTAAATCTTTGAGGTTTTTTCCTTGAGTAAGTGTAATGATAAATACTGCAAAGACAGTGAGTCCAAATGTGTTGGTTTAGGCTGGCTTGGAGTTAATTTTCTTCACAGTGGTAGTTTGTATGGAGCTATACTTAGAATTTGTGCTGAGAACAGGGTTGATAACACAGTGGTGTTTCTGTTATTGCTGAGCAGGGCTCACAGAGAGCCAAGTCCATTTCTGCTTTTTGTGCTGCCATAATGGGTGAGGAAGTTGGGGGTGCCTGGGAGATTGTGAGAAGGCACTGCCGGGACAGGTAACCACAACTCACCAAAGGGATATTCCAGACCTTATTGCTTGATGGTCAGTGTATAAAGCTGGGAGGAAGAAGGAGAAAGGGCAAGACATTTGAAGTGATGGCATTTGTCTTCCTGAGTAAGCATTAGAGTGATCGGGCCTTGCTCTCCCAGAGACGGCTGAACACCTGCTTGCCCATGGGAAGTAGTGAATTAATTCTTTGGTTTGGTTTGGTTTTGTTGTGTGTGAGTGCAGCTTTTGCTTTCCCGATTAAGCTGTCCTCATCTCAACCCATGAGTTTTCTTGCTTTTACCCTTGTGATTCTCTCCCCAGTCCCACTGGTGGATGAATGAGCAAGTGCCTGCATGGTTTTTGGTTGCTGGCTGGGATTAGACCACGACATCTGTCCCACAAGCATCTTTAATGTTGATATGCAAAGATAAATATGTACCTGTAGAACAAATATTTTTATATTAATAGGTATAAACTGATGTAAACACAGACTGGCTACCTACACATGAAAAAACATATAACAGTGTTGGCCGAGCATAACCTTGTATTAAATAACGTACATACAAAAGGTCTACAGAATGAGAAAAGTAAATCTTAAAGTCCTCATGATCATCTCCCCTGAGAAAGAGAACTTATGAAAAAAGGTGGTGAAAAAAGACAAACAAAACAACAACAAAACAGTGATGGTTCATATGCAAAAGTGTGCGAGGCTACCAAGCAAAACCTTTTCACATTCAAGAAGCATTGTATAGTAATAGGCATCCATTGGAAAAAGGGAAATGATGGGGAGGATCAAACAAATTGACAATACATGACCAGCAGAAAAAATCCAAACCTTTGCACTGCACACAGGTATAATTAACCAGAGGAAAACTCCTGCCAAGAAAGATGGTGTATAGCAACTGCATGGGATAGCATTTGTTTGACAATCCTTCCAGAACAAAGTAAAAATACCTCAAATATATATTAATGGTGAATTTAAATAGTAACTCAGAAAAAGTAGAAGTAGGTGTGTGCATGCAAAGCTTGAAGGCTTTCAGGAGTCACTGCAGCAGAACAGACTCATGGAGCCCACAGGCAACCCAGCACAAAATAACACCTCCGGACCATTTTTTGTGTTCAAAGAGTAGTATAATGTGAAGAAAGAAACGGCAAAAGTAATGCTTTATAATGTTTTAATAAAGAATAGGAACATGAAAATGATCAAACACTTGCAACATCTTTAAAAGCGCAGGCATAATGTAGATTTTTTCACGGGTATATCAGTAAGAGACACTAATCAGTTTCTTCATGAGCACGTTAGTCCCATAAACACAACGAAGCCACCGATATTAAGTCAGAGATGTGGGATACCCAAAACTTTCCTTTGCAAAAAAAGAAAAAAAGTCTCCTTAAAGGGGAAAAAATAGAAAAAAATCGCAGCAGATTACTCCCGTTTCTCAGTTCTCGGTAGAAAAGGGGGTATTTACCGGAGAAGCGGGAGGCGGCGCCCACTTTTTCCCCTGCCCGGCCGGGCCCTTTGTTAGGGCGCAGATCGATGGCGGCGCAGCGCGGGCAGAACGCGGCTCTGCCGACCCTGCCACCGCCATTGGCCGGATTTTGCTGCAGCCCCGCGGCCGGCGGGGGGCCGCCCCCTNCGGGCCCCCCCCCCCTATCGACCCCGACAGCCCCGCCGGCGGGGCCGGGCAGCCGAGCCGAGCGCGGCGGGCACGGGGTGACCCCGGCCGGGATACCCGGGTTCGGCCTCCCGGGGGCGGGGCCGGGCCCGAGCACGCTCGGTGGGAGAGATGCCGGGAAAGTCCCGGCCGCGGGGGGAAGGGCGCAAAAAGAAACCACCCCGGCCCTGCCCCTGCGCGGTCCTCAACCAGGTCGGACCGACGGCAATATAGAGACTCGCAGGCCCGTTCTCGCTATCCTAAACTGCGTTTGGGTTGTGCGGCAGCATGTCTGGTCGGGGAAAGGGCGGTAAGGGGCTCGGCAAGGGTGGTGCTAAGCGCCATCGCAAGGTGCTGCGCGACAACATCCAGGGCATCACCAAGCCGGCCATCCGTCGCCTGGCTCGGCGCGGCGGCGTCAAGCGCATCTCGGGGCTCATCTATGAGGAGACGCGCGGTGTGCTGAAGGTGTTCCTGGAGAACGTGATCCGCGACGCTGTCACCTACACGGAGCACGCCAAGAGGAAGACTGTCACAGCCATGGACGTGGTTTACGCCCTTAAGCGCCAGGGTCGCACCCTTTACGGCTTCGGTGGCTAAGCTCGGTTATTGTTACAGTTTAGCACTTGTACAACACAAAGGCTCTTTTCAGAGCCACCCACTTATTTCATAAAAGGAGCTTCTAATCGTTGTGGTTTTTGTTTTCTTTTTTAGTTTTTTTTTTTGTTGGGTGGGAAACAGGGCTAGGGCTTTTATGGTAGTTGCTTTTTTAGAAAACCAAACGTGACTACTTCTCCGCGTTCGCAAGGAAAAAGTCGTATCTGAGTAGGCGGGAAGATCTGATCTGCGTTCGGGGAACGAACCTAGGGCAACGGGTTTAGCGCTTCACCTGGGGGCTCCTTGTGCTATGGGGAAACATGCGCTGCAACTTACGTCCTTTACTCCCCCCCTCTCCTCCACATGGAGCACCACCCGCTCAATCCAGACTCTCATACGAAAAGGCAATGGAAGGGACAGATAAGCGAGAAAGACGGGGAGGGAATGGGTCGGGGGTAACCGCGGTTGCCACAGCCGTTCTCGCAGCGCCAGTTTTACCGCGACAGCCTGGAAGGGGAAGGAAGCTCCCGAAATGGCGGCGCTCTTCTCCTTGCCATTCGGTGGGCGAGACAGAGCAGGGAAAAGGAACAGGGAAAAGCAGCCGTTAGCGCCCTAGAGACTGCATAGCAAAGACGCTGCGAGCCCTGTGCTCTAAAGCCCTCCCCCCCGCCGCCGTCCTGCTCCTGAGGCTGCCCGCTCTCCAGACACCGCGCTCGCCTACACCCACCACAGCCCCTTACGCCCTCCCAGCGCCGGCAACTTTAGACCGGGAATCTCAGAATGACCGACACACTCAGAGCGGGTTGCAAAGGAACAGTACGCCCCAACTCCCCTCAGTTATCCAAGAATTAGCACTGCTTTGGGCACTGGAAAGGGCTTGGCACGGACTACCTCTGACTATGCCGTAATACAGAGATAACAGCTCTCTCCGGTGGCTTTGTAGTGGCTCTTAAAAGAGCCTTTCGGTTTGAAGTACAATGGTAGGACACTCAGGCGCGCTCGCCGCGGATGCGCCGGGCCAGCTGGATGTCCTTGGGCATGATAGTGACGCGCTTGGCGTGGATGGCACACAGGTTGGTGTCCTCGAAGAGCCCCACCAGGTAGGCCTCGCTGGCCTCCTGCAGCGCCATGACGGCCGAGCTCTGGAAGCGCAGGTCCGTCTTGAAGTCCTGCGCGATCTCGCGCACCAGGCGCTGGAAGGGCAGCTTGCGGATCAGCAGCTCCGTGGACTTCTGGTAGCGCCGGATCTCGCGCAGCGCCACCGTGCCGGGCCGGTAGCGGTGCGGCTTCTTGACGCCGCCCGTGGCCGGCGCGCTCTTGCGGGCAGCCTTGGTGGCCAGCTGCTTGCGGGGCGCCTTCCCGCCCGTCGATTTACGCGCCGTCTGCTTGGTGCGAGCCATCCTGACACCCCCTCTAAGACCCGAACCAGAAAACTATCGAGGCGCTTCAGCGAGCCGGTATTTATAGTGCGCGGCGGCCCCGCCTCCCCGTCGCTGATTGGTGAAGTAAGCGGAGAATTTCATTGGGTAACAACTGAAGGCGCTCCGAGCCCGTCTTTCCAAGGAGATCTTAGGCTGCTTCATTTTCAGTAGAGGAGCACCAACACCTGTCAGTGTTTTACGTGTATTTTGCTAATTCTAAAATTTCATTTTTCTGAAGTTGTTTCCAAATTGTACTCGCAGCTTTGCATTTTAAGCAATAAAACTACTTATAATGCCTCAACTGAAGAAAATTACAATGCCTCCAAACCTCACACCAAACAAATAAACAAAAGAATCAAACAAACCAAAAAACAAACAAGTAAACAAAACAAAAGAAACCCCGAAGCAGAACAAAAAATAAATAAAAATACGGATTTCTAACAAAGGATCGAATCCTTTGTTACTATTTCCTTAAAAAGTTAGGATGACAAAATGTAAGCAACCGGGTTATATACAAGATCAGTAAGCAAGCCTGATTGAAATACGTTATCGTACCAGTAATTATCGGAACACTAAATTTTACTTTTACCCGTCTTACGTAGCAGAGCAATTAATTAATTAAGGCAAGTGGTTAAAAAGCCGAAGCGTTGTCTCAGAACAAAGGGAAAAGACCAAGAGAAAAGGCTGTTTTAAGTCAGGTGTTTAAAAGAGTTTCAGCGTAAGAGGGGGTTGTCGCGGGATTTTCAAACTTCACCCTGAGCGCGGCCGTTTCCATCATCCAATCAAAGGGCAGAGCTGGGATATAAAAGAAGCTGGGCTCGGTTTCACAAGGGAGAGTCTGGTTGTTTGTTGTTTTGTGGCGGTCTTTGTGTGCATGGCTCGTACGAAGCAGACGGCGCGTAAATCGACGGGCGGGAAGGCGCCCCGCAAGCAGCTGGCCACCAAGGCTGCCCGCAAGAGCGCGCCGGCCACGGGCGGCGTCAAGAAGCCGCACCGCTACCGGCCCGGCACGGTGGCGCTGCGCGAGATCCGGCGCTACCAGAAGTCCACGGAGCTGCTGATCCGCAAGCTGCCCTTCCAGCGCCTGGTGCGCGAGATCGCGCAGGACTTCAAGACGGACCTGCGCTTCCAGAGCTCGGCCGTCATGGCGCTGCAGGAGGCCAGCGAGGCCTACCTGGTGGGGCTCTTCGAGGACACCAACCTGTGTGCCATCCACGCCAAGCGCGTCACTATCATGCCCAAGGACATCCAGCTGGCCCGGCGCATCCGCGGCGAGCGCGCCTGAGTGTCCTACCATTGTACTTCAAACCGAAAGGCTCTTTTAAGAGCCACTACAAAGCCACCGGAGAGAGCTGTTATCTCTGTATTACGGCATAGTCAGAGGTAGTCCGTGCCAAGCCCTTTCCAGTGCCCAAAGCAGTGCTAATTCTTGGATAACTGAGGGGAGTTGGGGCGTACTGTTCCTTTGCAACCCGCTCTGAGTGTGTCGGTCATTCTGAGATTCCCGGTCTAAAGTTGCCGGCGCTGGGAGGGCGTAAGGGGCTGTGGTGGGTGTAGGCGAGCGCGGTGTCTGGAGAGCGGGCAGCCTCAGGAGCAGGACGGCGGCGGGGGGGAGGGCTTTAGAGCACAGGGCTCGCAGCGTCTTTGCTATGCAGTCTCTAGGGCGCTAACGGCTGCTTTTCCCTGTTCCTTTTCCCTGCTCTGTCTCGCCCACCGAATGGCAAGGAGAAGAGCGCCGCCATTTCGGGAGCTTCCTTCCCCTTCCAGGCTGTCGCGGTAAAACTGGCGCTGCGAGAACGGCTGTGGCAACCGCGGTTACCCCCGACCCATTCCCTCCCCGTCTTTCTCGCTTATCTGTCCCTTCCATTGCCTTTTCGTATGAGAGTCTGGATTGAGCGGGTGGTGCTCCATGTGGAGGAGAGGGGGGGAGTAAAGGACGTAAGTTGCAGCGCATGTTTCCCCATAGCACAAGGAGCCCCCAGGTGAAGCGCTAAACCCGTTGCCCTAGGTTCGTTCCCCGAGCGCAGATCAGGATCTTCCCGCCTACTCAGATACGACTTTTTCCTTGCGAACGCGGAGGAGTAGTCACGTTTGGTTTTCTAAAAAAAGCAACTACCATAAAAGCCCTAGCCCTGTTTCCCACCCAACAAAAAAAAAACTAAAAAAGAAAACAAAAACCACAGCGATTAGAAGCTCCTTTTATGAAATAAGTGGGTGGCTCTGAAAAGAGCCTTTGTGTTGTACAAGTGCTAAACTGTAACAATAACCGAGCTTAGCCACCGAAGCCGTAAAGGGTGCGACCCTGGCGCTTAAGGGCGTAAACCACGTCCATGGCTGTGACAGTCTTCCTCTTGGCGTGCTCCGTGTAGGTGACAGCGTCGCGGATCACGTTCTCCAGGAACACCTTCAGCACACCGCGCGTCTCCTCATAGATGAGCCCCGAGATGCGCTTGACGCCGCCGCGCCGAGCCAGGCGGCGGATGGCCGGCTTGGTGATGCCCTGGATGTTGTCGCGCAGCACCTTCCGATGGCGCTTAGCGCCGCCCTTGCCGAGCCCCTTGCCGCCTTTGCCTCGACCAGACATGTTGCCACACAATCCCAACCCAAGTCAGGATAGCGAGAACAGCCTCGCGTGTCTCTATATTGCCGTCGGTCCGACCTGGTTGAGGACTGCAGAGGGAGGCGGGGTCTCGCGCCCAGTCCTCGCCCGCCGTCCCCTCCTCTCCTCCCTGCGCTGCTCCTCACGGGCTTCCCGGGAGGCGGGGTGGAGGCGCTTTCCCGGCTTTGTACCCGCTGCTCCGCCGCTCCCGAACGGGTCTGGCCTCGTTCAGCGCTTCTCGCAGTCACGGAATCACCGTATATTCTGAGAGAAGGGAAGGGACCCCGAAGGATCATCCAGCCCGACTTTTAATTGGTTGGCTCATACAGGGATTGAACGTACAATCGGCCTTTTTAGCACCGGGTTCTAATCAGCTGAAATAATGTCGGGCCGCACTACGCTGTCCTTGCCCGCTGTCAGCTTGCGCGTCCCTTTGCTGCTTTCCTGTCCTGCTCCGTTACCCTGGGCGCTGGAGACAGTTCCATGGCAGCTCTGGGTCTCCGTCAGTAGGAAGAGCGGGACTTGCGACCCCCGGCCCGGTTTTCGGGCTGCTGCGCCCCTTCCTCGTCCCTCCCCGCAGTTCTGCGGCAAAATCCGTCCAATGCGGGGCTTCGCTCGGCGCTCCCGCCCCTCCCCGCAGCTCTTCCACCTCCCGCTCGCGGGGAGCCCGGCGGAGGAATCTTTCCCGGGCAGCTCTGTCTTTGTTTGCTTCCCGTTTCCTTTGTCTACCCGAACACTCCCACAGCTGCCCCCTCCTCCGTGTGGTCCTGAGCGTTCCGCGCTTTCGTGTTCGCACGGAGCGGCTGCAGGTCGGTGCGAGGGGGAGCATGGAGCGAGGCCCTGACCCCTGAGGGGCTGCAGCGAGAAACATTCAGGCCGGAGACTCCCTGAAGGCAGGCCGGGGGCGCTGTTTGAGAGCGCGGAAGGGACCATCTCCTGGGCCAGGCCCAGCCCTGCCGAGCGGGCTGGGGCAGCTGCCGGCCTCGGAAAGAAGTGTCCGCTGCCCTACACTGAGATCCAGCAAGCGAAAGAAAGCACTACGGATATCGCAAACAACTGTCTGTATGACATCTGAAGAGTGAACACTTGCGAAACAATTTTTATTCCAATGAGGATATTCCAGAATTTTTTTCCGTGTGTTTCGCACTTTCGCAGAAAACACATTATACATGCTGCTTACAGTATGTTGAATGAATAGATACTGAGAGAGTCATGAGACTGTATTTCTACATTAAATGTGTTAAGATTCGAAATACTACTTGCACATAATAGAACTGATATGCCTAAGGTGCTTGGCAATTCTTTTATTATTAGTTTAGTATGTTATGTCCTTTAAACATGCCTACTGCCATAACATTTTTTATATCCTTTAAAATTTGTGCAGTTATTAATTTAAATTTATTCCTTAATATAATGCAGAGAACCACGGCAACATCTCAAAAATATTTCTGGGAATAAAAAATTCCCTGAATTCAGGGGGAAATGCAATTGAAAGAGTCATGCATTCAGTTATGGGTGCAAAAAAATGTACAGATCTTAGTATCACTGTGAATTTATTTTTCTTTCAAATTTAAAGAATTACTCATATATACAGCATAAGGAGTAAAATATAGCTTTGATTTAGATTAGGTTTGCTTTTATGACTAAACAGAATGAACTAAGACCCTTTATAGACTAATTGGAGAATTAGTCACTACTGGGCCTGCCAGGCTGCTGCCTAACTTTCCCATTTGGCTCCACAAAGTCTGTTTTGCTCTTTATATCTGAAAATCTATGCCTAGCTATGTATCCTGAGGCAGTTATAAACAACATTCTGATGACTTAACAAAGCCAAAAGAAAAAATGCAAAATCTTTTGGTATGTCAAAAGAATAATTTATTCCTAAGGCTTCCTAAACGCAGAGTGAGGATCCTAGAAAAGCTTTTCCTTTCAGCTGTATAACCACTGCAAGACTTGGAAAATCCCCTTCCATTTCTGCCAGAGATGTATGATGGAGAGGCTGAGGCCAGTAGCTTAAAGTAAATGAAACTGCTGCAATCCCCTTTCCGCAATAAGTGTAGTACATTACATACAATCTAACATCATGCCTTCTAGAAGGCTGCCTTGCCTACGTGTTGCTGGGAGTGTGCATGGACACATTTCCCAGGTGTGTCTGTTAGGGATATATTCAGTTCTTTTATGAATCAGAGCATTTTCGTAGGCAAAAATAATTTTAGAAGAAAGAAAAATTTGTTGCTGAAAATAATCCCTAATAAAGTTGTTTCTACTGTTAATTTGAGATAATTTTTTTTGATCAAAATTTAGTGTCCCATCTGTATATTATAGATACTAAATACTACATTTTCCTCATGAATTTAGGCACACAGCACTGGGGGTTAAATGAGAAAAGAAATATTTGCAAAGATTCGCAAAATCTCAGCTCTATTAAAAAAAATAAAATCTGTAGCTTTTCAAGTGTGCATTAATTAGGACAGTTGCCCTAGTTCCTCATTAAACTATAATGAGAAAATTGTAGTTCTTTATTACAATAAGTCAACACCTCACCACGACTGCACAAGAGGGTACATTAATGGTAAAAAAAAAAACACTGCATCAGTGTACTATAAGCAACTTCAAAGCTTCTCATAATTTTCTTGGAGCTTAAGTGGCAATTTAAATCCATATCTTTATCTCCTATAACTGTCATAATAGGTATAATAATATGCAAACTAAGGTAATGTAAGAGCTGCCTAATAGGTACATTTTTCCTAGCATTGCAAGTAATATAGATGAAAAGAGGTAGAAAAACTCTTTGAATTTTTAACTATGCAGTTTTAAGTCTTTTGATATATAGACTGACATGACTAAGTTATCACCAAGCATAACTGCGATCTATAACATTTGAGGGACTTAGACTGCAAGTTTGGGGGTTTTTTTGTCACAAATTCTTTAGAATGTGAAGGTGCATTGCAACCCAATGACACAGCTAAGGTACCATGTGATATGGATTTCCTCTTTCCTACTACTTGCTGCAAATGCAAATGAGATAAATTCATGTATTTAAACTTGCTTAGCTGCATTCCTTCATCCCCTGGAATTTGCTTGAAAGCTGTCTTTAACACCAGGAGATTTTCCAGCACTCCTACCATATAATCCATCTGATTAACCAGACTTTTATATTTGAGATCTCATCGCTGTTGATGGCAACACTGGGTTAGTAACTGGTGAAACCACTACTGGCTAAAACAAATCTAGGCAGTGCTAAGGAGTAGATCTCAGTATCACAGAGGATGAAACTCCAGGTACTGAGGTGAGAAGATAAATGAGTGTAGTAAGTATTTGGAATGAAATTCTGAAGTAAATAATGAATTCCTGGTCAGATGACAGGAAGATTTTGTAGGCATATACTGGATTTAGCTCCACACTCAGAGGAGGGGGCCCTCTCTGGTGGTACCAATTCTGACCTCCACATACAGAAGTCTGTCCACAGAGAAAGCAAACTCCTGCTTAGACACCTCTACCCCTCGGCTTTTCTCTGGAATTCCAGTGCTTTGATCTAAAGATACACACTTGTGGCCCAGAAAGCCCATCCTAACTTGGGCTGTGTCAAAAGCAGCCTGAAACGGAGGTCGAGGAAGGTGGTTCTCCTGTTCTACTCAGCTCTCCTGAGACTCCACATGGAGAGCTGCATGCAGCTCTGTGACCTTCTGGCATAAGAAACACATGGATCTGTCAGAGCAGGCCACAAAAATTATCAGAGGGCAAGGTCATCTCTCCCATGAAGAAAGGTTGAAAGAGTTGCAGTTGTTTGGCCAGTGGAAAAGCAGGTTCGGAGGAAACCCTGTAGCAACCTTTCAATACAGAAAGACTTCTTTTCAGGCCTGTAGAGACTGGAAGAAGGACAATGATTTTAAACTGAAAGGGGCTATTTTTAGATTGGACATAAGTAAGGAATTTTTTGCAAGGAGGCTTTGTGACACTGAAGAAGGTTGTTCTGGAGAATGTGGATGCCCCATCCCTGGAGGATGTCATCCCTACAGTCAGGTGGGATGGAGCTTTGAGCAGCCTGGGCTAGTGAAATGTGACCCTGCCCACAACAGGGGTTTTGGACAAGATAACCTTTAATTTTAACCTTTCAACCCAAACCTTTCTGAGATTGAAATTTTCTGAAAAACACATATGTGGAAATCTCTTCTGGAAACTTAGAAGGCTCATGCACATTAACATAAAATTTTAATTACCACTGCAATTTTTAAAGAAGAGTACAGGCCAGGAGATATTTAACTGTTGCAAATGATGATCAATATAACAACATAATAAAACCACAACAACCCTAAACGTGTCCACTTATAAACAAAACCTTTAGACACAGATACCATTACTACAAAAGATTAGTCTGGTGCTCCAGCAGCTCTCTTCTTCACGTTTGTTTCCACGTATGATCCTTGATGCCCTGCTTTGGTCATGGCACAATGCTGCCTAAAAAGCCTCTCAGCTATAGCTTGGGGATGGCAACGAAGCACAGTGGGAGTATTGCCTTCCCCCAAGCCCAGAGCACTCCTCCTTCTCTCCAGGGGATGGAAAAACCAGAGGTGCAACAAAGATGAGACCAATCACCTCAATGCTGTGTGCTACAGACCATTAGATAAGGCTTCTGGGAATATCCTAGAAAGAGGAATCAGCCAGACACTTTTTCTCATAATTTATAATGATATGAAGAAATTTAAGGTTGTGCCCTTAGGTGATATTTGTGCCAACAATACAGACAACTCAATATTGCCTGCTGTTAATTGATATAACAAGGAGTAGAAGTGAACAGTGGATTCATGAGTAAGTTTGAAAATACCACTTTAAATGGAAATATACTACCGCTACAAAGTGACCCTTAGAATTGTTACACTTGCTTTAGAGGGCCAGTGTGACTAGGATCTAGATCAAATTCCATTCTTCATAAAGCAGTCCTCATTTTATTTATACATAAATATAACATACAGGAAACTTGACATATTTTCAAGAATAAAGGCCTTTTAAGGGAACGAAGAAATCCTTTTTTCATCGTTAGATGTAGCTACATCTGGGGTTTAGGATGCTCTCCTGTTTATCTTCATGCTACATAGCTTTTGCCACTCTCACCTGTCCTTTAGCCACCATCCCATATCCTACACCCTAAGCAAGCTGAGGGACCGTGAAAGGTGAGCAGAATCCTAAAAACCAGCTCTTTACCGTTACACTGATAAAATGAAACAATAAATCACCACAGAAACGTAAGTTTAAAAACAGTGGTTAGAAAGCAATTATACCAGCCGTCTTCACTAGAAACCAGATCTTAAAACACTGCAATACAAGTCCAAGTTAAACTTAGTACTAATAAAAATTCGCCACCAGAATACAATTATAAAAAAAGCAACACAACTCTTTTTTGATTACGTGGGTGGCTCTGAAAAGAGCCTTTGGTTTAGAATGTCACATCACAGAACTCCGAGTAGCTTGACTCGCAGAATTTATTTACTTTTAGCTTTATGGCTCTCAGTCTTCTTGGGCAGCAGCACGGCCTGGATGTTGGGCAGCACGCCGCCCTGCGCGATCGTCACCTTGCCCAGCAGCTTGTTGAGCTCCTCGTCGTTGCGGATGGCGAGCTGCAGGTGGCGGGGGATGATGCGCGTCTTCTTGTTGTCGCGGGCCGCGTTGCCCGCCAGCTCCAGGATCTCGGCCGTCAGGTACTCCAGCACGGCCGCCATGTAGACGGGAGCTCCGGCACCCACCCGCTCCGCGTAGTTACCTTTCCGGAGAAGCCGGTGAACGCGACCGACAGGGAACTGCAGCCCAGCTCGCGACGAGCGCGACTTAGCCTTAGCTCGCACTTTGCCTCCCTGCTTCCCACGGCCAGACATACTGGAAGCACTGGATGCGACACAGCCCCAACACAATGCCAAAAATACAGATAATCATAATGACGCAACCACCCCTGCCCTTTTATCCCTTCCCTGGGCGGGATGAGCCCTCGGTGATTGGCTGGAACCCGTCTCTGCTGGAAGAACCAATGAGCAGACGGATCGTATTGTGACCAATCGGCGACAAGACATGCCAGTGTAGGAAGGTCCAATCGCATTGCACGGTGCTCAGACCTCAAATTTGCATATGGTGTCTCTATAAATGGCGGGCGCTGCGGCCATTTTACGCATTGAGCTGTGCCCGACAGTAAAGGTGTTGCTGAGATGCCTGAGCCAGCTAAGTCCGCCCCCGCGCCCAAGAAGGGCTCCAAGAAGGCGGTGACCAAGACGCAGAAAAAAGGCGACAAGAAGCGCAAGAAGAGCCGCAAGGAGAGCTACTCTATCTACGTATACAAGGTGCTGAAGCAGGTGCACCCCGACACGGGCATCTCGTCTAAGGCCATGGGCATCATGAACTCCTTCGTCAACGACATCTTCGAGCGCATCGCCGGCGAGGCGTCGCGACTGGCGCACTACAACAAGCGCTCCACCATCACGTCGCGGGAGATCCAGACGGCCGTGCGGCTGCTGCTGCCCGGCGAGCTGGCCAAGCACGCCGTGTCCGAGGGCACCAAGGCTGTCACCAAGTACACCAGCTCCAAGTAGGGCGTCTTGGACCGTCACTCTCAACCCAAAGGCTCTTTTAAGAGCCACCCACATACTCTATAAAAGAGCTTTTACACACTAGTCCCTCGGTCTTGGGTATGGAAATCTTAAGAAATTTTAAATAGAAATGTAAATGTTCAGCCTGCTACTTAATATTGCAGTGGTAACTTCTAAGTCCTTGAGTATTTTGTAACTTCTAGGTAATTCAAATGCACTTATTTTATAAATATAAACATTTAAATAGGTTTTCAATAAATAGAAACAGCAAGTCTTGTGGTTTTTTACGGTAAAGATGCGAGACAATACTTCATAATTTATTCCATCCAAATTAGAAATTTTACATTGAAACTAGAAAACATGCTTCGAGAAAATAAAAACACTTAATAATTATTTTTAAAAGGCGGAGGGAAAAACAATCGACCCTCCTCTTCACTTTTTGTGTAGATGTTTCGGATTCGTCTTGTGTATGAGAATTCAAGGAGTACAGAACTGGGGGAAGGGACAGTACCCCTGAGATGGGGTAGACGCTTTAGGGGGATGAGATATCACGGAACGCGGGGATCCAGGAGCACGCGTAGGCTCAGAGCCAGCACGGACAGCGAGCGCTCCTTGCCCCACTCCGTTCCCCCTTTTTCCACCGCCTCCCCTCCCCCCTTTCTCCTTTCCCACCCCTTTCCCTACAGCGCGGGCTTTTCCAAACTTCCCAGCGGCCCAATGAGCGGCTGCGGCTTCTCCCATCAGCCAATCAGAGGCGGCGCCGGGCGGCCCCCACGGTGCCGCGCG
>VWZS01009505.1:2764002-2778156 GCA_013397075.1 Rhabdornis inornatus
GACAGGCGCCCGGCCGAGCCCCAGCCGCGCTGCCGCCAGCCCGGCAGGGTGCGGAAGAGCAGCGCTGCTGATTTCTGCCCTCCTCCCGCCCCGGCAGTCGCCTCCTCCCAAAAGTAGGTCGGTCAAATCACGCAGAAATTAAGACCTGCCCCACGACAGCGCTGGCAAGCGGAAAGGTCATTGCCGAGGAAGCGGAGGAGCCGTGCTGACAGTTCCCTGCTACGGTCACTAAGAGGTGTAGCAGTCGCATCCGTGCTGTCAGGAATCGCGCTGATTTAGAGCAACGAAAGGAACCTCCACGCCCCAAAAAGGTACCCGCCCTTAACCAGTCCCTTTGACATACACACCCACTTGCGGTGCTCAGGGAAAAAAAAAAAAAAGAGAAAAAAACAACCAGAAAAAAAAAAAAAGCAGCCTTTAGAAAGCGTTTTCGCAGAGGAATGTAAACTTTTATTTTTCCAAGTCTTAGTGTAAAACCACGGCCGGAAGTTTAGCGTCCCATCCACTCCAGACGAACGTCCCACACGGAGAGTGGCGAATAGTCGGCTCTGCTGCAGGCAGGGACCTCAGTGATGGAGTGTATCAGCCCTTTTGGGGACAATAGTGGGTGGCTCTTAAAAGAGCCGTTGGGTTTAAAAGTATTTCCACTTCAACACTTCACTTCTTGGGCGCTGCCTTCTTTGCCTTGGCTGCTTTCGGTTTGGCCGCCTTGGGCTTGGCTGCTTTGGGCTTCACCGCCTTCGCCTTAGCCGGACTCTTTGCTGCTGCCGCCGCTTTTTTGGGCTTTGCAGCCTTTGTCGCCTTCTTGGGGCTCTTCGCTGCTTTCTTGGCTGCGGCCGCCGCCGGCTTCTTTGCTTTCTTGGGGCTCTTCTTCACCGCCGCCGCCTTCTTGGGCTTTTTGGCGGCGCTGGCGGGCTTCTTAGCCGCCGGCTTCTTGGGCTTGGCCGCAGCAGTTCTCTTCTTGGGGGCTTTTTCCTTGACTTCTCCGGGTTTCTTGCTGAGGCGGAAAGAGCCGGAGGCGCCGGTGCCCTTGGTCTGCACCAGGGTGCCCTTGCTGACGAGGCTCTTGAGCCCCAGCTTGATGCGGCTGTTGTTCTTCTCCACATCGTAGCCGCCGGCGGCCAGCGCCTTCTTGAGCGCGGCGAGGGAGAGCCCCTTGCGCTCCTTGGAGGCGGACACGGCCTTGGTGATGAGCTCGGTGACGCTGGGCCCCGCGGGCTTGCGGGCTTTGGAGCCGCTCGCCGCCTTCTTCGGCTTCTTGGCGGCGGCCTTGGCGGCGGGGGCCGCGACAGCGGGAGCGGCGGCGGGAGCGGTCTCCGACATCGCTGCAGAGACTTCTTCCTAATCAAAAGAAAGTAATTGGGCTACAGTAACCCCGATGCCTGAATTTATAGCGAAGCGGTGATCTGTGATTGGTGCTTTGCAGAGCCCGCCTAACTGTTAGCCAGGAAGAGCTTTTCCTCCTCCGAGTCTGTGTTTCTTCGGAGTTATAAATTCATATTTTTCGTAAAACGAATGCCGCAAAATCACCCCAGTTTCTTCGGAGAGTGAAGAGAAGACGGTGGACTTTCATTCGGGCAAGTTTCTTGCTGTTTGGACTACAGATGGGAGAGAAAAGCTGTTTTTAACCCCGCGTTGTGAAGCCGGAGAGACCCCGGGAACGGCAAACTTTTGTTTTTCCTTCTAAATTAAAATAAAACACGTAGATAAAAAGTCTCCCCCGTAATGCAGGCTTACTCTATGGGGGGTTTTCTTCAGATTAGGACAGAAACTGAGTGAGCAGCTTGAGTATTTTTGTCGTAAATTGATTTCAAAGACAAGGAAGTAACACAATTTCATGGCTGAGCTTTCAATATGGATAAAGATTCAGCTCTCTTAACCATATCTTTAACTATTAAGGATACCGTATTTCAACACATTTTCTTGTTTTAGGAAAGGAAGAGACCTTCAGAGGAATATATATACTGTTGAAAAGTGTTTGGAACTTGTCAATGCTATGCTGTTTTTTTTGTTGGAGGTTTTTTTTGTGTTGTTTTGTTTTGGTTTTTTGTGTGATGTTCTCTAAGTGGATAGAAAGATTTTGATATTTTTACAAATAGCCTGTCTGTAAAACGAAGCTGCTAATGCCTAGTTAATGCCTAGAAATCCCAGATAACCTGGTAGTTTTACACTTTCTCGGTTACAATATTGGATGCTATTCTTTGTGACTTACAAACATCAGAGGCAGACTTGGAGAGGAAAAATGGATAGCAGGTATAGATGCACTATGTGTTTTATGCTACTTAAACAATTATGGAGCCAGCTGAAGCATCAGCCATCACCCAATAGATTAAATACTGTGGAAATATTCATTAATAAAATGGTTCAGTTCCAATATAACTTACAAATATTTGAGTACTGACTGTTGTGGTTTTATGTTTTGGTTGATTGATTGGTTTTTTGGGTTTTTTATCCATAGGTTTCATATTCTTCCAATTATTTTCTTTAAAGGAAAAGGAAAAAACTCGCTATTGAGGTTTCCATCCCAAGCCTAAGAATACTGAAATAGTTTTCAGACAATCCTCATAAATCAGAATCTGTTTTAATTATCATAGTCCCACTTAATTATTGAGTCTCATAAAGTGACAATAAAAATTAATTAAAATTTTTAAGGACAGCAATGAATTGCTTGTCTTATTTTTTATTAAATCAGACGACAAAAGCCTCGATTGGTTTCTAATTAAAAGGCAGCCAGATTTTTTTTCCTCCTTGGTTTGAAAGAACAATTTAAGATCAAACTTAGTATTTCACCACATTGCACTTTGTAAAAATTTATCATGCAAAATGTCAGTGAGCTATTTCAACAAAGGAGCATCTTTTCTAGCCTGCATAAATTCGAGATTCAAGATGACATGAGGTATATTACAAAGGGCCCTGACATGTATTTTGATACACTGAATGTTGGAGACACAATAAAGTTATACTTGAAAGCAAGCAGTTTTAATTTAAATGAGAGAGATTAAAATGACAATGATACATGAGATACATTAAAATTACAAGTGAAAACAGTAGACTGTGACTCTTCCATGCTTCCTTTTATTTTTATTTTGTTGTGCTTGCATGCAGGTGAGGTAATAAATACTTTGAGGGAGAGGGACAGAAAGTGGAGATTAGAAAAAATGAGGCTTGTCAGTAACCCACAAATAAAAAAGCAGAATGAAAAGCATATTAAAGTGTGCTGTAAAATCTGCCATGCTTCTCGTGAGCATGATATTGATCCCGCATAAACAACTAGACCAAATCCACAGTAGCCATAGATTTTGATAGTTCAGCAGAAAGATAGTTCAGTGGCAAGTCGTATGAACAGTATGAATACTGTTTTAAGAGGTAAAAAATAGTCGGTTGTGGTAGGATGAGGGCATTATGCATATTTTTCAGTCTAGATGAACAAAGATAAAGCGGAATCTGACTGTACGTAATACAAAAGAGAGCCGGGAAGTGTTGTCATCTGTCCGGGTTTGTTTAATGTGATGTACATTCTTCAGAGAATAAAGACTGCAGGAGTGTTAATGTGCTTTAATCCCTGCAGCTTTTGACAATTTGGTGCTAGAGCTTTGTGAACTGATTTATTACACTTGAAACCGGTCAAGAAACTGGGAGTGGACAGTAGCCTCTCCTACAAGAATGCAGCTTGGCCCCCGGGGTGCATCCTCTTTGCACCTCCCTCACATTCACACACTGGGGCAAGTTTCCCCTCAAGCTCGCTTTTAGAAAACCTGTTCTCAGCCCATCAGGAGAGGAGAGGCTTCCTTCCCTTCCCCCATAAACAGACCGGAGGTGAGAGATAAAGACACGAGGTAGAAAGTGGTGGGAGATCTCAGATCTTGCTCCTTAAGTACCGCAGTCATTAGAACCCCGCCTGCAGCAGATAAGGATTGCTGTTTCTACTCTATTGTAAATTCTAAAGGCACAGGAGCGTTCCTGGATATTTTTGGGGTTTCTTTGTTTGTTTGCTTCTGTTTTGTTTCTGTAAGGAAAGCATATGAAGAAGATTGTGAAGGTAGTCATCTGAAGTATTTCAAGGGTAGAATATAGGACTTCTCTCACTTTTAGTTCTGGGTGCATCCCTGTAAATCCTCGTGTTCCCGGCTTCCTATTTTGAGCGGCAGTTCTGAAGTCCTTTGCTTTTTCGTAGTAGCCTGAGACACTAGAAGTCTTGGCAGCTGGCCTCCGGCATTGTGTGTCAGCATCCTTTATTGTATCTTTTCCTTAGCCATCACATTGGCTCTTATCTGTGGAGAATTATCCCTGGCCTACTTCTGAAACGACAAAATGTTCCTGGTCTCACCATCCATTTCTGAGGAAGGGCATTTAATTTTTTGTTTGTTTGTTTGTTTTTTTTTTGTTTTTTTTGTTTTTTTGTTTGTTTTTGTTTTTGGTTTTTTTTGGGGTGTGTGTGTGTGTGTGTGTGTGTTAATGAAAAAGGAGTTTTAAAAATATGAGGTGGTGTGAAAAGAGAAGGCTTTTTAGGGGTCATTCCTGCACTCTGGGCCAAGCAATGACATTTTCTGCTTAATTGGGTAAACCAAACTTGTCAGGAGCTTTGAGCAATTTTCAAGTTTGCAGTGCTGGGAATAGCTGTTAAATGCAACACTGAACCACAATGAAAATTGTCGTATTTTAGAGACTGATCATTACAAATAGCATTGATGTTGCCCTGGGTGTTTTACTGATAAGAGAAAAAAGACAAAGCAAAGCGAGCATCTGAGCACATGATTTATCAAATCAGTGGTAGATCGGGAAACTGTTTTCCAACCAGACAGAGAAATTTTCTTCGTGTTGAACAAAACTACTTGAAAATAAAAAAAGTTTTGAGAGTGAGCTGGTAATAAAAATTGTTTGCAGTTTCCCTGCAAATAGATGATATTTAAATGTGATTCATTTAATACTTAATTAAACAGCAAACAATTTTCAGTATTCTCCCTGATTTCCTTTCCCTGTACAGTTTTTGTCCCTGTTTATCTCTTACTGAGGAACTCAAACCAATTTTTAGTCCTCTTTAAATGTGCACCCAAAACATGGCCTCATTCCCTTGCACCATCACACACATGCCCTGGCTTCCTTACTCAGCTGTTTAGATGCTACTGAAGATTACAGAGGAACCTACAAAATGACAAAGTATTTTCTAACGCGCGATCTTCAAAACAAAAAGTAGTTAATATATAATGTAAGAATTCCTAAAATCGTATAGGAGAGAAAATACTTAACTTTTCTTCTTGTCAAGAAAGAAGCTTCTCAATGAGGAAAAATGTTAGACTAATAAAGGCAAATAAGACATTCAGACTGCAGGAGGAGAGCAATCCAGATAAGCTGATTAGACAAATTTAGCTGAAAGCCTACACTCAATTACAATTACTATAGTTAGGGCCTGAAGATACAGAGAAATTGACAACTTTTAACTGAAGCATGCTGTCTTCTTCATAAATAATAATTTTGCAGTCTTACAAGTAATCACTCTCCATAATAAAAACACCACCACAAGGTCAAAAGACGTTAGTCAGGTCTCTGTCATGCTGAAGCTAAATTGACAATACTGATTCAGCAACTGCAAAGTTTATATGTCAGGACAATTCAAGGTGTCAAAGAGTTTTCAGTAGTAAAGAGCCCTATATCATTTTAGTTATACTTCAACTAAGCTAACAAAAATATATGGACAGTTATTTCAGTGTTAGGACAGTCATATCTCCTAAAAAACTATCTCATCTTTTAATCTAACACCTAATGCAGTAGGCCCTAGCCATGCTTAAAGAAGGATCACTAGAGCAGGGGCACACTAAAACCTGTATGGAGAGCATGTTCCAAAAAATTATTTCTTACCTCTAAATATAATTTCTTGTGTTTCAGTTTGTGCCCATGACCTCTTTTCCTGGGCAGTACTAAGAAGACTGGATCTGTGTCCTGTATTCCCCTCACAGGATATCTGAACACATTAATAAGACATTCCTCACGTGAGACACACTCCAGTCCATCACCTTTGTGGCTCTTCACTGGTCCCACTCCAGTTCTGTTCACGTTTCTGCTGCACTGGGAAGGCCAGAACTGGACACAGCACTCCAGTTTCTCTCACCAGTGCTGAGTGGAGGAAAACAATTATTTCCCTTGTTAGCATTTTGCACATAGTCCTTCTCCGGGTTAATTTGTGAAGCCTATGTATAGATTAATCCTGAATAACACTCCCATGACTTTTAAAATTTTGAGTAGTTCAATAGAGATAGCTTCAAAAAAACACTTTAACCTCTCACACAGTCCTTAGTTTCAAGGCTTGTCAAGATGAGTTTGAGCAACCCTGATTTGGCTCGATGCTCATGCTGCATATGACTGAAGGATTTGTTAAAGCTAGTTAGAGTCTCAGCAAAACTTAAATTCCTACATTCTGGAGTGATCAAAAGGTGACTGACTGATCAAAGAAGTGACTTTTCTGCCATAATTGCTAAAGATTTGCCAACCAGCAAAAGAAGGACTGTGCATTTTAATGAATGACCCCCCAAATCTTCTCTTTTCCCCCATATAATGAGAGCCTAAACATCAAAATATTCTTCCTAGCTTCTGAAAGCCTTTGGATCAGAGATCCTCTTCTAACCACGTTTTACTTCTCTCCATCCATCCATGAGACTGAGAATTATTGTTAGTAAGTAGTAGTGTTAGTATGCTTAGGAACCTCAGTCATGAGCAGGATTCTGTGTTACTTTATTCCACAGACCAACTAACCTTGGATTGATTTCAGTTGAGGAAAAAGAGGAAGAAGGTAAGTGCAGAAGGATGAAGAAATATAGGGATCTCCATGCAAAAATATGGAAATGTAACCCTACCTGTAACTTTTACAGAGTGCCTGAAAGGAACTAGAATGTGGTGTTTGAAACTATGTGACAAGCTGTCTATCCTCCCAGGTGCACAACAGAGTGAAATTATTTTTCCTTTTTTTTTGTTTTTCTTTTGTGATGGGGGTAGTAAATACTGATTCAGTCAGAAATGCAAATTGAAACTACGCCATCAATATAGAATAACTCTGTCCTACCCCTCCAGTGAGACCCAGGATGCATATGTTGTTAGATGCCATTTCCTAAGACATCAAAGGTAATTCCAGCCCTTCGTTCTGAGTGGAGGGAAATGGGATGCTGAAAGTTTCCCTGGGACAATATGCTGCAGGCTCAGCTATGCACCCAGCCTGCACAACCTCTCTCACTCTTCAGGTATCTGAAGAGTATGGCCAAAACCTGAGTACAAAATCAGTCATTTTGGGTTACAGATTAATGCATTTCTCAGGTTACAGACTCAGCACACGCTGTGGAAGGGATAACTCGTTGATGTTGAATTTTACTAATTGCAAGGTCAAAAAATTTCAGGGAAGATATGAATAAAAATTAGAATTTATAGTACACAGATAAACAGGAAGAAATGAAAACCATATTTAATAGGCTTTTTCCAATATTTACTTTAGGAAGAGTCTCAGTACAGGGTGCAATGTTTCCCTAGAACTTGCTGATACACTGCAGATTTTCTCTCAGTTTCATTTTGTTTCATTTTAGAAAAGTACTAGAAATGAAAGTAATAATCAGGAAAATTTGGTCTAGCAGAAGAACCAACTCTTCTAGGGTAGAAATTTCTATTTAAACATTTATGTTTGTCAACTATGAAATTAAACTGCAGTCTCAAACAGCCTAGGACTGCAGGGATTAGTCCTAGGCCTGGTATAATTTAATTTACGATCTGAATTAAAGTCTACAGAGCTTGTACATAAATATTGTGAGTATCAACTAGGAAAAATAATTTAAATGGTCGAGGTTATTTCATGTATTGAAAAATGCCAGAGAAGAGACTCTATCTTCAAAGACATGTTAGATTCTTCATCTGGAATAAACTGTATTAGTTTTTCAAATATTAAGAAATATTGCAAAACTGCTACTGTCAGCAAGAGCTGACAAGCACCTGAGTAGATCTGGATCTTCAGATTATAGTTGTGTGTTGATAATGAATCAAAACCACTATGTTAGTAGAAAAGGATCACAGTGCCTGCTTCTATAAGACAGGTAAAGATCTTCCTCTCTAGTCAGGAATGGTCTAATCCTGTTTGGAGTTTTAGGCCTAGTTTTTAGTTCCAAATTTCAGGTAATGAGAGGTGAACAATAAATTAATACACAGAAGAGAGAAATAGCGATTGTCAGACATCTAAAAATTCTTCCCTGATGAAAAGGCATGTATTATTGAAATGGCCTGACTGAAAGAGAATGCTGAAAAACTAAAGTTTCTTCTTAAAGGCTTCAAACATGATGAGAAAGGAAGTGATTTTTCCTTATCGTAGAAAATTATAGAAAATGCATTGTAGAAAATATAGGAACAGATGTTCTTTGCAGCAAGTGAGGAGTAAGGCAATAACTTGTAATATGGAGAAGAAAATCTTACAGGGAATGACAGCAGTCTCCAAGAAACAGAATTACTGAGTAAGTCTCAGAAATAGAATAGGTTCTGTTGACTCAGTAGTGGATGGAATGCAATAAAAATTGCTCATGTCTAGGTATAGGTAATTATCACAGAACTGTTGTTTAAAGAGTATCTGTGTGGACAAAGGAGGGATGCTGTATGCCATATACATGGAAATTTCATTATATTTTTGGAACCATCTCCCAAGTGTTCTTGTTTGGGATCAGAGGGACTAAAGGCAGGACCAGCAGGCTCTTGCATGTTCGAAAATTGTCTATTGCACAGGCCAAAAGGCTATAGTTAACAACTTAGTGTCTGCAGACAGCCAGTGTTCAAAACAATGCTCCAGGGCTGGTATTATCTAGTGTTTTCTGGAATAACCTGGGTGATGAGATAGAATATGTGGGTAGCACCGAGGGAAGAAGGCTAAACAACATTTAAACTAATACTTTCAGACCAAAGGGGCATTAATAAACTTCAGGTATGGGCCAAGAGAAATCTCGTACAGTTTGTCAAAGAGAAGTGCCAAGTTCTGCACATGAAGACACTTGCATGCTATTGCCTCAGCATAGTCCAGTTAATGACTGGTCTGACCTGGACAGGACCTGGACATCGTGGTGACTTTCCTGTATCCTTAAGACATGCTGCTTTGTCCAGAGCATGACTATGAAAAAATCCCTGTAGCGGCTGAGGTTTTCAGCTGGAATTTTTTGGTTTTCCAACCAAGTATTGCTGTAAGAAAAACAGAGCACAGCAGCAGTATCTGGAGTCACTAACACAAGGCATATCATCATTTTTCAGAGTTGGCTTCCTCCAGAAACCAGGCATAGCCCCAGACAATATTCAATAAATTCCTACAGGGATGCTCACATTAGATTTGTGTTTGGAAAACTATGCCCCAGAGAGACCATTTGGACAAGGCAGTACTGCAGCTGCTTTTAGGTACTTACAGCTCTACAAGGGTTGGTAGAGTTCAGCTGAAAAACATACTGCTGAAAACAACCAGCTCTTCATGAGCCCAGGCAACAAGATGAGCTACTCAGCCTCATCTTTGCAAAAAATGTGGTACTTACAATTCTTTCTGGATTCATCTTTCTAGCTTAATCAAGGGACATCATGAGACCTGTGCTGTTTCAAATACCAGTTTAGGAAGAAGAGAAAGGATCTGAGAGAAGCAAAGCTCCTGAGCATCTGTGTCAGCTGGGGTTGCTGAGCAGCTGGACTGCTGTTTCCTGTGTCTCTACTGGCATGCAGGAGCAGATTTGCACGGTGGGCTAGTGAGCTCAGAGCTCCACTGTCCCCCCTGGAACACTTGTTAGTGCACTCTTTGGTATCTTCCTCAGAGAAGCCCAGGAATGCTATGGCCATGGCCAGAATTCACTCAACAGTGTTGCCCTTGTTCCCCCACTTGCAGGTTATTGACCCTGTCCCTTCTCTGCCATATCCTATTGAAGTTTCATATGAAGAACTGAGTATTTCCTTAACTTCCCAACACCCCAAACCTGATCTAGGAGTTCCTCCAGCCTTTTTTCCTGGGCCTATTCAGCTACACCTGCTGTTCCAGCTGTTCAGCGAGCCTACAAGACTTCAGCTTGTGCATGGAGTGATGGGGGTGAGGCCCTTGCAAGCCTTCTTCACAGCAGTGATTCAGACAACATGCCCACAAGACAATTTTTGGAAGATTTTGCCTCTCTGTGGATCATCTCGCCTGTAAGCCACTCTGTGTCAATGGCAACGTGCATCCTCAAAGGTGCAGCTTAAGATGCTGGACCAAAACAGAGGTATTTTCTTGATTTATCAGTCCCTGCATAGTTTCTGAAATTGGCAGCAAGAAGGAAGTTGGAAACAGCCCAAAGCTGGGCTACAGCCCGAACTTTTATATCTCTGACCAGCTGGAGTGGTTAAATAAAAAGATAAGAATGGGTCACTCCGCCTCTGACTGTCTGAATTAGCAGGGAAAGGTGAGGAAAATTAGTCATCACTGTACCAATCATTAAACTAAATTTATGGTATTTGCTAGTTTTGCTTGGACAACATAAAGCATTTCTGCACCTATGCTACTGCCAGAAGATTCCTCCTAAATGGTAAATCCACACATGCAAATACTGACTTTTGTGCCATAGTCTTAAAATCAGAGCTTTCTGTGCTTAAAAAATTGCTTACCAAAATGATGTGCTGGGCTGCTCTATTTTAGTAAGCACAGCTTTCTAGCATGGCTTACGTGCTGAACTGAAGATGGGGTATGTGGGCACAGGGATACAGAGCACAAAAACCGCTGGGGTAGATTTAGTAGCTTAAGGACTGCCAAAGAAGTCAGATCTTGTGCAGTTTACAGTCCTGTGTAGAGGCAGGACTGATCCCATCCGATCCCAGCTGATCCCATCTCCATGCTGTAGAAGTTGAATACTCTCCATAAGGTTCTTTCAGAGGAGATTTAATGTTTAACTTCAAATCTTCCTAATGAGCGAATTCGGTGTTTTGTTGTATTTTTAATTAGCAGAAGGATACTGTACTGAAATTGCGGCCAATCATATTAAAGCATTTGCAATATACAGTTGAATCCCCATAAAAACTAAATTCTCATTACTAGTCTCTATATGCTTAATATCAATGCTGCCCCACCTGCTCAGTCCCTGTGAAGGAATATTATGGTTGAAATCAACTCAAGCCTGTTGCTGTCTCCAAACTTTTCTATTTGTTCTCCAGTTTTTACAAGTTATATTGTGCTGATTCACGTGTACACAGCCCATCCTCTCCACCCCTCATTTTCATCTGGCTTGCTCAGGAAGATGTTAGTCTTTGTTAATCATCTGAGGAAATTTGATGATTCGCTGGTGCAGCTCTCTTGTCCAGAACCATGGTAACCCTTCAGGGTCCCTGATGTTGACATAAGTGCAGTTTTCTTTACAGTGCATTATTCCTCCAGCTCATTGTGGTTTTGGCTTTCTCCTCTGAGCTCTCCTCTCTTGCAGGAATATGCGGGTCCATCAAAAGAGCTCAGGTTTTCAGTACAAGGAAAGAATTTATTTCTTTCCTCCAGATGAGATCTATCTTTTCAGCATAGCAGATCACAAGAGCATGAATAGTGAAAAGCAGGGATCTGTACAACCTGTTCTCATTCACAGAGGTCATATTACATTTCCATTCTTCCTTTGAGAGTGACAGAGAATATTTTGAAGAGGGAAAGAAGCACCAGCTTCCAGTGCGTGGAAAATAAGGAATATGAAAACCTATCCAATACCTACACTAAATTCAAAACTGGTAGTTTAAAAGTACAAATGTATTTCCAGAATTTTCTTCATATATGTTCTCAAAATATGTCTGACAATATTTTTTTTGACTAATGTTGACTTAAATTCAAACACTGAAGTAGTAGTAGCATATAATTAATGATTTTTTTAAACTTTGCCTTAGTAAAAATTACATTTGTACATTTTAAAAGTATTCATAGAAATTATGTTTACCTTTCTTACATAAAAGGCCAAAAGAAAAATAACATTATTTGGTATCAGTTTTTCACTTGTACCAGCTCAGGATGTTTTTACATGATGACATTTGGAAGATCCTAAGACAAATACCGCTCCTGACTTTCACAGAAGAGAATTCAGAATATCTTTTGTTTCCAGTATTCATACACACACACAAAGATTGAAAAGCCTAATCTGTAATAAAAAGAACAGTGTTTTTTTTTACTAATCAAGGAGCAGAAATTTCAATCTATAGTTAGAGCAAAGGTCATTTTGTAAAAAGTGAGAACCCAAAAAGTTACCCCAGTGCAGTAACTCAAAATGAGCAAAATTAGCAGAAGTCACAAACTAATATAACTTTAATAATATAAAAAAGTTTCTATTCCGCCTTCTGGTTAACATGTGTTTACAGACAAAAAGTTGCTGGTGTAACATTCGAATATTTAAGAAACGGAAGATGGAAATCAAAATAAATAAACCAATAAATTTAAATATTGTGAAAAATTACTTAAAGCTATTAAGAGATCCCAAATAATTAAAAATTCGAAAGCGAAGTTTATATCACCTTGAATACAAATTAACCAAAAGTATTAATGAACAACAGCATGTTTCGTCATCAGTGACGCAGACGGAGAAAATTGGCGGGAACCCCGCCCCCTTCCTCCTTCCGCAGTCTTCAACCAGGTCGGACCACACCATATAAAAGTCGCAGCGCGGGCTGGGTTGTTTCAGAACAACAGCGATACTAGCAGTGCGATCATGTCTGGTCGGGGGAAGGGTGGTAAAGGGCTCGGCAAAGGTGGTGCTAAGCGCCATCGCAAGGTGCTGCGCGACAACATCCAGGGCATCACCAAGCCGGCTATCCGTCGCCTGGCTCGGCGCGGCGGCGTCAAGCGCATCTCGGGGCTCATCTATGAGGAGACGCGCGGTGTGCTGAAGGTGTTCCTGGAGAACGTGATCCGCGACGCTGTCACCTACACGGAGCACGCCAAGAGGAAGACTGTTACGGCTATGGACGTGGTTTACGCCCTTAAGCGCCAGGGTCGCACTCTTTACGGCTTCGGCGGCTAAAGTTTTGCGCTCTTACCCGACCATCTAGACAAAGACCCAAAGGCTCTTTTAAGAGCCACACACTTAAGCTGGAAAAGAGCTGTGTTGCTTTGAAGTGAAATACAATTTCTTTAAAACTTTACGGTTACTGTTTTTTATTCATTGCTACATAATTTCCTAAAAAGTTTTAAGCATTTACTAAGTACTTAAAATGTTGCTAATGTGCTGAAGACCACCTTAGTTAGAGACTATGGCCCATAAACTGCTGGTGATACTTAAACGTTCTGTATTTAGGACTATGTCCTTGCTATTTAAGAAAGCATAGAACATAGCAAAGAAACATAAGCATAGTCGACTGTTACGTGGTGACTGCTTGAAGGCATGCGTGTGTCTCCCTGCGGGCATCTTACCTGGATGAGGGATGGATTTTCCCCCTCATTGTGTAGAGCGTAGGAGTATATATCTATTTATATTTAAATTAAGTTAACGTCTACTGTAATGGAACATGAGAGGTATCAGATCCTGAGTCCCTTCTCAACGTTAACAAACGCTCCCCTTTGTCCTCTTTGGTGTTTAGGAAATTGCCCATTATTTGCGCTTCCGCTGTGTTCAAGGTTAGGAATACACTTTATAATTTAGGGGTGCCAGAGGTGTTCTCGTGGGGTCACTACCTGCCTTTCACCTGAAAGCCCTTCTGTGATCGGGCTCAAACCACAGCTCACCCGAATAGGAAAATATCGCACGTATATACAGTGAGGAAAAAGGAAAACTCGCCTTACGCCTTGCTGTATTCCAGCAACAATATAATGAAACTTAGAATGCTGAAAGATTCAGTCATTTGAAAGCACTCTCTCCTGGATTAGAAAACTTTCATTTGCAATTAATTTTGATCCCAAAACTTTCACCCTATTAGAGGAAAGTTGCGCTAAGTGGAACCCAACCTCCCCAACCAGAAATCCATCACAATATACGACCCCACGCACCTCACAGTAACGAAAATCCAACCCCCAAAATACTGTTATGATTCCTATTTAGGAAAAAAGTCAAATAGAGGAAAAACCTACGCATTCAGCTCAGAATAACTTGCAATTTCTCTTTTTCTGTGAGAACGTTTCTCCATAAAGGTCTCATTTTTAGGGACACTGTGAAAATCATGATAAGGAAGAAACCATCCTTAAAA
>VWZS01009505.1:2783824-2799350 GCA_013397075.1 Rhabdornis inornatus
TTTGGTGAAATATTGAAAAGGAATATGGTATCGCTCTCCTCGTATTTAATTTTCCCCTACTTGTGTAGGTGTGAGAAAACCAGACGTGCCCACTCATATTTATTGATATAATTGTTTGCAAGTGGCAAATGATTTTCAAAGGTTTTATATAAAGTTAAAAGTTTAAACTGTTTTTTTCCTTTCGGTCATGAAGTACCAACAAAAATATTTTTGGAATGAGCCCTAGACTAGAGCACACTTTGTATGTGAGAATGAGAAAAATTTTAACTCAAAGCTTCTTTGGATATATTTAAAAAATACACTTCTAGATGCACAATTTGCTTTTATTGCCCACTCCCCTCTGATACCTTCCCTTTCCCCCGTCCAACCATTCCCCAAAATCATCACTAGAAAACCGTATTAGATTTACTCTTTTATTTTAAAAGTAAGCGAATCATAGACAACGAATGGGATGGTAAAAGAACAAAAGTAAAAGAAAACATTCATCTCACAGCAACTTTGATTTTTCCGCACTAGAAAAATCCTTTCAAATTTCTTTACAGGCAAACAAGGAATAAAAACATGTAGTAATATTTTCTTATTGCTAAAAGGGCCGAACATAGGAAAAAAAAACAAACTACTGTTCTACCACAGAGCTTTCAAAGTGATTTTTAAAAAGGATTTGGAACAACGCCCTCCCCCCTGCTCTTTATACCGTAAAGACAAACACCTCGTTAACAGAAATTCACAGATTTTCTAGCACCCATAAAACATTGCTAGCACAACACCACATTTAATGCAACGTAAAAGCAAACGTTGCCTTCTAACATCCACAACGTTGTAAAACAGCTCTTTTAAAAGAAAACGTAGGCGGCTCTGAAAAGAGCCTTTGGATCTTTATGGCGGTGGTCCGGTAGGAGCGTAGAACTTTAGCCGCCGAAGCCGTAGAGAGTGCGACCCTGGCGCTTGAGAGCGTAAACCACGTCCATTGCTGTGACAGTCTTCCTCTTGGCGTGCTCCGTGTAGGTGACAGCGTCGCGGATCACGTTCTCCAGGAACACCTTCAGCACACCGCGCGTCTCCTCATAGATGAGCCCCGAGATGCGCTTGACGCCGCCGCGCCGAGCCAGGCGGCGGATGGCCGGCTTGGTGATGCCCTGGATGTTGTCGCGCAGCACCTTGCGATGACGCTTAGCACCGCCCTTGCCGAGCCCCTTGCCGCCCTTGCCCCGACCAGACATGATTCCGCCGCTGCTACCGCTGCTGCTCTAAGCTAGCGCCACCCGCGCTGCGACTTTTATATGGTGTGGTCCGACCTGGTTGAAGACTGCAGCGGAAAGGGGGCGGGGCTGCCGTCCGGCTCCCGCCGGCTCCCGTCTTTCACTATCGCACAGACCTGCGATCAAAAAATTTCGGGATTTGTGTGAATTTCCCTTCCCGGAGCCACAAACGGCTCGGTGTTTCTGTCGCTTTGCTGGTTCCTTTCTTGTGCTTTAGATAGCAAGGCCGGCACGTCTGGTTTTTATAATGATTCGAGTATTTTTTAAAGCTTTGCTATATCGTGATCATCTGGAAGAAAAAGCTCATTCATAGAAAGTTACCCCGTTTATTGTTTCACTTAAATTATGCTCTGATTTGTTACTTTCAAGTATGTATGACTTATGTATTTCAGTTTCACTTGTTTGTATGGATTCTGGTGTGTGGCTTCCCTGTTTATACAGTTACCTCATTTTTTCTAAAACTGGATAATCTTGCAGCATATTCTGTCCAATCGTCTTTCTGAGAAATTCTACGTGTCCTCGGTTTTTTTTTCACGTCTTAATTTCCCGCTATCTCTGAATGTTGTCTCAAGGTGAATTTAGCAGTACAGGTATGCCAACCGAGATTTTACGTGTTCACTTTCCTTTTTTATGTAAAATTATTCTTTTGGAGGAATATTTTTACAGTATTTTTCAGTGCAGTGGTGGCATAGACAAGAGCACGGATATTTTTAGAGCGATTGAAAAATACGTAAAAAGAAGAGTGCTTTTTCATTTCTCGGGTATTTATTAATTCTGGGTTTGCTCTTTTCAGCGGAGGAAAATATTCTGAGATTTTGTTATTGAAATCAAGCAGTATTTAGCAAAAATTATTAATTATACTGTTTTCTACCTGAAAATTATCTGGAAGGATTTAAAAAGTTTCCTGTATTGAGTGTTTGCTGCCCTCTCGTGGATGTTTTTTGATTGCTTGATAGTGGTTTTTCTTTTTCCATAGTGGCTGGGCAGCTTTATGTAATGAATGCTTTCATGAGGATACAATGAAAGATTGAACAATAATCAGTCTGCCTTCCCATAGACCAGAGATAGAGATGTTGCACCTGTTAGCAGAGAAATCACTGTTCAATGGCCCCTCTCTCACTAATGAATGAAAAGAATGGGATCTGTCCCATGTTCATGCACCATCTTTCCAGCATGGGCCCAAAGGAAACCTAAATGGGGCAAGACAGTACCAAAACTCTGAAAGTGACATCCTAACATTTTAAACCTCTAACAAAGGCTCTGTTCCACAAGGAGCTTGATAGTATTTTCATCTGGGCTATGGAGATATTTCTGGAATGCAGTGCGGATACCACAGCTCAGATTATCTTTGCTGAGGCAAATTTCCTCCTTTCAGGAAGGGAATTTCAGGGGCCATGACGGGACTGCTGTGGGAGATCGGGCTATCATGAGAAACTGGGCACTTTGTAGTCAGTTCTTCTGTCACTTTCAGGAGATTTTGGGAGTAAGGTAGGTCTGGTAATAATACACTTGGTGTCATGCTTGCAGCAGGTTTTTCACTCTCTGACTACACAGGCAAGTCCCCAGGATATTACCAACAGGGCAGTTTAGCACTACCTGCTGCAGAACTCCCTGAACTTACACTGCTATGAAAATCCAATCTTCAGTCTCTTCAATCAGATTTCTGAGACTGACTGACTGTGTCACAAATCTTCCCTAAGAGCTGTTACCACTTGCAGATGCCTGCCATGAAGCTGTAACAAAATCCTGGGCAAGTCACATACCTAAGGAGCTTGTGAAAAGTTGTCCAGTTCTGTAAAGCTGAGCTTTTCTTTCTGCTGCTTTTTTTTTTTTCCCCCAATGGAATAAAATGAAGGCAAAGCCTCGTAATATAAATTCTGCTCTATAATGAGCTGCTTCTGCCCAAGGATTTGTGACTACATATAATTTCCTCTGTGTCTTGCTGTCTGTTTGCTTTGCAAAGTATCAGAAATCATTTGGAAAAGGATTAAAAAAAAAAATAAAGATACATGATTGTACATAGCATTAGTTTTTTAATTCATGACAGAAATACACAACTAATAAAGTTTTGAGCTGAGTTCCTGCTCTTCTTCACTCACAGCTGATTCTAAATTATGCATCAAATATCATCTGTTCTGTGAAGTCTGTTTGATAAAATTAGACAGTAACTTAAGATCCATTGAATCATTTCCATTAGAAGAGACATTCAAAGATCATAAAGACTAACCGCTGTGCTGCATTATAGAATAGATTATAGAATTATAGAAGAGTATAGAAACTTGTCAGAAAATGAAGACCCTTGCATTCCAGCTGGTCCTGTGAGATCAGACGGGCTGGGTGCAGTTGGCCTTAATTTCTGATTCCCGCAAATTCAGCACTGTAAGCCTGGTAGGGTCAAATAAGAAGCCTGAGCACAGATTCACAAATAGTGCACTTTAAGAATTTTAGCTCTATAGATCTGGTTGCATTCAATAAGAACTTCTGTAATCACAGACTGGTGAGCATTGAACTTTACTGAAGCAACAGAAATACAAATTCAGAACTGCCAGTGGTAAATGTACTAAGATAGAGCTCCAACAAAGCACCAATGTCATGTTAATCCATTTATTATTACTGTTACTATTACTATTACTATTACTATTACTATTACTATTACTATTACTATTACTATTACTATTACTATTACTATTACTATTACTATTATTATTATGTGAAGAATCTTACCAAGGAGGCCTGCCCACTGGGAGGAGGGAGAGGAGAGTAGTCTGTTGACTGTCTCCAAGGTCTTTTTATCTTCCTCCCAAACAGGTTAAATTTCTGTCTTCCTTATATACAGCATAACCTTATCCCACTCTCCCTCTTACAGGTGGCATGATCTAGGTGTAGAATTGAGAAATATAGTCATATTACATGGTAGCACATACTTTGTAAAAGTTGTTAGCACATGCAGTAGCATGCAATTTAATATATAACTAACTTTATCAGGCAAAAGTTACTTTTTTGCTATGTGTCCTTCAAAGTTCAGATCATGACCTTGTTCCATTTGTGCTGTTCTTCCAAGCCAAAGTGTGACCGTCCTGTCTCCACAGGATCTCCCCCTTCAACCCAGTCATTCTGTCTTGACATCAATAATGCATCTCCCTATGTGCACAGATAACACAGGAGATACAGTGCAGGCCATATACAGTGAGCTACAGCCCTTAGTTGTCATCTCACAACTCTGTGCTGTAGGTAGGGACTTCTTTTACTAGATCAAGTTTCAATGTTTAATGTAAGACATAATCCTATTATTAATTTTTTACATTTCAATTTTTCCACAGCTGCCGGCAGCCCAATTCTGAAATCATCGAAAAAAGAATCCTGCAGTCACTGAGGCTTCACTGATGTCTCAGCAGTTCATGCAGGACTGATGAAGAAAACTCATATGGGAATGGAAATGCAAAGAGCTCAACAAAGCACTATGTGCAAAATTAAAATCAGAATGCAATTCCAAGTCTATAAATAATTGTCCAAAATAGAGTATGGAGAGTGAATGGGGATCCCAGGAGTCGTCACACTGATGACTTCATTATGCTTTGACAATTTATGTTATGTAGAGAAGAGATCTCAAATTCCCACAGAAAAAAAGTATCTGATAACCCTGTGTCCAGCAGTACACTGGGTGCATTGTGATTTAGATAGTAAAAAAGAAACTTGTGGAATGAAGACTCTGTTGTGGAATCTTACTGTACCAAAGGTGTCTAGGTGAAAAGTCGTTCTGTACCCAAATTCGAGCTGGTTCAAATCTGTACTGACATGCAAGAAGCAGAGAACAGATCTGGTATTAATGCTATTTATCTTTCAATCTTCCAGACTCCGCACTGCCTGTCCCCAGCTTCCTACCCATACACTGTAGGTGTTTCATCACTGAGCTCTTTCCTTTCGAGAACCTGCAAAAAAACTTAGTCTTGAAATGTACATAACTTACATTTTCCAATTTATTTAGCCCAGGATAATAGGAAGGATTTTTTTTTTCCAATTTATTCAGCTGTCATGGTTTAACCCCAGCCAGCAACTAAGCACCATGCAGCTGCTTCCTCACTCATTCCCGGAGATGGAGGAGAAAATCAGAAAAGTGAGAAACTTCGTGGCTTTAGATAATAACAGTTTAATTGGTGAAGCAAAAGCCATGGAAATGAAGGAAAACAAGGAATTGATTCATCACTTCCCATGGGCAGGCAGGTGTTCAGCCCTCTCCAGGAGACCAGGGCTCTGTCATGAGTAATGGTGACTTAGGAAGACAAAAGCAATCACCAGAATACTCCCCTCCCTTCTTCTTCTCCTCAACTTTATCTGCTGTGCATGAAACTTTATGATTTGGAATATCCCTTTGGTCAATTGGGATCAGCTGTCCTGGCTGCATCCCCTCCCAACTCTTTGTGCACTCCTGAACTCCTCATGGGTGAGGGGGTGTGAGGAGCAGAAAGGCCTTGGATCTGTGTAAGCACTGCTCAGCAATAACTAAAACTGTCTTATCAACACTGTTTCCAGTACAAATTTTAAACATTTGTGCCTGAACTAGCATAGCTTTCTTTATATGGAAGTCTAGCTTCTAATTTTCTCTATCAAACACAGAAGATTTCTTAATGAATTAGTGGAATAGTTTCACTTGCAATAAAACTCCACCTTTGATGTTTTTAAGAATTGAGTCACTAAGGGAGACCTTTTTAATTGTTTTTCAAAGATTTCATGAGGCCATGCAGAATAAACTCCTCCACCTGACAACAACTACCATATAAGATATAGCGATACACAAGTAGCATGGGAATAACATAACCCACTAATAGAGAAAGAAGATATAAAGAAACATATGTTTGAAATTAACCTGGTTTTGTGGTAATTTGATGAGCAATTAGTCTTTGTGGTGACTACTGCTGATGAAAAATTCTGTAAACCCACAATGAAGTAAGTGTTCATCAGTAGAAAGTGATTTGTTATTCTCAGGGGAGTAACTTAAACAGAATTCTTGACAGGTTCCTATGTCTGTTCTGCTATGTGTAGACCTTTATCTAACTCAGTGGTTCATTTGCCATAATTGAAAAACCATTAATTTTGATATTGACATTTACTAAGTAAGTACATCTGTGAAATAAACAGCTATGGAAGAGAGATGAAAGCAGGTCTTCTTTGTAATAAATTGCAATACTGAATTTTTTTGTGTGTGTGTTTTGGGTTTTTTTGTGGGTTTTGTTTGGGTTTTTTTGTTTGTTTGTTTTGGTTTTGTTTTTTACCTTCCTTCTAATTTTGGGGCAGCTTAGCATTTAATTGTAAAGTATATCCTTTTGGTTTTTGCCAAAGTATGACCAGCCACTAAGCACCAGCACATAGCACACCTTAGAAAATACTGAGCAGAGGTCAAATATTTTCTTTATTTTGTCTGTATCTTGAGGGATCTTAACATGTTTGACTAAATAAATCAACCACCATTTATCCAAAAAATATGTCATAGAAGAGTGAGATGTGTTCCCTCTTCACTGCAATCATGAATCACGCAATTTAACCTCAGTCCAGTAGGTTAGCAAGAAATTTGAGCCATTATAGCAAAATAGTATCCCGAGATTTTCTGAGGATATTAACTTTTCTTGTCCAGAAAAGGAATCTGCTTCTTAGCTAGAGAAGCCTGCTGAAGGTGATGGGGGGTCCTGAGGGGCGCACAGTGATCAGACACCATGTCAGTGACTTGGTAATTTAACATAAGCCATTTCTGAGGGAGAATCAGTCTGGAGTTGTGCCCAGCTCTTTCATAGCTGAGATGAGACAGCATTTACAGGGCTTGCAGTGCACAAGCTGAGGGGAAAGCTGGATGAGCCACGATGAATTAGGGTCACTGATTGATATGCCAGTGGTGCAGTTGGTGTAAAGATGGCATTACACTTATCCCCGCTATACCAGTTTTCCCAGACCATTCTTGCTCTTTGCCACTGCAGTCCCTTTTTCCAGTGGCTATCTATGCTATGCTGATGAACTCAGCTTTACAAGTTTAAGAGGAATTTTTGGTTTGATATGTTTATTCAATGTACAGTATAACCACTGGAGCTTACATATACAGTGCATTCAGTGTTCCTGCACAAATACACACTTTCCTGATGTGTGGAACAATTTCTGAAAACATTTAAGTTCTCTCTTGAGTGAAAGATCAACTTTGCTCCACAGCTTTGTGCTCATTAACAAAGTAAATCCCTACCCACAGGCTATGATCGCCTCATACTGACAATAAGCCACTTCCTCATAGAGCAATCATAGAGTAAAAAGAAGCGTGTACTGCATCATTTAAACCGAGACGGGAGAATTGCCAGTGACCAGAGCTATAGGTTGATACGTGTGCAGAAAATACCAAGGTTTTACAGTTCGAAGTGTGCAAAAATGAACACCCGGCAAAGAACTGAGTGCGGCATCTCCAATGAGAGAGAGCCTGAGCACTGAAGCGGAGGAATGCGCAGCACCAAGGCAGATTGAAACCTCCAACTTCTCAGAGCCTGTTGGCCACACCGTTTCCAAAGCGGGCACAGAACTGGACTGGAAGTGAAAAAACCCGAGGGGATTAGGGTGGTGGGAGAGGCGGGACAAACCTACCAGGGACTCCACAAGCCTCTTCCACCAAGTGAATGTGAAGGAAAAGGTGGAGCGCCTTTTTAACCCGAAAATTGCTGGGCACTAGAAAAGCCCAAGAGCGACGGCCAATCTTTACAGAGCGCGGGCTTTTCGAAATCTGCCGGGCTCTGGGGGCGGTCCGAGGCGCTTCCCTGCGCAGCTCTCCGCCTCCCGGTTGATGGGAGATTAAGTACAGGGAGCCGCAGCATCCCCACCCCCATACCCCCTCCTAAAACCTGAGCGGTGCCTCACTGCCCCGAGGAATTTCGGTTCGCACCGATTTCCCGCGGCGAACGGGAAGGTATTTGCACCCATAAACGAGGATTTTATTTATTTTTAAATGAGATGTGCCGCGGTGAGCTCCTCTGCGGTGCTGCTCTGCAACGGCGAAGAACAAGAGCGCAAAAATGTTACCGGCTCCACCTAAAATAGACAGCAAAGCAGAAAAAAAAAAAAAAAAAAAAAAAAAAGGTTTAAATTGCACGCGCGTTACCCGGAGACTTTAAAACATTAGGAGAATTCTAGCTCTTTTTGTGAAAACCTGGGTGGCTCTTAAAAGAGCCGTTGGGTTTATCTGCAAAGCAGATACGGTTTCCTCCGCACAATTTATTTTTTCTTGGGAGCTGCTTTCTTTGCCTTGGCTGCTTTCGGTTTGGCCGCCTTGGGCTTGGCTGCTTTGGGCTTCACCGCCTTCGCCTTAGCCGGACTCTTTGCTGCTGCCGCCGCTTTTTTGGGCTTTGCAGCCTTTGTCGCCTTCTTGGGGCTCTTCGCTGCTTTCTTGGCTGCGGCCGCCGCCGGCTTCTTTGCTTTCTTGGGGCTCTTTTTCGCAGTCACAGGCTTCTTGGCCTTCTTGGCGGCGCTGGCGGGCTTCTTAGCCGCCGGCTTCTTGGACTTAGTTGCAGCAGTTTTTTTCTTGGGGGCTTTTTCCTTGACTTCTCCGGGTTTCTTGCTGAGACGGAAAGAGCCGGAGGCGCCGGTGCCCTTGGTCTGCACCAAGATACCCTTGCTGACAAGGCTCTTAATGCCCAGCTTGATGCGGCTATTACTTTTCTCTACATCGTAGCCGCCGGCGGCCAGCGCCTTCTTGAGCGCGGCGAGGGAGAGCCCCTTGCGCTCCTTGGAGGCGGACACGGCCTTGGTGATGAGCTCGGTGACGCTGGGCCCCGCGGGCTTGCGGGCTTTGGAGCCGCTCGCCGCCTTCTTCGGCTTCTTGGCGGCGGGNTTGACTTCTCCGGGTTTCTTGCTGAGACGGAAAGAGCCGGAGGCGCCGGTGCCCTTGGTCTGCACCAAGATACCCTTGCTGACAAGGCTCTTAATGCCCAGCTTGATGCGGCTATTACTTTTCTCTACATCGTAGCCGCCGGCGGCCAGCGCCTTCTTGAGCGCGGCGAGGGAGAGCCCCTTGCGCTCCTTGGAGGCGGACACGGCCTTGGTGATGAGCTCGGTGACGCTGGGCCCCGCGGGCTTGCGGGCTTTGGAGCCGCTCGCCGCCTTCTTCGGCTTCTTGGCGGCGGGCGCTTTGGCTGGGGCCGGAGCGGCGGCGGCGACATCGGGCGCAGCGACGGGAGCGGTCTCAGCCATCTCGGCTTCTCCACGATGCGGGCGAACAATGGAAGCGCGGCCGCCGCCGCCCCTTTTATAGCAGCGCCGCGCGCGCTGATTGGCGCGCGCCTCTCCGCTCCGCCGCCCGCCGCCGCGCCCGTTGTGTTTCTTCAAGGTGCAAAAAGGAGATTTTCTCCATGAAATTCGCCGTCCATGCACCCCGCTTCTTTCCGAGACGGAAGTGGGGAGTCTGTCCTACAAGCGAGTGGAGTTTCCCGTTAGAAAGAGCAAAGATGAGGGAAACACGACCACTGAAACTCAGCGGCGGGCAGCTGCATAGACCTCGGCAGACAGAAATCTTCGGTTTATATTTTAAATTAAAATTTTACCGTGAGCTAAATGGGTACAACTCGCATGAAATTTTGTTCTTTAGAAGGTTCTCTACAGAGCAGGTGAAAAAACAGAGTGGTTTGAAAGATTGGTCTCCGAGAAAATTGGTATTAAATCCGAGGAAGTAACACAGTGTTGCCCCATGGTCCCGGACGCTGATGCAGAGCTGACTCCCTCGGCTGAGCCGCTTCCCTCCGAAATCACCCCGCTCAGAGTCTCTTCAGCAGCCACGGTGTCTCAGCTCCTGCCTTTTGGGGGGATGTTTGTGCTTTAGCAGCGTGTGTGAAAATCGTCGTTACTTTCCTTATGCTTCGCCGTTTAAGTGGAACAACGCAGAGACGTGCCCCCTCTGAAGACTGATATTCCTGTAATTGCATTTTCAATACAATCTTAACGAAGTAGCTTTCATTTATTAAATTCTGAAATCAGGATAACTGCAATTACATTATATCTGCTTTTAGTCTTAATCCGTACAGTAATTATTCGTCCTTGCTTCGTAATTATTTAAAATTGATTGGGAAGTAGAATCTGGAGTGCACTAAATTTTGAAATGTACAGGGAGTTAAACCTGAAAATTCGTCTTTTGAGAGTATGTTGAGTAACCAGGACACTTAAAGCAAAACTGATTTCTCGGTTTTAATGAATTAATGTTGTTTGTGGACTTATTTTTGATAACACCATCTGGTGATTCACCGCTTCCCTACTTTCAGAACAGCAGAACCTACACCTTATCAAGAGGATTCCTGCCCCGGGAAATGGCAGCTCGATATTACAAACAATGGATGGAGTCTCTCCTTTTTCTTTTTCTTCGTTTTCAATGCAATGTTGCTTTCTTTCAAATACCAAGCAATTAACAGTCCGCCTGCAACAGTATTGTGTTCTGTACCCTCCATATCCGGGCTATCATCAGCTCCTAAAAACTGTGACCACCTATACTCAGAGCTAAAAGCAGGTGTGAAAGGGTGAATGAAATGTCGGGAACACATAGAGTCCCCACTCCTTGAGAGTGTAAAAATAAAGAAACACAGTGACTTGAGTAATTTGAGAAATGGCATGTTCTTTTCTTATTACCCGTGTTTAATTGAAAAATCTAAACTGCAAAAATCAGAAGAAGTACTGAATTTATCCCTATAATTTGAAATATCTTTTTATCGTCTGCATGAAGGGTGATGTTGAAACAATACAGTTTAGTGAGGTCTCCCTTAGTAAACCTATAAAACAAAAGGTAAATGCACGTTTTGGATGATCTGGCTGCAATAACGAGTATTACAAAACTGCAGTGTGACCCTGCAAAATGTTGTATTATTTCTTGATTAAATACAGAAATAGGAAAATACATTTAATGCCCATTTGATCTGATACTTATTTCCTCTACTGCGGTGGGATGAAGGCCTTCTGTGACACTACTGAGCACTATAAGAATGCAGAAAATTTGTTTTTTTTCTAAACTAGTAGTACTAACCCCATAACCAAGAATAGAGCTTAAAACCTCCCAGGGGCACTAGTGCTAAAATTGGTAGTTCTCTAGTGCCTTGATATTAGTATATAAGTGGTTTGTTTGTGTCCCAATAGTCACATTTAGTGGCAGCTTTCTGTTAGTTTTCTGGGCTTGTACAAGAAATGTTGTCATCTTTATCAATACTTGAATGACTTGGTAATCCTTTTATTTCTTCCTACTTCTTTATGGAAGAAAGGAATTCTGAGATTCCTGGAAATATAAACAGAACATTAGTATTTTTTCTTAATTTCACTGTCACGATTGCATATTGATTTACATAGAAACCAGAAAGTGTTTAGAGATGTGATTCTACTCTCCCAAACTCATCTTTCCTTCATGTACATTATCACTGAGCCTTGGAGATAATCTCTACCTACTGTGAGAGACCAAGAAATGACAGGTTGGTGGGTAGCACCAAGCAATGGATGCTCACAGGAAATGAACCATTATGAACTCCTATTCAGTGCAGACCAAAACAAATGTGGGCATTAACCTGACGACAGGAAGGACAGACCTGAATGTTGATGAAAGTCCGAGATAATTTGCCTGACTTTTTTTCATCAGCTCTGTTTGTTTTTGGATATTCAAGGATAACAGCCTAGAATCACCCAAGTGTTTGTATTGTAATCCAGTAAGTGACTTTTAATATCTCAGCCACTGTAGATTAAATTTATTTTTTCAGCAACTATACAAAAAAAACCAACAAAACAAAACAAAAACAAAAACAAACAAACAAACAAAAAAAAAAACAAAAAAAAACAAAAAAAAAAAACCAAAACCAAACCAAAACCATGTGCTTAACACAGCAAGTTGGTGCGCTTGCATATGTGCAGGAGGAAGGCTTCTCAAGGCTTTGATATCCCATAACTTCTTCACATAGAAGTTGTGTTTGGGTATCTTTACTCCATTCACCTTTCCCATATTTTTAAAACAAGCCGATGCCAATAGAAACACTGAAATATTTTATTAAAATATTGTTGCTTTCCTTCCAGGGAATAAACATGTTTATGAATTAGCACAGGCCTATACAAAGATTCTAAACAGAATACTTTTAGAAGGTTAATAGAGGAAAAAAAAAGAAAAGCACCGTTGTCAAGTGGGTTCATATTCTGTGTCAAAATCCCACACATGCTGTAAATTAATTCAACTTTATGCAGATTGCTTACAGATATTGGACATCTACCCTTGCTCCTGTTCCAAAGATGAATAGGTAGGCAGTAAAAAATATTGTTTTTCTGTGTTTTAATGCCAAATTTCAAAGTTAATGCCTAGCACAGGTGTTCTAATGTAAAATAAATAATGAATCCCTGCTCCTTCTGCTTAAAAGAGTGATAGGCTGCCATTATTTTCCTCTATGCCTACTGGCGTTTATTTTCCTGAATGACTAGTAAAAATGTCCTATACAAAATGTTGATTTTTTGGTGTTTTCATATACCTCATGCCTAAATGAACAGCACCCAAATTCTTTGCCAACTGTTGTGGCTTCCACAACGGTGAGGGTCTTGGCTTGGTTCTACAGCAATCTTACGTTATTCATCTAATGCTTTCTGGGTATAGGCCAAGGCTCATGTTGAGATATGCACTTCAGGATGTTTAAAAAGTCTGTATTCCACGTTTGAAAGACATATAAATTTTATTTATTTTCTTTCTCTTGCAATAGAACATGTCTTATTTTCAGGAGATGAAACTATTTTTTAAATCACAGAAATTCGAATTCACACCATTCAAATACATATGGAAACTGTATCACTGTCTTTCAACCTTTGTCCATTAATATCCTTGAGAGGACAGAAATCCTCTTGCTCAGCATGCACAAACACAGATTGACTGTAAGTTGTTTTTTTGTTTCTCTTAAGTGGAACACAAGGAGTTTCTGACACAGCATTAGACCTAAATCTCCTGCTGGAGCTGGCAAAAACACGTGAATTATGAGAAGGGACATTTTATGCACAGTAAACTGTACAGATCTGGAAAGGAGCATGGACTAGAAAGAGCCACTTTCCAGGTCAGATTCCCAAAGCTGATTGAAGACCACTGTGACGTACGGTGATTTTCTAAGAACCGTGCTGGAGTACTTCCCAGAAGTGTAGCGGTAGGAGGTGAATGAGGCCTTCTTGTCTGCAGGCAATGAAGAGCTATTGCCCTTTGGAAACTCCAGATATGGCACAGTCAGATAAAGTTTTCTTACAGTGTAGTGAGGGAAGTCAAGGACGTTTGCAAATTTCTAACCTATGTGGATTTTTTTTTTCTTTTCCTCCATGGTAACATCAGTTCATGGTGTTCTCCAGCTCCATTGATACCAGTTAACTGAATTCCTATTACTTTGTAACAGATCAGACTCTGAGGGTTGCTTTAGATCACTCTCTGGGTCTTTCTGCTTTGAATGGAATGTCTGCCTTCCTGTTTCGAGACTTATTTAATACATGTTGTAGTTTAAACGAAATACATCTTGCATTGTAACATTAAAACATAAAGGACTTTCTTTTCCTTTTCAGTTTCTATTAAACTAACTTAAAATATCAATTGTTTCTTCTGAAAAAAGAGACTGACATACCTCCTTTAATTTTTGATGTTCCTCTTTTCTTAATACTGCTGCATTAAAATCTCGTTACTGAGCATTACCAAAGAGGAAGATTTATTTTTTTATCTAATGATGTAAATTGCAGATGAATGAAGCAAAGCTTCCAAGAGAACTTTCATCCAGTCTTCAGCTCTTGGAATTTTGAGTAAACAACCAAAATTCAAGGAAAACTGCCCCTGCTGCTTTGCAGTTTTGTGAAGATTTTAACCCTTGCACATTAAGAGGAAATTATCAGGTGGATTCTTTAGCATGCTTTGAATTAGATAAAAAGGGGGAAGATAACCAGATTGCTCATAAGTAAGTGAAAATATCATTCAAAGAAGTGCTAAATAAAAATACAATGTGCTTGAAACATTGTTTTCTAAAGCTCTACATATCTGTAAATGTTTAGGGGCATATAAAGCCCAGGGCAGCCATTTCACAGTGATTTCTGCTGCTTCCTGTGGCTGGGAGTGATTTTGGGATTCAGTTTTACAGCTGACATGCTCACATTTCACATATTCAGTCCTGGTCCTCACTGGTGAAACATAGAGAAATCACCTTAGTGTTTGTAACATACATATCAAAATATCTTCTGCATAAAATAATATCTTTGTGCTGATTTTCTGAAATAAAAAAAACAAACCAAGCAAAAAACCAAATGCCTCAGAAAAACATAATACCCCCCCCAGACAAACCACATCCAAGAAAAGTTAAACAGGACAAACAAATTAAGAAAAAACTTAGGAAATTCTCTCAGAATTTTTCTGATTAATTAACACAATACTTGTCATGGTTAGCCTGTGGCTTTAAAAATTATTAGGTTATTCATTATTTTCTAGGATATGTATATATATTTGCATGAAATGATGCTTAAAAGTGTTCCAGAGCATATGTAGGCCCAAAGCCCATATCTAAAACAGGAGAAAGACTAATGAAGTGGACATACACTTTTCTGGCAATTATTTTCTCTGCAAGAAGTAGCTGGTTAAGTTTATTTACAAAGTACTGTCATATAAGTTCCCAGTATAGAGTTAACAGTACCAGAAGAACAAGAGATTAAGAGGATTTAGTGCTACACACGAAGGGAAATAAAATCAAAGCATAAGATCTGCACCCATGCTTGGGAATAAAATAGCACTCACAAGAGGTAGGTTATTTACACCCAAATTTAAAAGGCGTAAAAAACATTTATGTTGTGCTGTAGGTAAAACAACACAGTAAGGTAGAAGATATTACCCGTAAAACGAAAAGAGTAACAATAGGAAGAGAAACGTTTCTTTCTAGCTGTTACGGCTTCGGGTAGAAAAAACGACGTGACAATGTTAGAAGGAAATTACATGATGCGCAGAAAGTGGCGGGAGAGAATAAGGCGAAGTCCAGGAAAGTAGCTCTTAACGCTTTTCGGGGACATGGCACCGACAGAGCGCAGCGCCAACACACGCTAAAGATTGGCGAAGTCGGCACGGCCGGCCGAGCTCCAGCGCAACGGCGCAGTGGGCTGCAACCCTCCGAGGAACCGGAGACTGGACACACCGAGCTCAGATCGACTAGACCGCGGGGACCGGCTCAAAACTTCACAGACACGAGTGGGGCCGGCCGCCGCCGTACGCAAGAAAGAAGCAGGGAAAAGCAGTTCGGGGAAAC